>CM031609.1:40634688-40706978 GCA_018398815.1 Conus ventricosus
GCGAGCAATGGGCATATTGTTTATCTCACACTCTTTCTCCATCCCCGTCCTCCCCTCTCGTCCTAACCGCACGCCACCTTTCTTGCTTTGTAATCCGGTTGTTTGACGTAATTTTGATAATAATGACGGGATAAACCTGCCGTGCACCTTTTCTTTTCTCGATAGCCCAGTCGGTTTTCCAGTAAAAATGGATTTTCTTTTTCTCTTGAAATTCATTTTGTTCATACACTCCAGGTCATCATGGTTACAGCGCTGTGATTTTATGAAGCTGGGCAACTTATATGCGTCCAGTTAGAAATGGAGATTCTTTTCCCATTCCGTAAGAAATTTGTCGTGGCCGCGAAACAGACAAGTTTTTACGTTTCCTGGATCCAATTACTTTTGCGGGTCAATGCTTTCTAAAAAGTTAACAGCGTTCTGGCAGCGCCTCATACACGTACATTCGCAGGCTACGCGCTTGCGCACACGCACGCACACACGCACAAACACAAACGCGCGCGCACACACACACACACACACACGCGCGCACGCACGCACGCACGCACGCACGCACGCACGCACGCACGCACGCACACACACACACACACACACACACACACACACACACACACACACGTGCACGCACGCAGACGCGCGCGCGAACACACACATACACGCAGACGAACGCACGCACGTATACACGTTCCATCGCATGCAGACTTGCGTACGCGCATGCGCACACTCTCGCGCGCACACACACACAGAAGCACACATACACATGCACGCACATCTGCGGGCACGCACACGCGCGCGCACACACACCGTGCACGCACGCACGCAAACACGCACACGCGAGCGCGCGCGCGCGCGCACGCACGCACGCACGCACACACACACACACACACACACACACACACACACACACACACACACACACACACACACACACACGCGCGTATGTGCGGGCCCACACATTCACGAATACACGCACGAAAACGCATGCACGGCACATACGTACACAATGAGCGAGGAGGCAAAAACATGCGCTCAAAAAAAAAGTGGAAAAAGAAAAGATCCAACTAACTGCATCGCATGTTGGCCGAAGAGAACTGAAAGTAAAGAGGGTGAAATAGAATACATACATAAATAAAGGAAGAGAGAAGGAAGGAAAGAGTTTTAGATTCATTTATCCTGATTTTATGTGGCTTTCAGAGCGCCGAGTGTTTCAGAATGTTTGTTGCTTTTATTCCTTCCTGATACTGTCCTTTTTTTTGCATGAAAATAAACGGAAATCGCTGATATATTAAAAGGAATATTACAAAGCAGCTCTTTATCCGAGTGTCTCAGGTCTTCCAACGTCAACAATAATCAAGCAATGAAATAATAATAATAAGAGAAAGGGAGAGAGAGTATTGGACAGGCAATATTCAGAAAGTAGAAAATGGGGGACAGTACGCGCGCGCGCGCGCATGTGTGTGTGTGTGTGTGTGTGTGTGTGTATGTGTGTGTGTGTGTGTGAAGAGAAGTGAGAGAGGCAGGGATTGTGCGAAGCTGACGCACAGACAGAAAGAATACAGAGGAGAGCAGCCGCCACGTCACAGTTGTAAGCTCCGCGGGCTGAGGCTAGGAGGTCCTGGGTTCGAGTCTCAGCTGCCATATTTGTGGGGTTTGGGGGGCCCCTGTCAGCTTCTACTCAGAGCAGAGTAAGCTACGACCACAGGTAGGAGGATTGGACCCACATATAGTCGCGTTTCACCGACTTCATGGAGAAGCATCTGAGACTATTGCTCAAGAAAATCCTGACCAAAACTGCAGGTGTCTGTATCTTTTTGGGCTTGGTTGACGCCTTGACATACTATGAAAGTAAGCATAGGTTGCAGCTCTATCACGTAGTTTCAGGCCGCGAATGAAACCGCAGCTTCATCGTCGTTGATCATTAAAAAAAAATTTAAAAAAACAATAATAACAATAAAAAGAAAGAAAAGAAAAAGATTCAAATAAATGTTGTGGCCCTGCATGCCCCGTAGAGGTTACCTGAGTTTGGACTCCCTGTACACATCCCTGACCATGGTAAGATCGTGTCAGAATGGCCCAAATCGTCAAGGTCGTGGGTACTGTGGTCGGATGGACGTGTCGGCGCCCTCCAAAGCGGTCCCTCGCTGAAAGCTCGATCCGCGACTTACAAGTTACCGTTGTCAGTAAGTAGCGTCCCGCTTGCACTGGATCAGAGCATGTCATCACTGAACACCACCCAAGTTGCACAGCACGCGCTGCGGTCACTCTTCGGACGGGTTGCCTCCGAGCGACCTGACATTGATTTTGCCGTCTGTAGATTGCCGGACCCGACACTGCGACTGGACCTTCTGGGCGTGACTGTATGAAGGTGTTGGGGAGGCAGTGTGACAGAGAAGACAGAAAAAAAGAATAAAGAGGAGGAGCGGAAGGGGGCGGAAAGGGTCCATTGCATGTTAAATGTGTTACAGATTTTTTGCTTGTTTGTTTGTGTGATGCAGAGGAGACGATGGACAGATGATATAGGACAGATGAGAAAAGACGGATAATACGGCAAAAAGCAGTCGCCAAAATAGGAAGAAAAGACATTTCTTCTTTTATTACCATTGTTTCCAGTGTTTGTTGGGTGAAATAAATACAGAGCAAAGAAAACAATTATTCAAACCACGCAAAGTGAGCCATTACAAGAGAGAAAGAGTGATATTTATTTGTTTATTTATTCATTTATTTCTTCGATTACTCATATAGGCTACGCAAAAATATTTTATGTATTTGCATATGATTTGCTTATTTCTGTTTGTTTGACTGATTCATGTTTTGGTATTTTTGCTTTTTTTCTGTTCACTTTTGTTAAGTTAAATTACTGTCTTATGCATTGAAAATTGTCAACCGAAAAAAGCTGAAATGAAAACAAACCTTCGATCACATTTCACGTTTTAAAAAAAATGAATGGGATAGGTTGAAAGATGGAGTGTCACGAATGGACAGATGCTTGTGTGGAACACTTGAGATACTGGTGTGAGTCTATGTCTTTGTCTGTTTGTCTGTCTCTGAGAGAGAGAGAGAGAGAGAGAGAGAGAGAGAGAGAGAGAGAGAGAGAGGGCACAAAGAGAGAGATATTAAGAGAGATGTATTATTCGTACTGTATAAATGTATGAATCAAATATCTTGCACAAAACAACTATGATGCACAAAACAACTATGATGCATTTCCCAATAAACTTTTTTCTTTAAAAGAAAAATATTCGGACAAGCCTTTGAGCAAGTATGTGAAAAGCGACCCTGATATGGCCTCCGTGGTTGTTTGGGGTATAAAAAATAAAAAGTGACTTATGTTGAGCTTACTTGCAACCCTGTTGTGGCCTCTTCGTTCGTTCGGGCTATAAATAACCTGACTTGCTTTTCGGTTTCTCGCAATCCCGATGTGGCCTCCGTGGTAGTTCGGATTGCAAATAAAGGCATACACGAAACCCTTATCTGGCCTCCGTGATTGTTTAGGCAACATGATTTAAACATGATGATAAAAGTGCGTTCCTTGCAATCACTGGACTGTCTTTTTTGACGACAGTTGCAGTCGTGTGCGACAATGAAATAATCATAATCCTTCTGCTGGCAACAAACAGGCTGGTTAAAGCAGTGACGCTGCATCACACCTGTCACGGTGATGCGGTGGTTGGCGTCGCTGGTTCCCAGACGGGGGAGTCGCGTGAGATGGTCGGCCGGCTCCTACTCGGAGCCGAGTGTGATATGGGCTCCAACTGGGAAATTGGAACCACGCCGTTAAGTCTCATCTGCTCAGTGGATGCGTCTCTGAGAGAGTTGCTCAAATTTCCCAACCAACACCGCAGGTGCCCGTATCTCTCACCCCTGGTTGGCACCAGGATACATTACAAACGGAAGTGAGTGGAGCCATCTGTCTTGTGGTCTCGGTCCAAATGGAACTCCGTTGCAACAATTTTGTCAGCCTCATCAATTATCATAAGCAAAGGTGATGATAATGTCTCAAATCCTGGCGCCCTTTCACGCCCTGCTGTTGTGATGACCTTAGTATGGATTTCCTGTCCATGTCGATGGCGGCGTTGAGCTGGAATCAAAGTGGCTGGTAATGGCAACTTCAGAAACACGGTCGGTGCATGAACATGGTAGCTCCCATTAGGAGAGAATTACTCAGTCTCGCTGACCCGACGAAACGGTTGTTGCTGTTGTCGTCAGTGTGGTCTTAGCAGGTGGTGTGTTCTGCGTCTGCTGGATCAGAACGGGCACCGCTGAGCACCATCGCGCAGTGTCTTTTCCGGCGGGTTTCCGCATGGTGGCTGAATACTGACTGCTGCCTGTGGACTGCTGGCATTGGGGCGGCGATTGGACGAACTGCATGTAGGTGTGTATGGGAGAAACCGGAAAGAGCGGCATGGAAGTAACGCCACTAACCGGGCAAGGAAGATGAGAGACTGCAAAAAAAAATCGATACATAAATAAAATAAATAAGTAAATAAATAAATAAGTATATGAATAAAGAAACAAATTTTTAAAAAAAACCTTTGCTTTATTAGTAAATGCTCGATGTGCACAAAAATAACGCTTTACAAAGAGACCAAAGGTTTTAGACGAACATGCGCCTGTAGGTGTTTTGAAGTGGAGGTTATGCCGCTGTTACCCGAGTTTAATCACAGAGTGAGTCGGTTAGTGCAGGGAGAAGATTATGGGTTGGAGGGTGAGGAGGAGGAGGAGGAGGAGGAGGAGAAGAGCGAAGAATAAGAGAGAGAGAGAGGGGGGGGAGAGCGGGGTTCGGCAGTTGATAGAGAAGAATATGGCGATTGTTATGAAAAGGGGCGGAGGGAGGAAAAGGATAGCAGGGGTTAAGGGGGTTGTGCAGGTGTCAGAGGCTGAGAGCAAGAGGAACAGGTCTGAACAATGCCAGACTGATGCCTGTTGCTGCCGCGAACAGCGAATACGAGCCGAACTGTGATCGCTGCTTATGTAAGCGATTTCAAACAATCGTGAAATTCTCGTCTGACATATAAATAAGTAAAGATGAATCTTTTTTTTCACAACAAGCAGCCGTTTCACACGATAAAAGGGCCTTTTGTGTAATATTACAAGTCCTCTCGGTCTCATAAGATTTTCCTCCCCCTTTTTCAAGGTCGGCGCTGTCCAGCTCCAAAAGTAAAACATTCTGTTTCCGTAAATGAATGCGCCCACTGTGCATGGGAGAAAACCTTTGCGATTTGAGGCTTCGTGTCATAAATGGGCCCACTTTTACAGCAATAGGTGTTCTGGCCTACTGAACTCAGTTCAGAAAAGGTTGGGGCGGCGGAACTTGAGGAGACGGTTGTCCTCCGCCTTTGACCTCAGGCACTGTGAACCTCTAAGGATTCACTGCTCCTATGGCCAGTACGCTATGGGAATTTAAACTTCAGCATAATGTTTAACGGACAGATCGTTAAACCTGTGGCAGTTTGTTCGATTCTTTAATTGCTTTGAGAAAGCCGAGACCATCCTCACTACCTCACCAACCTGTTTCAAACCTTTTTTTGTTTGTTTGTTAAATCCTAATTATCATAAACCTGACGTGTGATGAGTAACTGCGTTTTTGGAAAAGCCCGAAGGTGCTCGCAACCTACGCAGTCCCCACTATTCTTAAGTGCGAACCCACGCATCAATATATATGTAGGGGCAATTTGGCATCACCTATTTTCAGTTGTGAAAGTGAATAGGGAACTTCCTGTGTTGCAGAACGTGTGTCGCAGCTGAGGAAGAGTACAGTCAATGGAAACCAATTTCAGTTCTTGCCCTGCGGCCTTTCTTTCTTCTATTTTTGTTTTTTTCTGTTGTTTTTTTTTTCTGTTAAAACTTATTACGAGGGAGCTAGATTACCAGTTATCCTTTTTTTCTTACTGTTCTTCTGCGGCTGTTCTCTCTCTCTCTCTCTCTCTCTCTCTCTCTCTCTCTCTCTCTCTCTCTCTCTCTCTCTCTCTCTCTCTCTCTCTCTTATCCTTCTAAAATCATACATCACAAAACGACAACAATGCGTCTTATCGGGGACGGCTGTCTCTTCTATAACAACTCTTAAGTATGGCGTTCCACAAGGCTCCATTTTAGGCCCGTTACTCTTCTCAATCTACATTAATGACCTACCCCTACATGTGAGATCTACATGCGACCTCTTTGCAGATGACACCACAATTCACACCAGCCATAATGATCCTTCCAGTCTTTCAAAACATTTGCAAGAGAGTACCAACGACCTTGTAAAATGGACCGAACTAAATCATATGTCACTTCACCCTCAAAAAACAAAACTCATGTACATTACAACTAGGCAAAAAAGACAAAAGCTCACCAATGATTTCCCTCCTATACACCTCAATAATGTACTTGTGGAACAAGTCACTCATCATAAAGTATTAGGACTAATAATTGACAATAGTCTCAGCTGGAATCCCCACATAACGTTACTATGCAAAAAGCTCTCCCAGAAAGTCTATCAGCTCACCAAAATCAAACACTTTCTTGACCTTCACTCACGAAAACTTTTTTTCCATGCTCATATTCAGTCTCATGTTGATTATGCATCGACTATATGGGATTCTGCAAGTGCAAACACACTAAAACCATTGTTCAGCCTACATAAACGAGCGCTCAAACTAATCCTTCTGAAGAAAACTAGCCTCGAAAGCTCTGATTATAAACATCTTCACATTCTTCCATTCAGCCAGAGACTCAAATACAACAAAGGGCTAATGATGCACAAGATTCTGACCGGGAATGCTCCAACAACTTTAATGAGACGATTCTCAAAAGTCTCGTCGAGAAACTCCCACAAACTCCATATCCCAATCTCCAGAATTGACCTATTTAAATCAAGTCTAACGTACTCGGGAACCTCTTTGTGGAACTCCCTTCCAGAATACATCAAACAAATCCATTGTACCACAACTTTCAAAAACACTTACCTTACCCATCTTCTGCGGTAAAAAATAATTTTAAAAAACCATAAATAAAAATAAAATAAAAAAAACCATAAGTAATACCAAGTAATCTCAAAAGCATAAATCATCCCTTTTTCATGTACTTAACCAATTTGTCTTTTCTAACTTTTTTTTTCTTCTTCTCTTTTTTCATGTATCAAGTATCTTGATATATGTGGTGTGTGTGTGTGTGTGTGTGTGTGTGTGAGTGTGTGTGTGTGTGTGTGTGTGTGTGTGTGTGTGTGTGTGTGTGTATATGTGTGCATAGGGATATAATCTTATGAAAAATGATTATATGTTGTCCCCTTTTTTCACTCTCTCTCTCTCTCTCTCTCTCTCTCTCTCTCTCTCTCTGCCTCTCTCATTCTCTCTCTTCTCTCTCTCTCTCTCTCTCTCTCTCTCTCTCTCTCTCTCTCTCTCTCTCTCTGTCTGTGCATGTGTGCGTGTGTATGCTCCGAATTTCGTATATATTTTGTCATGTTCATTTTACTGTCTGATTTTATACAGGCTAATTATTGTGCGTTTTAGTACAGTTCCATTTCAAATCATTACATCTCATGCTGTTCCCCTCTCCCTTCCATCCTCTCTCTCTCTCTCTCTCTCTCTCTCCTCTCTCTCTCTCTCTCTCTCTCTCTTTTTTTTTCTCCTCCCCCCCCCCCCCCCCCCCCCCCAATGTCATCTCACTTTGCTTAATACGTTCGACGTATTTTCATGCCTTGCGAAAAATGAATGCATGTGGTGCCTAGCCTCTCTCTCTCTCTCTCTCTCTCTCTCTCTCTCTCTCTCCTTCTCTCTCTCTCTCTCTCTCTCTCTCTCACTCTCTCTCTCTCTCTCTCTCTCTCTCTCTCTATGCGTGCAAACGTGCGTGTATTTGTGTGTTCAAAAATATGTACGCACCTTGTCAAATTCACTTCACTGTCTGTTTTCATACATGCCAATCGTGTACGTTGTAGTACACTTACATATGTTTCCCCAGCCCACCTCACTCCCTACCCCCGCTCTCACCTTCCTCTTCATTATTATTATTCTCTTTTTATTTCATTTTATTTTTTTGTTATTATCATTTTTTAGCTGTTGTTTTGTTTATTGTTATTCTTATTTTTTGTTTTGTTTTCATTTATCTTCTATTTTCATTTGATGTTCCTCTAGATTACAGACCGCTTTGCTGCTTTTTGATTTCTTACTTTAAATTGATTTCAGCTTTTAGTCCTACTAGGGCGGGGTGGATGAAAAAAAAGCACGAAAGTGCTACTTTTTATCCTCGAAAATAAGAATTTTGTCTTGTCTTGTCTTGTCTCTCCTCTCTCTCTCCCCTCTCTCTCTCCTTTTCTCTCTCTCTTCTCTCTCTCTCCTGTTTCACTCACACGCACACCAACCGCGTACGCACGACCCACATACATACCATGCACCACTTACGCAGCAAACACATGCATGCCGCGCGTGCACCGTTTCCCAAAACGCAGGATCGGAGAAACATACACCCCGACAACACTTTCCCTCACGCGCAAGGCACGACCCCTATTTCTTTCTGTCCTCTCTGTTTTGTCTCTGCCTCCCCTCTCCTCTCTCCCCTCTCTCTCACAACACAACACACACACACACACCACAACTCACACACACACACAACGCACGCACGCACGCACGCACGCACGCACGCACTTCACCACACTACCACACACACACACACACACACACCACAACCCCACACAAACAAAAGGGGGGGGTGAGGCAGTTTAATCTATGAACTTTTTGCCACTCTGATAGAAGCGTAATTCCCATACCGTGGGGGCAACACATCGATCTTTACATGTTGCTGAATTAGTTAAACATCGGTTTTGTGTAGGGTGTGTTGTGTGTGTGTTGTGTGTGTGTTTTGGTGTGTGTGTGTGTGCGCGCGCGCGCGCGTTCGCCCCATACTGACAGACATATGCAATGTACGGAACTCTTTTGTTTCAGTTTGTTGGTTCACAGAATTGTTAAAAGGGGAAACAATCGGTATACTGTTGTTCGCCGGTTTTAAAAATTAGAGGTCCTGAAGATGTTCATGATATGTTTCTATAAGCTAGAATTCTGCTACAATGGGAAAAAGCTCATACATCGTAGATTTTCTTTCCCATCAAAAAAAAAAAGAAAAGAATATTAAAAATGAAAAGTGTAAAAACAATCAGACGAGAATTCAATTCACAGAATTGCTACGACGACACCTTATTCACATCGTGTGCTTATGATGAAGAGAGAGGAGAGAGAGAGAGAGGGGAGGAGAGAGAGAGAGAGATCAACGATCAACGATAAACCCGATCAACGAAATTTTAATGAACAAGGCCTTTGCCCATGTCATACGGGAAAAGGAGGCATCAAAACAAAGGCATAGTACAATGAGCATAATTTATGGGAAACATAAATTATGATGCAAAACCATGAAATTCACTGGAAACACGGGACATAATACAGGAGTACGCATGCAGTATAATATCTTCATGTATTTCAAAAAAGGTTGTCTCACAATACTGACCAAGAAAATATTGGATCGTGTTAAAGGGAGGTGGGAAAAAATCTGTTATTTTTATAAAGGAACTAATAACGGAATTTGGGGAAGAGAACACACACACACCACACACACACACAACAAACACACAACACACAACACAACACACACACAACACAAACTAAGTGGTTTTAAATTTTAAGTTCAAATGCTTGGCAATGAAATTAGAAAGACCAAAGTATGTTGGGGCTTGCCAATAATAAATGACATTTTAAAAACCTGGGTTGACGAGAATTTCTTGGCAAAAATTCCCTTCGTAAGCATGATATCTGGGGTTTTAAGGAAAATGATACTCACATCGTTTGTTTTGGACAAAGGGACAAGTGTGATCTTTGGGCTTTGAGAAGGGGAAAACGGTGGGGTTTCAGACATGATACACCTAATTAATCTAATTATGGTTTACGTAAACTTATTTTTCATTTCAGATAGATATGGAGAAAGACTATGTGATGACTTGATAGAGAAAAGAATTCAAATCGCTGTTTAGATTAATTTGACTATCCATCCTTGCGAAAACAATCAATTAATCTTTGTTAAAATTTCTTGTAAGCAAATTCTATCATACCGACCCCTGACTTTCCACCAAAGCCAAATCCATGTAGACAATGTAAACAAACGGAAAAACCCAATTTTTGTTTCTACAATCAATTTAAAAGGGAGTGTCTATAAGCTTTATTGGGGAAACGATCTTGAGGCATTTTCAGAAGTTTAAGCCAAATTTAATACATCTAGTTCTATTTTTGTTATATCTAACGGGTATCTCCCTTTTGCCGTAACTAGCACTAGGTTTGTATGCTGACTTTGAGAAATCTTTTAATTGCAAATAATGTATTTTCTATTACGCTGTGAGGGCTACAAGGCCCAAATTAAATCCATTAAGGAGCTTTGGGTTGTACCGAAATCTATGCTAAATAAATAAAGAGGACAAATTTGGTTAAAGTTTCCATAAGTTTTTGTAACATAGAAACAACACTTTTTTTTTTGCTCGTGATGCCATGTCACAAGCGCGTAAAAAAACGTTAACCCCAGTTGAAAAATAATACCTAAGTTTTTTATACTGGTTAACAACTTCTATTTTATCTAACCATAAAACCATTTTCCCACACGGGCAAGGATATAACCCCCTTCCTGAACATACTATTTAGATTTCTCTAGATTGACAGTAAGCCTAAGTTTTCTGGTGTTCTTTAAAATTTGAGCTTTTGTTGGAGTCCCAGTAATTGTATACCCCACAGAATGATTTCATCGCGAATAACATTATTAGGATTTCTATTAAGTCAGGTCTAATGGAATGCCATGTTTCCCTTAGAATTTTTTTCTTTTGTCAGTCATTATATAAGAAAATAAATGGGGCTATATTTTCTCCTTTGTTTTAGCCTTGTGGACAGAAAAAGGTTCTGTAAGGTCATTTTTTACAGCGTACTTTGCTTTAAACCACGGAATACATACTTTTTAATGCCTTAAACTTTTTTCCCATTTACTCCGTTTTTCTCAGTACTCCATAGTAAATGTGGTCACAAGATCAAATGCTTTTTTAAATCATGAATGCAAATACAATTTCTGTATTAGAAATTTGTTTTTTTAACTAGGGCAAATAGAGTATAGATAGGGTTATTGTGCTTTTTTCTTCCTAAAGCCCAGCTTGCTTTCACTATTATATTATTATTTCTACACACAGGTTAGACGTTTATTTAGGACGTAAATTTTTAATCCATAATGTTAAAAGTGAATGCCCCGAAAATTGTTGGAAGGTAATATCCCCTTTTTAAGTATGGTTGTATTAAAGCTTCTGACCAATCACTGGGGAACAGTCTGAGTCAAACATGTTGTTAAAGAATACTGTAAGAAAAGGATAATCGAGTTCAGGCTTTAAGATCACTAATAGTCCATCTGTCCAGCAGCCTTATTATCTTTAAGCCTAAGGCATCCTGACTTCACTTTAAAATTTCCTGTTTCCAGGACAGAAATAAAATTCTTAATTTTGATTCTGTTCCAAATTTTGCTTTCATGAAAGTTGTCTAAACTTGCAAAAGTATAATCAGAATTAAATACTTACTAAAATGCTAAAAACCACTTTTCCCTTGTTATGTCATTGGTAGTTGGAGCAGCTTTGGATCATTTTTTATAGTTTGCCAAAATAGTTTTGGTCCATTTTTTTTAAATCCTAATGCTTTTATTAAACTTTCTATGTTCTTGTTTTTTCTCATTAATAGTGTTTATAATCTCAAAGGAATTACAATATATCATCTGAGATCCTTTCTTTCACTACTTGTTACACTTTTTAAAAATTGTCGTAAGGCAAATTGGTTCTTGTTCTTTTTTCCAAACAATCTGGATCAACCAAGGTTTCTTTTATCATTGCCACTAGTAATGTTTTTAGCATCACTGACCTGCTTTGTATAAAGCTTCATTAAATTTTACCCAGTGCCAAATTATGTCTACATCAATTAGATTAAAGCATCAGGAAAAAGTATTTGTACATCCTGAGAACATAGTTGTGTAATATTTTCGGGTTCTTTATCCTTAGTCCATACAAATTTATTTACTTTGCATATTTTCTTTACTTTCTTTTTCATTTGGATGATGTTTAGCAAGCTGTAGCTCAAAAATGAAGGGGCATATTTTTGCTCGATTTTAGACAATATTTTTAAGCTTTCACATGATAATGACCCTTGCATTAAAAATGTCTATTACAACTAGCCCGTTGGGTGAAATAATGTGTAACTCCCTTTTTACATCACCTGCAAGAATCCATTGAGAATTCAATATTGGAATTGTTCAACACCTCAAAAAGAACTTTCCAAAAAATCATTGACAATTCTATCTCAATACACGTTAAACAGAGAATTTTAACGTCAGATTCCTTCTCAAACCCTCAAGCATTCCACATTTGTAAACAAGTTTTAACATTCGTATGCCAGTTCTTGCGTTGAGGTCTCCAAAGATAAACAAGGAAGTCCCAATGGTTTTGTGTGAGGTCAAGTATGCAGTTCTAAAAGGTATATACCATTTTTTTTTCTGTTTCACAGTAATACTGACTGTGAAGTGGAGGTAAGTACATCTTATCAGAAACAATCCATAGAATACCCAGTTAGATCTTAGAAAATAATGAGAATAAACCCAATTTGTCCAATTTGTGGGGATACACTTTATGAGATGTAAAATTGTTTCTTACTAAATCACAATCCCTCAGACAACGGCAGTGCAAGTTGATAGTTTTACACCCGGGCCCAAAACCTGTAATTTGGAAAAGACTAACTGGAAAATCAATGAGAACGTTTTGTCATAAAATAAAAAAATATGATTGTAGAAAAATCAATCTCTGGATCAAGATTTTAGACGTCCTTCTATATTATAATTCAAAAAGAAAGATACTGTTCAAATCATTAAATTATTACAGGACATGAACATGGAAAAGGCCTGACCCGGGGTGTTTGACTGGGGTGTTGGTTGTGCGTTTAGTTGTGCTTTTTCCCACCTGTGACTGGGGAAAGCTTCTGTGAGGTGAGTCTGTCTCCCAAATAGCCCTGCTTCGTGTACGGGACCCATCCAGGGTGTGGTCCTCCTCATCCTCCAAAGATGAAGGTGTTTTTTAGGGACTGGACTGGACCTATTTGAAGGCTTGTCAACAGGTGATTGGGTTTCAATGTCATCCCTGAAATACGCATCAGTGTCTTGTGCATATTCCTTGTCGCAGTTTCTTTTTCGATTGTATTTTGTTTACAAGTTCTGGTTTCCTATCTTGTCTTTTGTTCGGTGTTTTATAGTCTTGAGTGTTGTCCATGGTGAGGGGAGTGTTACATTTGGTCATGCCTGATTTAGAGTATGTTGAGAATGATCAGGCTGGAGATTTGATCTATCTGTTCTGTGTTTTTTACGCAGGGGGGTTTCTGATTCGCTAGCATACGACTGTCTTTCTGTCTCATCAACGCAGACCATGGATCTGCCAGCTGCTTAAACACATGTTTGGCTTAAGTCCAGTTTCGTTGTTTGTTGTGGGATGGTGAAATAGGGATTCACCGACTGGGGTTCTGATGGAGAGGGGGTGTAGATGCTGAGTCACTTCAGGAGGAGCGATCTTGCGCTGTACCCCTGGAGAGGCTGCATTGAAGATTGGAGTCCATCACCAAGACAGAAGTGTTGTACATTAGCATTTGGTGCTGCAGGTAACGCAGTTGATGCATCATCACTGGGAGTCTGGCACACTCCACTGTATTAACCCCTGTGACATAGGTTGTCTGGACATTCTTCATAGGCTCCTCCTTGTGGAGGGTGGAGAATCGGGTGTCTTAGCTTGGGGACCAGCCCTCTCGGTAAGGACTGAAGCCTGGAGCAGACTCTTCACCGCCTTGTTGCTGAGGGGGACCTAGCCCGGCCCCCACTTATCAATTACTGTCCTTTTCCTAAGATGGGGTACGTTGAGGCATGGGAGGATTCACGGGGTGGTCAGTCGTCTTGTTTGATGAAGGAGTGTGGTGGGGCTGTATCTTCCTTTTTTGCCTTTTCCTTTTAATTTCTGCACCTGGCTGATCACTAGACTTTCCGGTTTCTGGTGTTTTATAAGTCGTGGGGAAAGGGGTCCAAGCTTGCAAACCAGGGTAATTCACTAGCATCCTGGGAGTTTGATGTCTTTTCATTTGGTGTATTTTGGGGATTTAGGGTGGATCCTTGATCATCATTTACATTTCTGTTTGGTGCATCATTTGGGGTGTTTTTAGCATGTTTTCTGGTGATCTTCGTGGAGAACCATTTGTTTGTCCCTTTCTATAGGAAAGGCGACCATTCCAGAGTTTGCAGACCTTCCAGCATTCCTCTTCCCTGATGACTGGTTTTGGCGGGTAGTCAAATCTGTGGCGACACGAATGTGGAGTTCAGAGGACAAGCAACGCCTACAGTCTTGTGATTTCAAGATTAGTAATTTATCTCTCCAATGGCTGAAAGCAGCAACAATTGGGCGGATAAAATGTGGATTTTTTCTTTTGTCCAACACGATGTGCCCGTTCTATATCTTGGGATGTCCACTGTTAGCAGGAAAGAATCTATTTAGCAGTTGGACAATCTTAGGGTGCAGTCAGTATCACTCTCTTGTGGGCCTTCAAAGACATTGAAAAATCTTAAGTTGTTCCTGCGTGAAAAGGACTCTAGTCTATCTATATGATCCTCCATTTCATGGTAGACTTTGATAAAGAGATCCTTCCACTGAAACAAATTTTTTACATTGTTCTTCCAGGATGTGGCATTTGTTGGCGAAATACCGACATCAGTCTGAGCCGGTCATTGTCTTTCGCCAGGGTTTCAAAGCTTTTTATTTAATGTGCTTTTGTGGTCAAAGTGTTGGGGGAACCTGCCATGGCAAACATTTTTTGATGCAAAAATTTTTATCGTTGTATTGTTATCGAATCTGTTAATGTCACTTAGATCTCGGGAGATGGGTGTTCCTGATAAAAGGTCCCCGACCCAGGGTAAAGACTTTGATCGTAATAATTTCTTGTACAGCTGAAATCATCATAATTGGTATTTTGGGGGGAAATTTGTTGCTTGGTCCAGGGTTCGCCTCTATATCCCCACAAGACAGGAGGAACCAGCTTAGTAAAAAAAGAAGATGTTTCAAGAAAAAAAGAGGCATTGACAGCCAAGAACAATGGAACGTGATAAAATAATTACGTTCGATTTTTTCTTCCACCTCGTCATAAATTCAAGCGTACTGCCACTGCCCACATGAGGAACAATCTATTCAGATGTGTATTATTGGGTTTTCTGTAAGGCACGAGCGTTGGGCGCGAATCTATTCCAGTCCATTGTGTGTTCATTTTTTGATGGAGAGGGGCATGCCATCGTAGAGGGGTACGCCACTGTAGACAGGAGCACACCCCAAGGGGCGAAGGAGGGGACCTCATCATATACGAAAGGGGATATCACCGTAAATGAGGAACACCCCTCACAGGTGATGGGCATGTCAACCCAGCCAAGGGGGACACCATTGCAGACAAGGTGCATGCCAACCCCGCCAAGGAGGACACCATTGCAGACAAGGTGCATGCCATAGCAGACAAAGGGCACCCCACCACGGGCCCAGGGCAAATCACTGTAGGTGAGGGCACACTACAATAGAAGAGCATGCCATCATGGGTGAGGGGCACACCATCGTAAATAGCGGGCATGCCATCATAGATGACGTGGGGGATGCCATCGTAGATGAATGACATACCATAACAGAAGAAGGGGGCGTCATTGTAATTGAGTAGCACGCCATTGTAGACGAGGGGAACACCACCATAGACAGAGGGGGGCACACCATCATAGATAAGGAACATGCCACCACAGGGGCATGGGCACACCTCCAATGTAGACAGGGGGCACACCACCGTAGATGAGGGGTATGCCACTGTAGACCAGGGGCACACCTCCAATGTAGACAGGGGCACACCACCGTAGGTGAGGGGTATGCCACTGTAGACCAGGGGGCACACCTCCAAAGTAACAGGGGGCACACCACCGTAGGTGAAGGGCATGCCACTGTAGACAAGGGGAACTTTCCAATGTAGACAGAGGGCACACCCCCGTAGGTGAGGGGTATGCCACTGTAGCCAGGGGCACATCTGCAATGTAGACAGGGGGCACACCACCGTAGGTGGGGGGCCCTGCCACTGTAGACCAGGGACACATCTCCAATGTAGACAGGGGGCACACCACCGTAGGTGAGGGGTATGCCACTGTAGACAGGGACACACCTCCAATGTAGACAGGGGGGACACCACCGTAGGTGAGGGGTATGCCCTGTAGACCAGGGACACATCTCCAATGTAGACAGGGGCACACCACCGAGGTGAGGGGTATGCCCACTGTAGACCGGAGACACATCTCCAAAGTAGACAGGGGCACACCACCGTAGGTGAGGGGGAAAGCCACTGTAACCGAGCACATCTCCAATGTATACAGGGGGCACACCACCGTTGGTGGGGGGCATGCCACTGTAGACCAGGGACCCATCTCCAAGTAGACAGGGGGCACACCACCTTAGGTTGGGGGCATGCCACTGTAGACCAGGACACGTCTCCCAAAGTAGACAGGAGGTACGCCACTATAGGTGAGGAGCATGGCATTACAGACATGGGCATACCACCACAGGCGAGGGGCACATTGTTGTAGACAAGGAGCATCTCTTGTAGATAGGAGGCACATCACTGTAGACAAAGGGCATGCCATCGTAGGCAAGGGTTACCGTTGTAGACAAGGACACACCATCACAAATAAGGGGTTCAGCACCATAGATGAGGGGCATACCGCCGTTAACCCGGGGGACATGATTAATGTACACAAGGGGCCCCACCTCCAATGTAAACAAGGGACACACCACTGTAGATAGGGGCGTGCCATCACAGATAAGGGACACACCTTCGATGAATACAAAGGACACGCCATCGTGGATGAGGGACACACCATCGTAGATGACGGGGGAGTATGTATTGAAATGGCCCTGACCATCTCAGACAATGGGAGGCATACATTGAGGTGTGTGACCATTGCCGTTTCGATCGCGGAAAGTATTTTTGATGTCAACAGGTGCATGTTGAAATGCAGGAGAGTCTTTGTCACCTGCCACAGCCTGTTTTCCGTCAGGCAGACACAGACACTTGCTATCACAACAGATCCAATGAGAGTGTAGTCATGCAAGAGAAGGCCAGCAAAGTTTTGATTTCGAACGCCTGTGTTACTACCTTTTCTTTTCTTTTTGTTGCGATTAACACACGATTGCACGTGTTTTTTTCATGGTGGATAATGGGGGGAAGACGGGTCCCGTAATTTTAGAAAACTGTTCACGCTTTCAGTTCCTTCTTATTTATGTATTAATTTTTTATAATTAATTTACGCCAGAAGTAGTACGTATTTTACGCAAATAGATTAAGAGATCCGAAAGAACGTACCTTCACACAGCACTATCAGGATTCACAACCAATCAAGCATACCTAGACTACACCATAATGCTGGGTGCTGCAGTGGGTGTCATGGCGGTTAGCCGTCACAGCACACTCGCCCCATCTTTGTTGGGAGGAGAGCCTTTTCCGGACACGCAGCGTAACAGGATTAGCACCACACACCACTTCACTTCACTCTGTCCCAACAGCCAGAGGATCGTTTCCCAGAGAGAGAGAGAGAGAGAGAGAGAGAGATGCTAATCTATGCTGTTTGCTGAATTAGCTGACATGGTGTTATTTGTGTTATAATCACTGCATTTGAATTACGAAATCATGACACAAAAACCGGCAGTTGTGAATCGGTGTAGCCTTTATATCTCTCTCTCTCTCTCTCTCTCTCTCTCCGGATTTATTGAGGTGTATATGTGTGCGTAGGTATGTCTGCACGTATTTTTTGTAGAAGTGTGCGGGGAGGGGGGGGGAGGGGATGATAGGGGTGGGGGGGGGGGTGCTTCGGTGTTATGCCATAAAAGATGTGAGTATCGGGAATAGATGAGAAAAGATTTGCCAGCTAAGATCATAGATACTTCGGAACCCTAGCTTGTTTCGTGGCTGACCAGATGTGGTGTATGTGGAACAGTCTGCATGCAGTGATTTCTTAATGAGACTAAAACTGAAGCCTTCATAGTCTAGTGTGTATGTCTGGTGTAGAATCGAGAGCAAGAAGACTTGAACATGCAGCGTTACTGAAACCAAGCCAAAATACTCGCTGGAATAAAGGTTCAAAGTAGCGATTATTCGAATACAAAACAGACAAGCAGGCATGCATCTTCGACAGTTATGTCTTCTCCATATGTTACAAACAACAAAATAAAATCATGCACAAACAGTACTCCCCAGGTCACAGTCAGCTTGAAAATTATTATTACAATTATTAATATTATGTACTTGAAAATTATTATTATTACAATTATTATTATTATGCATACTTATATAGCGCCTATCCTCGGCCAGAGACTAAGCTCTAAGTACTTTGCAGTCCGTCCACACTCGTTTTCACAACGGGGTGCCTACTTGGGTAGTGCCGACTGAAGAGCTGCCAGCTGGCGCTTCATTCAGTCGTTTCCCGTATCATCCACTCAATATCGTTCAATATCGTTCACTCAGTTTCCTTACTTCCTTCACTCTTTAAATTTTTCACGTAGGGTGCATGCTATATGTAACGTGTCATCCATACCAACGGCCAAACTGGCCTCTTCCGAAAGTTGGTGATGGGATTTTACGTGTGTGCAAGATGTTAAGCGTGCGTTCACACAGGGAACCTCGGTTTATAGTCTCATTCGGAGGACTGTATGGGAAACGGAGTCAAAACCAATGTTAACTCCGGTGACGGTGACCTAGGAGTTCCCATGCGGACTATCATCTAGGGAGTATTGTTCTGTGCATGATTCGTGTATGTTGCATATAACATCTTTAGAAGACATACTTGTCAAAAATGTGCTTGTGTGTTTCACATTTTGAACTGAAAGAGACGTGACCCTGAGTCAAGAACAAATAAACCGAAAAAGTATCTTGAAGCAGTGAGAACAGAAACTGAAGTTAAGAGAAAACAGGAGAGGAGAGAAAACAGAGATAAACACGATAAGGTGAGGCATGGGGGTGGTAGAACGACCTTTTGTTGTCGGGAATGAAGGGTAGGGCTTGGGACGGAAGGGGGTCTTCTGAAGCAATCACATGCTTTAATCTCAGAACTAAACAAGATTAAGGCTATGGGAAAAAATCGAATTTGTTGTCTATGTTTTCTTATTCTTTTGTTTGTAACGAAATTCATTAAGAGATGATGAACAAAAATGGCCTCGAAGAGAGAGGGTTGACGGGAGAGAAAAGAGAGGGATACGAGGATTTGGAGGGAAAGAGAGAGGATGGGTGCGCGTTTTCAAACGCTTTCACCTGTACCCGTCGACCTCCATCCCGGTCCGAGTAAACGAGAAAGAGAGGGAAGGACAGGAAGGGTAAGGGGTGAGGATTAGAGTGAGGTGAGGTTGGGAAACTCCATTAATGAAAGGAAACATGCGGCATTAAGGCGTATTTCCAACTTCTTCTTTTCTTCTTCTTCTTCTTCTCTCTCTCTCTCTCTCTCTCTCTCTCTCTCTCTCTCTCTCTCTCTCTCTCTCTCTGTTGTAGCTCACTCGCTCTCTTTCTTTTGTCATTTTTCAAACGTATATAGTTTCAATAAGACTGGATATATGTGTGTCTAAAGGGAGGGTGGTGGTGCTGTTATTGTTGGTTTTTTTTAATGACCTTAGAGTATCCCAATTCGCTGTTTTCAAGTCAATCAAATTTTGAAGAAAAAAATCTGGATAAGGCCATAGAAGACTCGAGGGATGGGGACAGTGTGGTTTTGTGTGTCATTGACCTTCGATATTTCTACACGTAAAACTGCGGTTAATGCTAGATACTGTATTACTCAGCATACAAATATTTGGGTCTTGCAGCCATCAGATGTTAACATTAATCAGTTATTAACGCGTTCCAGAAAATAATACGGCATTACAATAGTTTTTAGCGTCGTGTGTGTTTGTGAATGTATTTTGAAATTCGCTTGTTTGCAAGGTGTGTGTGTGTGCGCGCGCGCGCGCTTGTTTGTGTATGTGTACATGTGTGTGTGTGTGTGTGTGTGTGTGTGTGTGTGTGTGTGTGTGTGTGTGTGTGTGTGTGTGTGTTAGAGAGAGGAGACAGAGGGGGAGAGTGAGAGAGAGTATTATGTTTTTATTCGTTGTTTTGCGTAGGGTTGGTCGGGGTTGGGTTTTTTTTTGGTTGTTTTTGTGTGTGTGTGTGTGTGTGTGTGTGTGTGTGTGTGTGTGTGTGTGTGTGTGTGTGTGTGTGTTCCCATCATTCTAAAGTACATAAATCCTGTTGTTTGTGTTGAACATCGGTCCCGTTGTTTGCGTTTAATGTGTACGTTCGATGCCGATATCGTGCGTGTGTGCGCACGCGTGATAGGGGGGGGGGGGGGGGGGGGGGGGGGATAATCGTGAATGTTGGTTTTCTTGTTGTTTTATGATGGTTTTAAAGTATCCAGTTTCATAACGTGTTGAAATTGTTTAAAAATGTGTTCCGTGACAAGGTCGTTCAGTTTGACTGTGAATTTAAAAGTTTCATTAGTTCTGCAAGAGAGCAGAAGCCCAGTGATAAGGCCTCTGGGCAGTGTGTAGTCCTCTCTTTCTTCTGTTTTTAAGAAGATTTCTTAATTCCGCAACACAACACGCTGTATTGCAGAACTGGTAAGCTTTATAAGGTTTACTAGACATCACCTACTGTCCCACTGATCACCGACTTTACGCTCTAACGCAAAATCGATAAAACCTCGTTATCAAATTACTGTACGCTGCCCGTTTGTGATCGTTGAGATTACGTTCTGTTCAGTGCAAAACTCAGTACACCTCATTAAAGATTACTGCATATCATCCACTGTCCTGATCGTTGATTCCTACGCCGTTTTGTGGAATCGGTCAAATTTCGTGAAAAGACTCAATATTGCAACTGACCCACAGTCCTAATCGTTTGCTGTGTGAAGTGTTGCAGAACTTGATAAAGTCTTTTGATGACTACACTGCACCTTACCCTCTATGCTGACCATGCTTGGTGACCAACCTCTGCTGTGACTTAGGGACATCATTCAATAAATGCCGCACGAGCCAAAGACAGTTTCACCAAATGACGGAAAAGGCCCCAATTTTTCGATTGTCAAGGCCTAGTGGGAAAGACCGTCCTAGTAAGCTTAAACACAGCTTGGTAATACCATGTATTCCATGAGTTATGAAATGAGAACATCTTATGAATCAAATTCATGGTCGCACTAAACACAAAACTCTCTCTACACCTGTTGATCGAGAACTTGGCAACATTATTTTTTCCCAGTGCTGATGGCGGGGCGGGGGGGGGGGGCTCTTTAGTAGAATAAGCCCCTATCCCCCCACCCCACCTTCTGGAAGTTCTGTGCTGGTAACTTTTTTTTAATACTGTTGCTGTTTGACTCTGCTTTTAATCCCCCCCACCCCCACCCCCCCCCACTATTTCTCTCTCTCTCTCTCTCTCTCTCTCCCTCTCTCTCTCTCTCTCTCTCTCTCTGTAGTTGTCTATCGTTTTCAGCTTTTGTGGGACCATTCCCTTTGTTCTGGTCTCTCACCAGCGTTTGTTGCTGCTGTGTGTAGTTGTTCTTGTGATCTGGTGACTAGGCAGCGGAAACTCAACTCGTTGTCCAGAGTAGAACACTAACAGTCCGTTCTGTAACGTCCATTTGCCCACGAATCGTCTTTTTTTTAATTTCAATGTATATTTACGTTCTGTTGAAGGTGGGTTTTTTTTACGTATTGTAGTGGAGAACTCAAGGGGAATACCTGGCGCTGTCAGCACAGTCTTGGTTTGCTTGTTTGTTTTTCCCTCTCCGTGAGGATATGAGGCAGGCCTGTGATAGTTTAGATATCATGTGCTTTTGTTGTTAGTTTCTTTATCAGGGCATAACGTTTAAGACAATTTGGTCTGTTAATTAAGTATGTGATTTGTTTTCCTATGAGTTTGACAGCCCAGAAAAAAAAAACTCGGTGTGGTCGGCTGGACTATAATAATCATGAAAAAACAACAACTACTAACTCGGTGTGGTCGACTGGACTATAATAATCATGGGAGAAAAACAACAACTGTTAAGTGAGGTGGTCTCATCTATCGTTAGACGACGTCTGTTGATTTGGCCATTGTTGCAGCGAACCTTGAAAGTTAAGGTCAATTGGAGATGGACACTACTGAAGAGCGTCACCACCCCACCCCACCCCAACCCACCCCTCGAACCTCCAAACCACAATCCCCATTCCTCAAAATAGTGTTTATTTGTGTGTGGGGGGGCTTCCTGCATTCTGTATATTTCCAATTGAACCAAACATGATGTAGGAAAGACCAGAGCTCGTTTCACTACTCAGCTGATGTTTTTGAAATGGGGAGGCGCTGCATGTCCTCAGTGTAGACAATACTTTGACAAGGATTTTAAAACACAGAAGTATTGACATTCGTAGACACAACATCACTCCTGCACGTGCTACTGTCGTGTACATCGCCGGATGGTTTGACAGCTTTTTTCTTCATAATTTGGTCACTTTGGCACCAGCGCAGACTCCAAACAGAATCATATCAGGAAGTGCCCCAGCCTGCAACTCTGTAGAAATATGATGAAGATTCACTCACCTACTTTCCTGCTATCTTACACAGTGGTGGTCAGGACTGGGCACGATACCTTGCTCCACAAAAATAAGCCTGTCAGCTTGTTAACGATAGAATCTCTATAATATGTTTCAATTTAGTATGTACACGATCATTTCTTTAGTGTAACAGCTGTGACTTTCATAACTTTAGATTAGACTAACACTTTTATTATACTTGTTGGATTTGAAATAGAATGTATAATATATACAGATCTATGCCTATTTATCTCTATCTGTGTGTTTGTCTATCTACCTATCCATTGACCTATGTATTTATCTGTTTACCTTGCTAAATCCTTCACATGGTCCACTTGCCCCTCTTATACACCTACGTGGCGAGTTACTTCCACAAGGTAACAAGCCTGATATGGCCTTTTGGGCAATAAGAAACAGGAACAGAACTGAATGGTGCACTTTTTTTTCCTACTGGTTATTTGCCAGTCATGTTTAATTCTGCATGTGCACATATCTGTTAAAGGATATGTAAACTTAGGACTGATTATTGATGCATTATCAGTGTGAACTCACACTTTGTATCTGTTGAAAGATATACTGAATTAGGATTGTTTGATGATTCAGTTGAAAATTCTCTTGAAAACACATACACACACCTATATATTTTCATACACAATTACACATACTTGGGCATGTGCACGCATGCAAGCGCACACATGCACGCGCACGCACACATGCACGCATGCACACACACACACACAAACACACACACACACACACACACACACACACACACACACACACACACACAAAGAGCAATCAGCGTTAAGTAGGATTTATTAGTCAAATAAAATATCAGAAAGGCAAGTGAAATATTGCTCAAATTGCACATCCAGGACAATAAACTGGCAAAAGCTCAAAAACTGAACAAGGATCACAGCTTCAAAAAAAAAAAATTATGATAAGGATTAGGATAAGGATTCAGTGGAAATATAGATCCAGAGTTACAGTCTGACTATCCTGCCTTTCGTGAACTACTATGAATAGGGATTCATAGTAGTTCACGACACAGACACATGCATTGCGTGTTAACTTCTTTGTTCTTCAATACACAGATAAAACAATCCCACAAATGTTATGTGTGCATCACTGGTAATGTTCTTTGAAGTTCAAAGGTGCAAGCAGGTTGCACCATAAATGTTACATTCACTGATAAAGAAAACAATTAAAGTAATATACTGGGTATGCAATAAAACAAAAGATAACGTTCAAATGCGATATAAAAGAAAAAGATTTTCTTGTTGGTGAAAATACTACAAATGTTCTTTCTTGCATTTGTACACACACACACACACACACACACACACACACACACACACACACACACACACACATACACACACACATGAACAAAAAGTTGACATTTATGAAATGAGATTCTTTCCGTATACATTTTCTGATTCTTTACAGTCAGTTAATAAGCAATGCACAATAAATAGCTTTAAAGGAACAGTGGATCTTCAATGAACATGTGATGGGGAAAGGGGTGGGGGTGGGGGTGGGGGTTCAGGAAAGTCAGTTAACTGACAATGAATGGGAAGGAACCCCTTGTAATAATTTCCAAGCAAACGGGAGTTGCTTCCCTTATCCATACAAGTTAGAACTTGAGGACATGTCAACTACATATACTTCATCAGCCGTTTTATGAGGTAGGCATATTAG
The DNA here is from genome assembly GCA_018398815.1 of Conus ventricosus. Lineage (NCBI taxonomy): Eukaryota > Metazoa > Mollusca > Gastropoda > Neogastropoda > Conidae > Conus > Conus ventricosus. Next base: position 40,659,041 of record CM031609.1, read on the forward strand.
TGGGTAATCATCATCTGATTTGTTTAATCAGCCAAAATCATCAATAATCATCACCAATGCTGTGTAAAATCAATTCAATTTTTATACTTAAACCGCCATAAACATTTTCAAATGAAAAAGTACAGGACAGAATATGCCCTGGACATGTGTATACATTATTCTTCATGCAGTATTATGACCCACAGAATGTCATTCAGAAAAAAAAGCACATCAGAGAAATAGTTAAATATAGCAACATGACTAATGAAAGTCTTAACTAATAGTCATGTATCATTCACACAGACTTATCGCCCACACAAAAACTTTTAACTTAAAACCTTGCCTTTTGTTGTTAATCATCAAAAATAATGAAAAATGAAACTAGTTTCAATGTTTTTGAGTGGATAGATTGCCATAAAAAAGGCAATGAAGACCTTTTATTCTAAGCAACTAAATTCAACTAAATCTCAAGGCAACCTTATGATGCTTATCAAAAAAGAAGGCCAAAAACTGGTGGTATACATGTCCACAAAACAGGCCATGCTCTTAACGAAAAACATGCTCATAGCCATGTTTCCGATTGAATACGATAAAGATAACTGATAGACCGTACATATGTTTGAAAAAGAAAACAGAAAAGACTGATCACCATTTCCATTGACAAATCCAATTCAGGCAGGCAGTATTTCCAGACAGACAGACAAGCCTACCTTCCTCACTAACCATCTGGGTAAAAATCATGTTCAGTATTTTCACTCACACTTAAATTGCAATCAGTTTCATTTGCAGTGTTCGAAGTAAGTGAGATCACTCTTACCCTTTCGGGTTGATCAATCGTATGCGCTGAATAAAGGGCAAGGAGGGAGGGGGCGGGAGGGACAGCCAGCAGGAGGGCAAGAAATGTGGTCTGGGAAGGGGAAGGGGTGGGGAGTATCATCGGCCACAGTAAACTCATAGCATAACAAGTCCTCTCTCTCCTGAGGAGTTTAAGCCTCAGAAGGCACAATGTGGAGGTGTGCATTGCAAAGCTATGAGAAAATGGCCACATTCAAGCAGCTCTGTGGCCCTGTAACATGCATTCAATGACCTAACACAAAAGGAAAAAGAACAACAACATAAAACACCAGGAAAAATAAAGGAACAGCTGTCCTGCATGCTTTCATTCATGGCCTTACTATCCAAGCATCTCTTTAAAAGAGAATTAGGTGCAAAGAAATACACTTCCTGCCCATATGTCAATTTCGATCGGACTAAAAAGATGTATAGATGTAAAAGGGTATGACAGTCCTGACCCCACGGTTGACAACATATGATCTTAAGAACGTTTAATCTTTTTCTTGTTTTATCAATCAAATTTTCGATATGTGTGTTCCAGTTCAGCTTAGGAGTTAAAAATACCCCCAGGAATCTAACTTTTTGTTTATGTTCTAGAATCTGACCTTCTAGCAAAAGCGAGGGTAGTATCTTTGGGTTCTCACCATTGTTTAACAACATAATTAAGGCCATGAAATTAGCTCTGGGAGTCCCAGTTCATACAAACATTTATAGATGTTATAAACAAACAAATAATTACCACTAAATGAGAAATGAATATTGGATATATTGTCAGAAGTCTTTCTGTAGAAAATTCCTTTACTGAAGAAATACTAATGGATTCCAGTAAAGATTTTCCTAAGAGGTCTAAAAATATATAATATATTCAACCAGTTAGAAACTACACATCTGATCGTGTGTCACATTGTAATATTGATATAACTGCTATACCAGAATTTCCTGCAGTACCTCCAATGCCTCCTTGGGAGCACCTAAATGCTTCTTTTGATTACAAGTACACTATGTTAAAGAAAAGTGATCATGTAAATATTATAACAACTGAAGTTTGTGAACATTTAGAAAACAGTTATCCAAATCATCTAAAAGTATTTACAGGTGGGTCGGTAATGGAATCCTCTGACAACGGTTCTGGCTTTATAATACCAACTTTAAATGTCAGGAAATCATATTATGTAGGAAAGGGGTTTACAATCTATACCTCAGAATTATATGCAATACTGAAGGCTTTGACTTACATATGATACACCAATTCCTTTCTATAAAATCTTACTGTGTGTTGATTCCAAATCTGTTTTACAAACACTAGAGCCTTGGGACTGCAAACTAGAAAAGATTTGCTTTTTGAAATAAAACATTTACTGCATTGTTTTATAACTCTAAGCATAAGAATTGATTTTTGTTGGGTCCCATCTGACTGCGGTATAAAGTGGAATGAAATAGCAGACAGTCTTGCAAAAGAAGGAGCAGATAGAAACATTGAAAATTTATTAAACAATCCCTTAGATTTGTCCTCTTGTGAATTAATCCAAATTATGGACAAGTATATACGTAAGCAGAATTTTAGTCAAAAAAAGGCTACTTTACCATCATGCCCAAGGCACACTCGTTAGATTAATTCATAAATTAAGGCTCAATACATGGAACACTAAATATTCTCATGGCATTGCTTGTGTCTGCAGAGAAAACATTTCTGTGCATCATCTTTTGTTTGAATGCTCAGTGTTGACCTCGCTCTGTCAGGAGAAAGGTATTGAGATGACTAACTTTGATAATGTCAATACTGTCTTGTATGGTCTGTATGTTGCTGAAATTGCGATGGCTATTTCGCAATCACAGGTTGAAAATTTTTCATAAAGATCAACAATTTAGTGTAGCACTAGGTATTTCACTTATAAATGTAAATATGCATAAATCAGATGTGGGTTTGAAAGTGCTTACATGGATGATACGTTGAGTGTGGAGATGTTTGTTTGTTTGTTTTTAAGTGTCTAATATCATCTGACAATGAAAAGACATTAGATAAACCACTGAGTACTTTCATTCATTCCCTGAATAAACCGGCATGTCATTCCATCTCATCTACTGTTGTTCGTGAGGAACTTTGTCTTCTGTCAGCAGCTTTCCAGTTACACACAGCAGACCTCAAGATGTATTCTCAAATTGTTTGTACATATTGAGCCCTCACCCCAACCCCCCCCCCCCCCCCTCGCCCCCAAAAACAACAACAACAAAACACACACACACACACACAAAATTTCAATTTCAAAATATCTTGTGTGCTCAGATGCGTGCATGCTCAGGCACGTAAGCAAGAGCTGGTGCACACACACACACACACACACACACACACACACACACACACACACACACACACATACACACAGAGATTCACACACACACACAAGGAGATACACACACACATAGGTACACACACACATAGGTACACACACACATAGGTACACACACACACACACACACACACGCACGCACGCACACACACACACACACACACACACACACACACACACACACACACACACACACACACACACACACACGCACACACACAGGGCAAAAAACAGCACCTGTTCTTCAGTGGTTTGCCTTCATATGGTAAAAAGCTTACACTCCAAGTACAAAACAGCTATATTTCTGAGCAACTGTAGTGACAATGCAGGGAAGAAAACACTTTGTTTAACATGTGAGAGCAAACAGCACAAGAACTGCTAAATTCCTCAGCATGTCTACTGAAAATGCAGGGAGGGAAACACTTTCTAGTACCATCTGAGACCAAACAGGGGTTTCTTCCCTTCATCTGAGGCACTGCATAAAAAGCCTTGCCGCAACAGAAGCATGAACTGAATACTCTATCATGTACATCAGCCTGGTGAATTGACATTAACGATATTTAAAACAAAACAAATGCTTGAAGTTCAGTGCAACTCAAACATTTGCATAAAAAGGCGATCCAATCAAGTCAAGAGTTGGACCCGACAGTATTGCAACAGAGAGGTGTGCAAACTACAAGTCATATGGAGAAAAGAACAACAGCTTCAAAAATGCAAGTTTATCCAATCAGAATAAAAGCATACCAGGAGTGGCATTCTTCCTTCAGAATTTGGCCACAGAATCACAGGAAATGGATTAAGCTGTAGACTAGAAGTTCAAGACAGTCTGCGCTGTGTCTTATTAGTACTAAGGTAGCTGTTGTTGTTGTTGTTGTCGTACCCTGGCTAAAAGACTCCAGGGATCATCCGAACAGCCGAAGCATTTGAACACTATGGCACAAACGCATCAGCTGGGGATGAGAACATTACGTGTGTGACCGTTTTTGATTACCCCGCCACATGGGCAGCCACACTCCGACTTCGGGGGATTTGGGAGACTGTGTTATGCTAGGAGCTTGTCACGACTGAAGACAATCCCCACATAACTATGCAGAGCATAACAACATTTTGATGTAGCCTTGGTGTTCTGGCCTATGTCAATTGGTCTGACACAGCCTTAAGCCAAGGCGTAGTACTAAGGTAGCCATTGGAAAGAGTTTGACATGGAGCGGTGTAAGACTTCACACATGGTACTTCAGCAGCAGCAGACCTTCATGATCTGTATCGCCAATCAAGGTAAGAGATTGAATTGTTTAAATGCACTGAGTGGGTTGGTTCCGTATTTTGTTGAAGTATTTTGTCAGAAACTCTTGATGCCAGTTAAATGCTAATAAAACCACAGTTGGCAACATTTTCATCCTGACGGCAACATGTTTGTGCAGGAAGGCAACAAAGGAAGCTGTTTGATTTTTTTCTTCTCCTTTTTCACTCTTTTACCACTTATCTCACACGCACATGCATGCACATGCACGCGCAGACACAAGTTTGCACAAGTGCGCATGTATACTCGCTCACACACACGCACGCGCACACACACACACTTAATTTTTTGACAGAACTCTCTATAAGGAGGATGGGGGGTGGGGTGGGGAGGGGGGATAGCCACGTGCATCAATGCGTGTGCTGCATGGTTATTAAAGCATGAACATTGAAAGAGAAAACTGTGTGAATGTATTAATGTATTAGTCTTTTTGACCAAATTCCTCATGCCACTGGTTCATTTGCTGTACCTCAACATCACAGACAGATGGTCGTGTGTTCTTCAACTCGTCTTCTACAGTTGTCCTGGTAACCGGCAGTTCCAAGAGTCTTTCTGGGTTTAGAAAATCAAAGGTGATCTCAATGGCCCCAGGTTCGTGAGGATCACATGGCACCAACATTTCCTGTCCTGACTTGTCGTCACCATCCTCTGGGCTCACAGTCACCTTGCGAAAATGAGTTGCTTTTTGCAGGGCACGAAGATATGCCATTCCACATGAACGCGCCACCACCTTCAAATCAGACCCGGTAAAACCTGGGGTCATCTGACCGAACAGGTCAAAGTCAGTTTCTGACAGCTGGTGTTTCATATCAGCAAAACTGTGTGACAGGATCTGGACTCGCTCATTTGTGCTTGGTAAAGAAAGATAGAAGCGTCGATCAAACCTGCGTCGCATGGTCCCAGTTAATAACCACGGATGTTGTGTGGCGGCAATCACTGTCACCTGCAATAACACATACTGTTAGATCACCATGAAACGCATGACTTTAGCAAAGGTACCAGATTTCTGGACTCAACATTCAGAAGCCAGAGGATATGGGCTTATCTCAATTTAACTGAATGACACACATATATATATATATATATATATATATATATATATATATATATATATATATATATATATATATATATATATATATATATATACATTAATACCCATCCACTTAGGCTCCTTATTCCTTCAACTCATCCATACAGGGCTTACGAGGTTAATGTATCATCAACTGCATGTTATTGCAAACACCAGCAATGGTCTTACTGCCTTTATTCTTTAACACTTTATCAACTCATTTTGGAAATGACTCCCAACAACCCAAACCCCCCCCCCCCCCCCCCCCTTTTTTTTTTATTTTTTTTATTTTGAAATTCTGGACTTTTTAATAAATCTGAATATTGGAAATCATTGTTTAATTGGGAACATTTGGTAAGGTTGTCTGCTACATGTTAGCTGTTGTGCATGAGAATCACATGACTATACTGAGTGGGTTGTCATGCAGAGGTTTTGTACGGTTTCTCATCTTATGTGACTTTTGTGATGGACTGGGCATTAATTTAGCTAACTGAATAAAGAAACACAAAATTTTCAGAACATCACACAGCCAGCAAGTTTCTACCAATGTTAAAACTCAATATAGTTTTGTGCTGTTCTTCATATCAAGATGATTTGACAGAACTCATACAGCTGACCTACAAACTGAGGTGTTCTGTGGGTCAGCTGCATGAGTATAACGTGTGTGTCTGTGTCTTTAATTTGACATTTCAATTTACTTGAAATTATATTGGCAAAAAATAATGTGGGTGTCAACATGCAAGCAGTTGACTAGGGGGAAAAAAATTCCTTAACTGACACTTGAAAAGACTTTTTACAGTTTTCAACCATCGCAACATCTTCATCAGTAAATGCAAAATAATGTTTACAAACATCCACTCTCTTTGTGGATAATTTGGTAATGCACTGAAAAGTGTACGGGTGTGTGCCTGTGTTTATTTTTAAATACATCTTCAGTCTCACCTGATTTTCTCCAGATAAGTCCATTAGCTGAGAAATCAGTTCATCTCTGACCTTCCCAGTGATGCTGCCTTCAGTGTCCCCATCCCGGGACACAGCATCTCCAGGTCATCCACACACACAACACACGGCTGGTTCTGGCGAGCATATTTGAATGCATCCTTCACTCTCGCCACACACAGCTCACTTCCCTCAAAGCGGCTGATCAAGTCAACTGTTGAGAAACGAAACACGGGACAGGATACAGTGCTTGCAACAGCACTCATCAACATGGTTTTACCTGTACCAGGTAAGCCATAAAAGAGAATTCCTTTCTTAACACGTGTCACACTGTCCGGAAAGCCAGGAACAACAGAGGCAGCACAACATTCTTCCACAAGAAATCCTTCACCTGCTTCATGCCTTTCACATCCTCAAGGCTGCACTCACAAGGCAGGTAACTGAAACTTTGCACAAACTCAAGTCCTTCCACATTGGGCCGAACTTTATCAACAGCGAAAATGGGAGGGACATCTTCCTTGGCATCCAGCTTGGCTTTGATGAGCTGAACTCGGTTCAAGTACAGTTTGATTTTAGACTTGAGGAGCTGCCTGATGGGAAGGCTGGCTCCCTCCTCTCTGGCCAGCTGCATCAGAGGAGGCATCCCCTCCATGTAAGCAAAGGCTGCATCCTTATGCTTTAGTTGGCAGTCAGCAGACAAGCCTGCCTGTAGATGCTGCAGTGAAGTTTGAAACACTGTGTTGGACAACAGGTCCATCTTGTTCAGTGTTTGGCAGCTTCTGAAAGAACAAGAAACATTTTCAAACAGATTAGTTTCCTTCATTCCCCATGAAAACTTTTGAAAACGGTATTTTCCAGTTCCATGGCTGGCACTTACTTGTCATCAATAAATCTTTGAAGTATAATATTTTGGTAAGAAGAACGTGCAGTGTTTGACAGCTTCTGAAAGAAAAAGAAATGTTTTCAAACTGATTTCTTTTATTCCTTCTCCTTAAAAACTGTTGAAAACTATATTTCCAGTTCACGGTGGGCACTTATGTTGTCACTGAATAAACTTAGTTTGAAACATAATTTTTGGGGAACAAGAAAAATGAAAGTTACTGCAGCAATACTGTAAACAGGCCAAATAAACGCTCAAAACAATATGTAAAGTAGGGCACATTTTATATACAATACAAAACAGACACGTTAATTTTCACCAAATATGTCATCTTCAGACAATACAAACAGTAAACCAAAATGCACAGCAGTCTGCATGAGAATTGCTTCTTTTCCGAACATGTGTGCTCAGTATACTGTCCGTGTGAGATGTACGTGGGTGTATCCTCTCTCTCTCTTTCTCTCTCTGGAACTACTAAAGCAGTGTTGAACTTATCTGTCGCTGAATAAGCACATGCACTAGCATATCTTTTGCTGTTGTCTTTCATGAAGTCGTCCAGCAGTGATTACGATGCGTAATGTGCATGACTGTTCCTTATTTTAACCGTTTTACAAATACACATGCACAGACACTTGTGACGCGCACCCGTGCGTGCAGACTGACTGAGGGATCAGACGAGGTTGAAGTGAGTGTGTGTGTGTGTCACCGTTCTGTTGTAAGTCTGGAGGCGATCACGCTGTTCAAAACATCAAGAGATTGTGATCTGCCGTAACATCAGTTCTACTGCAAACAAGACCAGTGGTAATAATGCCGCAGGCGCAGCGGCTGCTCCGTGCCGTACCGTCTTCCAGCACTTCCTCGAGTTCCTCAAATTTCCCAGGGCAGGAGCAACTGACACAGTGTTGAAGAGTTTGAGCTCCCTGCTACTTGCCACCCAAAATGTTTATCTACAACTAATAATTAACTGGTTACAAATCATTGAGGGGAAAAAAACACACCCTGAAAACGATAGTTCAAACGTAAACGAGTTAGCTAACCTGACTTGAAGACGTTCAGACCAAACCTCGAACTTCGCTTGGTTGTGCCAACAAGCATGAAGTTATCTCCCTTACACCACCAGAAACGCAAACGCTTGACCGCTGGCCTTCAAAGAATATTATCCCTTTTGCGTTGAATTCTTACATTATATTCAGAGGCTTTACTTTTGAATGTCCCCAAGATTCTCTCTCTCTCTCTCTCTCTCTCTCTCTCTCTCTCTCTCCTCTCTCTCTCTCTCTTCTCTTTTCAACGCCCTCAACGACATTATGTCCTATTCCTCACGGACGCGAAAATCAATGAAAATCAGTCTTGATTTATGACCGAGAATGTTGAATATGGATACATGCTTGTGTAGTTAAACATGACTGTCTCATTTCTCCTTAGGCTATGACACTATTTTAGTGACTGATGCTTCTTATATGTTTTACATTAGTGTGTGTGTTTCAGTGTGTTAAATGCAATGAATGTAATGTGTATGATAGTTTTCTTTTATGCTAGCATGAATCATTGATCACTGCTTTGTTGTAATCATGTCTGCATTGTGTAATTGTATGTAATAATAATTGTGTAATTGTATGTAATAATAATTGTGTAATTGTATGTAATAATAATTGTGTAATTGTATGTATGAGTTAGCATCCTTTGTCCCTGAAGGGACAAGGGCCAGATGGAAAAAAGCATCGCCTTGCTTATCTGTTACCCTTGAAAAAATAAACTCTCTCTCTCTCTCTCTCTCTCTCTCTCTCTCTCTCTCTCTCTTCTCTCTCTCTCTCTCTCTCTCTCTTTCGCACCTGATTCTCCAGTGGAGGATAGTTTTGTCAAGAACGGGTGTCCAGTGTCATTTTACTCTCTATCTCTCCTTTCCTGTTCTCCGTTTTCTGTCGTCATCCACCCCCCCCCCCCCCCCCCCCCCTCCCACTTTCCATAGACTGTCATTTTCATGAAGAGACCTATTTTGGGAGTATCAGTTGCTTTTTTGTTGTTGTCGTTGTTGTCAGTTGTTGTTATCTGTATTGTTCTATGAAGCTATATTTGTCGAAAATTCACTTGTCTGTTTTGAATTGTAGCCTACTACGTTCAGTCTGCTTTACTTTGTACTTATAAGTGTTTTACATGTTCACTTGTCTTTCGCCGCGTGTTCAGTAGTCGCTAGTCTGTTTCATACACGTGCGCACGGCATTGACACGCGCGCGTGCTCTTCCACACACACATAGGCCTACATAGCACTAATACGGATACTCGCGCGCGTGAGTGTGTGTGTGTGTTGCGCGCGCGCGCGCACACGCACACACACACACACACACACACACACAAAACACACACACACACACCACACACCTATCTGACCTCACTGGCTGCACGGCACACCGATGCGCAATGGACTCATGACTACACCGCACACAATGCACCAGCACTCGTACCATGCACTGACACTCACTTCACTGACGTTTGTGAACATAAATAACATCACATCTGCAATGCACACACGCTTGCCGAGCTAGGCCCCCGGCACATACTCATCATAGGCGCACGTAACTCACAACACATTGGCAACAACTCCCATATCAACACAACTGCATAGCGGAATTACGCTGCGTGTACACGCTCAAGACTGACGCAGGTGAACACACACACACACACACACACACACACACCACACACACACACAGGTGCGCGTACACAGAGGTGCGTGACACGCGTGTACACATTTCTCTCTCTCTCTCTCTCTCTCTCTCTCTCTCTCTCTCTCTCTCTTCTCTCACGCACGCATGCAGACGCATGCATGATAACTACAAAACTTGACGTGCGTGCGAAAACAACACACACACACACTCACACACACACACACACACACACACACTGACGAGAGAGGGGAGGGGGCTTGTTTTATATGTCTTTCCATCAAACAATGGATTGGAGTCACATACAAACTGGTATATTCGTGAAAACATTTGCGAAAAAAAAATCTGACAATATCGAACACAACACCTGTAAGAGTGTGGGCCGGTTCACTGTTCGAATAGGTTTTTCGAAAAGGCTCATGACTTGGATGCTGAACCATTCTTTGACATCCGAGTGTTATTAACGTGTTAGCATGATTTCTATATTCTGCATACGGAAATCAAAACATTTTTTTTGAAAGAGAAATTATGATTAATCCGCCAGACAAGGGGACAAACAAATCACAAGACAAAACACGTTCTTCGTTCATTGTCCTGGATATTGTTTACCTTGCCTGAAGAAGACCGAAGCGTCGAAACACGTCATGTTTCTCTTGTTAATTATTTGTCTGGGCGGATTAATTACAATTTCTCTTTTTAAAATGTGTCATTATGGGCGCAGATCATTCTGAATTAGTGAAAAGGCTAACTCAGATGCTGTATCATTTAGTTATTCGACACTAGATGTTTTTTTCCGTTTGAATGAAGTTTAAAAAAAAAAACTTAAAAAAAAAAAGGGGTGTGTGTGTGGTTGGGGGGGGGGGGGGCATTGTAGCCAGATTTTTAACCTTTTTTTTTTCTTTTTTCTTTTCCTTTTCTGTTTTGCTTTTTGTTTTATTATTTTGTTTTCTTGTTTTTTTTTGTTTTTTTTTTTCCAATTGACCCGTGCTTCCGTGTGTATATATTTTGAATCTGATGTTTTCAGCTTAGGAATTCCATGGTAGGGCCTGTTTCTGAACTCAGAATCTCCAAACTGTTGTTTTTTTTTTCAGAAATTAAGAGCAGAGATTCCGAAATGTTTATGATGTTGTGTACTCTATTACTTTTAAAGAAAAAAAATCAAAAATTAAAAAATTGGCTTCAGTTCACTTGTTTCACGAAACGGTAGGCTTTCAGGGAAAGATGACAGTAACACTGATACATTTAATGATTTTATTGCAATTGTTTTGTTTTACATTTTAAAAAAGATGCAAATAATACACTACCCATTAGTGGTGGGATCAAAGTCTGGTTTCGTTACATAGGCGTAACCCCAGAGGTAATCAAAGACACTCGGAACATTAACCTGATAAAGTAGTGGCCCTGCAGATACCATCAAGAGGTCTTAGAGAAGTTCGTGAAGAAATACCAGGGCCTAGCATTGTATATACCAATAAACTATAAAAGCAGGAATTGTGCCAGGTAACCAGAATATTGCAAAGTAGCAGCAGAGCTGAAAACGATCCTGAAATCACAGATCGGTCACTCCTACATCTAGTTTGTGAAATATAGAGTCAGTGTCAGCGTCAATTGTGAATGTAGATCATATCGACAAGAAATAGTTATACCTGACCATCGGCATTGTTTTAATAAACGTATATCGCGCGTCCCCATTTTCTTGTGATGGAGGAATTGGCCTTGAAAAGTGAACATAATGTCCACTTTCCCCCTTTCTTTCTCGTTATTTTTACTGCATGTTATTTCATTTCATTTTATTTATTTTGCTGTCTCATCTTCTATGCTACCTAAGTGGCATTGCACTACGCTGTTCATCTGGCTCCCATCCAGAACCACAGCCTGCTTGAGTGCCCGCTATCCACAGGAGCCGTCAATCTGAAGTCATCTTTGGGCAACCCACCAGAGGAGACACTGCACTGCTGCCGAGTCACTTCGGTGATGTTCAGTGGTGCCTGTTCTGATCCAGCATACGCAGGACACCACGTATGAATCCTATTTTTGACGTCCCGTGATTGCTAGTCCCATAGCCAGCGCGAGTTAGCTCTCCCTCCAGTGGACGCGACTACGTCGCCAAACGACAGTCCCCATGGTTTTGCCGATGAGGTGACCTGACCAAAATCTTCCAAAGGCAAGACATGGAAAGGAATCAAAACTAAGGTCACATGAGAGCAGGGCATGAAGGGCCACGCAATTTGACACTTTATTTTTTGAAAGTTGATCGATGAATGAGGATGATAAAGATGACGCTACAGAATTCCAGTCTGGTCTGAGACTACATGACGGGGCTGTACTCGGTGTCTGCTTTCCTAATGTATCCCGGCATCAACCTGGCTTGAGAAATACATACACCCGCAGTATTAGGAAATTCAAGCAACATTCTCAGAGACGCACCGATCAAGTGGATAAATCCTTGACTGTGTTGCCATAGTCTTGCGTTGGAGCTCACCTTACTCTGGGTAGGTGCATGTCTTGACATTCTTCATCTTGATTTTAACAGGGCTTTTGACTTTGTACTTTATGAACGACATCTGATGAAATTCTCAGCTTATGGCGTACAGATAAGAGCATGTAGAGAGAATGTAAATATGTTGGTTCACGACCACCCATGTGATTCTGCCCGAAAACCCATTTTCATAACAATCACGTCCATCACATATCAGTTTTGACCAAAATTAACACCTGTTCACAAAAAAATTTACACCTCAAACCTCTAAATTTGACAAAATTGTACATTGAAACGGGGGTTTCCGTGCAGAATAACATGGGCGATCGTGAACAACATATTTACCTTCTCTCCCAGACCATAAAATGAACTAAAAATGTATATAGCTTAACAGTTTACTACAAACTGGTCCTGCCACCGTCGTTACGCGACACCGCAAACGATAAATTGCATTACTGCCCCTCCTGTGTTGATGGGACTGGCCACCACACACTGCAGTGGTGTCAGCAACACCCCTGCAATGCGGCAAATTAGTAATTCATCGCGTGATGCACGCCGACCAATCGGAAGGAGGTATATGACGTCATTTTTGGTCGACAGACTCGTAAGCCCCGCCCCGTCGGTCATTTCATGACTGGAGCGCCAGCGGAGCAGGTTGTGCTGTGTGCAGGCGCGTGCATTTTCTGTGATAGAAGTGATTTTACCAGAAATATTTATGTCTCAAGACAGCATTTCTTCAGAATTAGAGAGAGAACTTCTGGAATCGCAAGTTGCTCATCAAATTTATTAGATTTTTCAACACAACCATCAACTTTAATTCTACCTGATATGGATCAAGCTTCTACTTTTCAACAAGATCAAAATCTCCCGTTACCGCCGCCAACACAACAGAATTGTGGACAGAGGAAGAAATGCTTATTTTGCAGAGAATCAAGACTACTTTAAAAAAATGACAGAAATAATTGAAAGATTAAAAGTGAAGGACCACAGGAGTTTGCCAAAGAAACCTAAAAGAAAGCTTGAGCAATTGTTAAAAGAAAAGAAAGGAGACAAAAAAAGAGAAGGAGACAAAAAGGAGAACAGATCTTTCAACGCCACAAGATTACATGCCTATCTTATGGCAAATCAGGCTGACGTTCAATCAGCTATTTCCAGAGAAGCTTTTACTGATCAGATATTTTCCAAACAGCAAATGAAGTTGAAATTGTAGAAAGACTACAAAAGGGATGATAAATTTTGAGGAGGCAAGATGCACAGTCCTTATTAATTTACATTCAGTTGGTAACTTCTTGATTTTTGTGTAAACAATGGCAGGAAAAACGAAAGGGAAAAAAGGAGAGAACGAGGAAACATGGGCTGTTTGGTTGAAATAAAAAACGGGTATTCTGATGTTCACGCATCGAAATTACGTGCCGTTGCCAATGTGCTTTATGGATACACAGGGTTTTATGCTGTAGGTCTTCCCTTTCGTTTCATTTCTGGCAAGATGATTAAAATCAAAACCATGCGGCAAGTGCCCGAGTTGCACAATACTGGAAACGAGACCCGCACATAGCAAGCACAAGCGGGCTCCAGCAATCCCAGTAATCGTTAACAGCGGTAGGCAACCGCCGAAGCACAGCTTAAAAATAGAACCGTTCACGCGCGTGAACGGTGGCCTACCTTGCTGGACTCCTACCCCATGCCTTTTGCTGTTGCGGTTGGCTACTTCAACGCTTCACCTATTCACCTGCTTCACCGTTTTATAATTCACCTGCTTCAGCTGCCTTTTCAGGCAGCCGCTGAGAGAACTGAAACAGATCTGTGATTATTGATTCAGGATTCTGCTAAGTGCTTTTAGTGGCTGTCTCGAATTTACGTCGTTAAGTGCGAACCACAAAAAGCCCCTCTTCAAATTTCCTACAGCACCTCCCCATCTATTGTGTGTGTTTGTTTGTTTGTTGTTTGTTTGTGTGTGTGTGTGTGTGTGCCGTGTGTGTGAGAGAGAGGGGGAGGTGGAGACAGACAGACAGACAAAGAAGTAAACAGACAGACAGACAGAGATGTGGGGAGTAAATGAGGGAGAGAGATGTGGGAGTGATATGAGGGAGAGAGAAACTGATTAATTAATTTTTTATTTATAATTTTATTTTGTTTTAAAATGAAGCCCGAAGAACGTTAGAAAGCTTATTAATATACTTCACACGTTAAATTGGAAGGCCAAAGAGAAATGCTAAGGAGCAGGTTTGAAACATCAATTACTGATCTTTTTATTCCACATAAATATACAAACAGCGTGAAGGAGGCCATTAGTGAAATACAAGATTATTGGCCCCCACAAGCTATAAAATTGTTTTGCCATATTAGTTGATTATTATGGCTTCTCAAGATGTTAATCTGATGTTTCTACTTGTCCTTCAGGGGTAACTATTTGCTTTAATAAAGATTAGGCTTTACGATTAGAAAAGACTATAAATAACAGTTGAATTACAATTATTTTTTTATTTATTTTAGATTAAAAATGGCTGCCGAACTTAGTGTATCTGATTTAAAGAATTGTAATGAACTTATTTAACGAGACAATGAAAGCGCCTAAACATTGATTTTAGTGAATCTGGGTTTGAGAATGATGTAAACAAATATAATAAAAGATCATAGTGAACTATTTAACGAATGCAACCAAAGTAATGAACATTGACTGTAGTGATTCAGAAAAAGCTAAAATATTGGCAGGTGTTATTGTAAGGTTAACGTGTCTTGAAGTGTTGCAACGCTTGGGCGAAGAATAAAAAGCGTGTTTTATTTACTTTTATATACATTATTTTTTTAATCTACGTAAATATTGTGGCTTTAAAAATGACGACACAAGTAAATTCGAGGACGGAAAACTATATACGATGGAGAAATATTTGATATTGAAAAAAAACAATTAAGCAATATGTTTAGTGAAGTAGACTGATATTATTAACCCTACAAACGTTCATGAAAGTGTGGCACATGCTATTTCTAAAATCCAGAGTCTCTTCAACGCGAACCGCCAGTAAACGTGCTGTTAACCGTTCTGATTGATTATATAACGCCTGATGATAGTAATATGGGAAGTCTGGGTTTCAACTAAACAGAAAGAAGTAATTAGCTATCACGACTTTAACTCTAACTGGGCTGACTACATGCTTACACAGTTTAACCATGCAAGTGAGGAGGCAAAAGTTAAGGGGTTCTGGGTGGTCTGGAAGGAACAGTCCTTGAAATTAAATTAGACAAACAAAGTTCTTTCCTATAGTCGGCAATTCTTACCTTCCTCTCCCAAAAGAGTTAGAGTTAAAAGAGCAGTTTTAAACATACATAATTCTGACAGCATGTGTTTCATGTGGTGTGTTTTAGCACATTTACATCCTGTTAAAAATCATGCAAACAGAGTTTCCAATTATGAGAACAATATAAGCAAGGGCTGAACTTTGATAACAATAAACTTCCCTGTAAGCATAGAATGCATATCTCAGTTTGAAGAGCAAAACAAACCAATCACCGTAAACGTATACACATGGTCTGTAGAAGCTGATATAGTACCTCTAAGGGCTTCCCCCAACGCTCCTACTTTAGGCGAACCGCTCAACAACATGTAGACTTGATCCTGTTTACAGATGGCCCTAAGAGTCATTATGTATTAATTAGAACAATAAGCAGACTTATGGCTATACATCAAAGCATCCAGCTAAAAAGAGCTTTGTAGAAGATGTTTAGTTAGAATCCTACTATAGAAGCAGCTGCCAGTCATAGAACTCATTGTAAAGTTTTGTAGACTGTGAAACCAAACTCCTCACACCTAAACCAGGGTCTAAAGTTAGTTTTTAAAATTTACACAAAATGCAGATGAGCCCATACGTGGTTTTATGCTGACTTTGAATCAATCTTACCGCAGTACTACGGGCCACAACAGCAAGAACAAAAAACAACCTTATTAACCCACCATCAGATCTGTTTTATGCGTTTATTGTTGTTAGGTCAGACGGTCAAACACACAACACTGAGATTTACAGAGGCCCCAATGCAGCTAGTAGATTCTTAGAGCAGATGAAACATCTTCGCAATCAGTTATCCAACCAACTAAATCTTTACAGACATTGTTATGGCTCCTGAAGACCAAGAACGTTATGACTCATTACACACTCTGTTGGATTGCAATAAAGAATTATTAGCAACGCAGTAAGAGACCACGATCACATTATGGAAAGTTCAGAGGGGCTGCGCACAACAATTATAATCTTCAACTTAAGGTGTGACCCTAAGACTGGGGAAACTACCTATCTTCTTTCATAACCTAAGAGGGCTATGATTTCATTTCATCATGCAAGCAGTGACTTCTGAATATAAGAGGGTTACCTGCACTGCACAGTCTTCAGAAAAGTACATGACTTTTACTCTTGACTCTTTATCCTTTTATGACTCAGCCCAACATCTGATGGCTAGTTTAGATAAGTTAGCAGGATCTCTACAAGACTTTCCAATCACTAAACAATACTTTGACCATCTTTAGTGCGTAAAGGAGTTTACCCTTATGAATACATGAACTCGTGGGAAGGTTTGATGAAGACTCACTTCTCCGAAAGGCGCTTTCTTTTCTAGTCTTAGAGGCAAAGACTAACTGATGCTGACTATGATTACGCACAGAAAGCTGGACAGAATTACACTGTGAAACAATGGGTGACTATCATGATCAATATTTATTGGCTGACGATGTGTTTATTGGCAGACGTCTTTCAGAATTACAGATTTACATGCATGAAACATTACAACTTAGACTCATCCATTACATCTCTGCCCCGGGCCTTTCTTGGATGCTTTCTTAAAGTCTACAAACATCCAGATTGACTTAATTTCTGATCTACCCACACTTCAGATTATGAAGATGGGCTGAGGGGAGGTATTAGCATGGCCTCACATCCTTACTGCAAAAGCCAACAACAAGTATTTAGACGATTATGATCCACTAAACCATCCAACTATCTAATGTACTTAGACGCCAACAATCTGTATGGATGGGCCATGAGTCAACCGCTTCCACTGAGAGACTTTACAATGATAAAAGGACCTCATAATGTTAACACTGTGTTAGGCATGTTGTCACAGCTTACGCCTGATAATCCAATAGGACTAATCTTGGAAGTAGGTTTAGATTATCCTTATGAACTACACGATCTCCACAACGATTATCCTCTAGCCGCAGAAAGATTAAAGATGAGCCCTATCGAACCGCCTAAACTTGTGCCTAATCTTAGACACAAAACTAAATATGTGTGCCATTACAGACTGTTACAGTTTTACTTAAGACACGGAATTAAAGCGACAGCTGTTTCATAGAATCATTGCTTTTGACCAAGAGCCCTTTATGAGGCCATACATCAAGAAGAATACTGATCTTAGAACCAAGCCACTGATGCTTCAGAAAAGACTTCTTTAAACTGATGAACAACAGCTGTTTTGGTAAAAACCATGGAGAAGTACACAATCGCAAAGATGTTAAATTAGTTACAAAAGAAAACCAAGCAATTAAGTTTGCCTCTAAACCAACTATCAAGACTTTAGAAGATTTAACGACGCTTGGTTGGCATTATGATGAAGAAAAAGGATGTTAAGTTGGACAAGCCAGTGTTCATCGGCTTTACCGTTTAGAGTTGTCAAAGCTATTAATGTTAGAATTTCTGTATGACTACTTTAAACCGCGGGTACCCAGAAGCAAGAGTCCTTTACACAGACACTGATAGTTTTATTCTAGACGTCCCAACTGAAGACTTTTACAAAGACTTAGAAACAGAAGTGGCTAAAGGAAACTGATGGGTGGTACGACACATGCGACTATCCTAAAGGCAGTCCTTTACATTCAACTGTAAACAAGAAAGTGATTGGAAAGATGAAGGATGAACTTAAGGGACAGTTATCAAAGAATATGTTGGTTTGCGGTCAAAGATGTACAGCGTTGCCAGCCAGACTTCTGTAATGAAGAAGGCTAAAGGTATAAGTAAAGAAGTTGTCAAAAAAAATTTAACTCACGACAACTACAAGCAAGCTCTCTTGAAAACAAAGTATTTCATCACACAAAATGTTAATCTGCGCTCTACTCTTCATCAAGTAAACACTAACTGCTGTTATCAACAAAATCACTTGTTTCTAACAATAACAAGAGAATTTACGTCAGTTCTGAGCTTTCATATGCTGTAGGACATTGGAGAACTTTAAAAGATTAACTTGACTAACTACTTCCAGCACTATTAACGTTCGCGGGACTAAGCCCTCCCTACTTTTCTAATACGATCTTCTACTTCCAGCTCTATTAATAAATCAGAACAGACAACTGGCTTTCCATCTTGGTTAGTTATTTTTACATCCAATGAATTTATATCTACGCTATAATAATTCTTTAAATTCACTGTCTCCATCAAACCTGTATATAACTGATAATCGCAAAACCCCGCCCTAGTTGGTAGCAAAACCTTTAGAACTGTAGATGGGTAGCAGGCAAACAAATTAGCACATGTTTTTAACTGTTCTAAATGGACATACAACATTGGGTTCACGAGAAAATCAGACGGCCTATTGCCTTTAAACTCATAAATGCCCCATTCTACAAGGCTGTGTGTGCTGAAGCTATGTGTTTCACCACTATCATAAAAACCAAATTCGAGCGAGGCTTCTAGGGAAAACGTACTTCCTTTTTTCTTCAAGTTTTGGAAAATTCATAGTAACTATAAGATTTGCCTCATTAATTTTTAACATAATGCTAAATTCGCCAAATTTTCTAAATACTTCTCTTAAAGAACAAAGTTGTAGTAAACCATCAGGTATTTTTAACTGTTTTAATAGATTGCCTTGTTCATCATTAACATTAATCAGTTATTTTGAGCCTTTTCAGATATGTTAGCCCACATAATTTTAAAAACCCAGTCTCTCTAAGGGCAATCCTATAATTACCGCACCTATTGTCAATTGGGTACGTTAAGGGCACACGTTGTTTTGTTGGTTTATATAGAGTGCGCATCTTTTTATAACTATTTTTTATAACTATTTAAAAAAAAAACTAATTTAAAAAATGGTAGCTTTTCAATATATTGAACATGTTACTTACAATGTAGGAGCGTTTTATAACCCCAAATCTTTGGACTTTAGCGTATCTAACCATTGCAGTAGATGAATCATACAGCTTCAAGTTAGACTTGTAAACCGCTAACTAGATATTTAAATCCGCCAATAAAGAATGATAGAGTGCCATCAGCTGGTCATCCCCCCTATGGCTTTTTTCCAGAATCAGTTAAATTTTGCCATTTACTGCGTAACTACTGGCTGTGGTGTTTCATATGCAAACCATTTAAACCATCCTAATCTTTTAGTAAGGGCAGTATATAACTTTCATGTTTATTACCAGTACAGGCGAATACTAACTGAACTAAAAGTGCCCCTCCCTAACGACAACGCGTTTATCCATTTAAAGCCCAATGGACAATAATGCATATGAAAGAATTTGCAACGAATTTAACATTAAACCTTCAACTGATTTTAGACAAAAGTTAGACCGCAATCATGGGTTAGGCACATTGTATTTGTGGGGCACAAAAAGAGAATATAATTATGACTACTGCGCCGGCCACACCTCTTTTCACCCAAAAACAACAAGTTCGATTGGGGTCCATAGAACAAAAACACCTAATGCCTGGACAACATTTATCTTAGATAAAAGTGAGGGTCTAACAATGCCAGGAGTGCAAAGACTCAATGACTCCATACGGACATATGTTTGGTGTCTATTAGGAGCACAAGCACAAACCAAGTCTAGCATACTAGATCAATCTACAGGGTTTGATGCCAGAAAACAATTTCTAGCCAATTTAGAAGATGCTATTAACTCTGCTGTTGATTTGCCTTCCAGCATACAAAGGTATCAAGACGTTCTTGCGCATGCTAGGTCAAAGGTTTGACTTTGTTGGTAGGCCATGGATTATACATGCTACCCTCTGACCTTAGACTGCAGATTGGCATGATACAGAATTATAACAATGAAATCCTCATAGCTGGGAGACGACCAAAACTTAGGGCACAATCAAGGTTAAACACAAGGCCTGCTCCATCCATTTTAAAAAAAGTACCTAGCCCTGAAGAAAGCGATCCAGTTATAAGCGCCCCAGAAAGCAGCCACAGCCGAAGAAAGCTCCCCACAGCCAGAAAGCAGCCCAGAAAGCACGCCACCTGTTGATCTGCCTCACACTGACAGTCACACTAGCGAAAAGACAGCCCTTGTTGTGTTTCTAACTTTTACGGGATTAGCTGTACTTTATTTCACTAAAAATTAATCCAGCAGCTAGCACTCCTAACGTCCACAGATGGTCGGCCATATAACCAGCAACTTTGCCTAAAGTAGACAAAACCACACTAACAACACTGCCTATTATGCCAGGCAGAGCATCAAGCGCTTTGGCAGCTAACTTCTTTAATAAGTTTGCTAGATGATGCAATTGTTTTCTAATCCAAATTTACCAGGCTGAGGTGTTGGAGGAGCTACTGGCCCTGTTGGCGCACTGCCGGTTAAAGCATAAACGAGTGTTAGAGATAGCAAACCCAACAGCTGTTAATATGCTAACTATTGTAATCCCTGTTCCCTGAACAGAGTCCTTATTCTTTCTGCTAGCGTGTATTTTCATAAGTATTCTGTTTATAGTTTCTCTTACTCTGCTTGTTTGTGATGCTAGCTGCGCTCTGTTAGTAGACAGCACTTTAACCTAGCTGACCTTTGTAGCATTAAATCCTGTATTTTCTGCTGTATTCTAGCCTTTTCTTCTTGCCCTAAATTGTTGTCATCTGCATCAGCCAGTTTATTTTTTTCTTCTTCAATTTCTCTATCCAGCTCGCCAAGTTTTGCCAATTGTTTGTTAGTTCACCCCTTATTGTTCGTAAAGCCTCATTAAGCCCCAGGATTTCACGCATAGGCAATGGAGAATGTGCAATTGTTTTAACTGCGTTCCTCATTAAAACTTGTTTCAATTTCTGCTATAGTTCTTCTGCTCTTTTAACTGATTCATCTGCTTTTTGAGTTAAATCTGAAGAGGAATGTTTTGTATTTTAGATTGTGTTGGCAACTCTTGCCCAAAGCTCTTGTAAAGACTAACGACTTTCGGCTCTAAGCTCTAAAAGGTTAAGTGTTCTGCCTTGCAATAGGGAGTTTTCGCTAATTGTGCTTAGTTTTAAAACTTGTTGGGTTTTGCGTTGAAGTAACTTTTTACGCGGCTCCTGCACCAGCTCTTATATACAAATGCCCGCCATCTTCCTCAAATCGTTAGGGTCAATACTTCTGGTAGCGTCTCGCTATGCTTTTATAGAATGATTGAATTCTTTCTCGATAGTTCTTTACGGGCTTTAGGAGTGAAGAACCTACTCCTTCTAGTTTTTGACGAGCTTTAAGGAGTGAAGAACATCTTCTTTAGACCTTTACTCAATGGGCCCGCTGCTTCTTCAAGCTCTTCTTGCAATGAGGGGACTAGTTCTTCATCTTCTTCTTCTCCACCAACAGGATATCAATCGCGTCAAAATCTTCATCCATATTTTTTATTTATATTCTTTTTTGTTTTATAAAAAATGAACTCATACGGTTGTGACCTCGATCCACCAGAAAGAGAAGGAACCCATGGCGTTAAAAGGTATAAGGCGACTGTAATTAGTGTAAATACTCCTCAACAGTTGAGCCATGGCCAACTTTAATAGTAAATTCCCTGATCTTGGCGCTAGTGATGTTATATGCCAGGCACCGCTAAACTATCATTCAAATAGATATTAATCGGCAGATCCTAATGTTACTGTTGTTGCTAATTTAGGCAGGGTATTGTTAAACATATAGCAATTAAACTGGTGGCACAGAAGTCTTTGTACTAGGCGGTGCAGACATTCTTTACCCTTTATTCTGATTTATTGGCTGCCTAAAAAAAGAGAAGAGAAAGTTTATCAGGGAATACAAAGCCCAACGGTCTCAAGCACAGGCTTAAAGCGGAGGATGCAAGGGATGATGTTAAAGATGAGGCAGTAGCAGAAGCATTTGGCACAGATTCTGCATCCTCTAGATTTTGGAACTGTTAAGACGCATATGCCATATTACCAAGGTGCACTAAAAGAAAACTTAATATGCACTGACATTTAATCTAGCGATTCTGTCGTTCTGTCTGAGATCCTTTAGCTAAATACACAGTTAGTCAACATCCTCTCTTGAGTTTGATGTTGTTACTAACCCTGAACTGGCTATGAACATTCTTAACCCAGTATAAAGTAAACGGTTATTTATTATGAAAACGTTATTTACTCCACTACAGAAACATAAAAACAAGCGAGACACTTTCTGAACATACATCTAAATCAGTCTCTGAAGTCTTTAAAAGGATTTTGTTCTTGTTTACTGAAGGAACAACTCCTTTTCAGAGAGAATCAGAAGCGTTTTATAATCCAAAAATTGAGAAGGTTGACTGTGTTATAAATGGCAAGTCTGATCGGCTGTATTCAGGGCGCGGACTTTTACTCACCAACACTTTGATGAAATAAGTAAAGTTGTTCGCTGGAGGCAGGCAAAGGGATCCTGCAGTTGATCGTGTATGTAAAAAACTTCGTCTTTATGAGTAAGACTCGAGATATTTAATAAACAAATATGGGCTGTGGCGGATTTTAGATCTACATTTGACAACAGGTTGTTTGGAAGTGGAGAAGGATAGGGCAAGATGGTATAAAAATAAATATTCACAAGAAAGCAGACGGAACGGCCCAATAAAAATGCATGTTTTTATGGTTTGTGATGCTCAGTTAAACATGAAGAAAACAGACTAAAAGATGTGGCTTGTTAAAATGCAGAAGAAATATTCTAATAAAAACAGATGGACAGTTTGAAGTTTCTTCCTAAAGATCCGCACTGTTCTCTTATCTGCGGGATTACTGGGTGGGGAAAACTGTCTTTGTACTTGATTTGTTACAAACAATATAACAGGTTTCATTACGAACACATTGTTATATTCTGCACAACCATTAAGCACAACAAGTCTTATAAGGAAAGGGAGTTCATTTGGACAGACGAGAATATATTTTTAGTTGATCCTAGCGACAAACTGAGCGACTGTTTAGAACATTACTATGACTATTTGAGGGAACTGAAACGCTGTTTATTATTGATGACTGTTCGGCTGACAACGAGACATTGTTTAAAAAAAGAAAAGCTCTGTCAAAGCTAGCCTTTAGCGGCCGCCACGCCTTAGTTCTGTGTGGCTCTTAACTCAAAAATACAATGCAGTCTTAAAAGACTTTAGATCGCAGTTAAATCGGTTGTATTATTTTACACTAAGGACAAAGATAGTTTGAAGAATGTTTAAGTGAAAATTATATAATAAGGGACAAAATGAGCTAAAAAAAATAAAAGAAACAGTTAGAAAGATTAAGCATGCTAAGCTATGCTTACGGACTGACCTCAGTTCAATACGTTGTTTATTGTAAATTGTTTATTATTGATTGCTTATAACATTTGTTTATTATAATTTTATATTATAAAAAATGTCTCGAGGGCCAGCAGAATCAAAAGTGGAGCTAGCTCCTAAATGCACTGCAGTAGAGCTAAAAGTCCTAGCAGACACAACTGATGTTTGATCTAATAGGAGTGCAGGAAATGTTTATGGATTTGAATATACAGATGACGGGGTTTTACAAACGAACAGAAATTGAAGACAAAAACGCAGCAGCATCCTACCCTAGAAGAGATAAGAAATTTAAGGGCAAACGATTTTGGCAAACACGAATACAAACTTTATAAAAGAGAGAATGCTTGGATGTTATTTCCTGAATTGCTTGGCATTTAAAGTTTGAACTACGAAACCCCAATGTTATACTTTGATAAGAAGAAATTTTAGAAAGGCTTTGAATGAAGGGCCCATTCTTGTTAGCCTGGTTTCCAGGAACACAACAGAATCAAAACAGATTGAAAAAACTTGGCAGGGTTCTGAATATATGCTACAGAGAAAGAGTCCGCTGAAGTTGGGAATGAACCGTCGGCTTAGAATTTACCACACAAAACTAGAATCACTACCTAGGCAAATGACATGATTTTTCGCCTATTTATTACTCGAGGGAGGGCAATCCTAGTTTGCCAGAACATACGCTAATCAGAGGTATACAATAAGGCTGAAAATTGGATGCCCTCTTAAGTGGGTATTGCAATTACTAAAAACGGAGACAAAATAAACACCCATGTATCATCTGACAAGGCTACTGTGATGGTGACAAAGACAAACTAACAGTACTCACTTTATTCTCATAAGTATGTTAATTTTATTGCGTTTTACTCTGTTGATGAAGTGCTGCCAGAAGGATTAATAAGAAGATATTTACAAGATTAATTTAAAAAATAATCTTATTTAAAATGGAGGTTCAACAGTTTAGGTTAAAGCAAATAACTGAACTTCAAAAAGAAATAGAAAGCGACTTGGATAAGTATAGAGTTACTAGAAAAAGAAATATGCTAAGCTTTAAATACTCTTTCTTATGTAATTACGGTCATCGGCTGTAGCTAGCGTAAGTGCTGGTTCTGGCATTGCTGTGTTTAGCTACTGGGGTTGGTGCGCCAGCCTCTTTAGCATTAGGGGCCTTGGTTTTAGGTTTAGGCGCCATGGTCTATGGTGTAAGTGCTTTGTTTTAAAAAAATTAACTCCTAAATTACAAAAGCACACTGCCATTGTTGCCCTAGCATCAGCAAAACTTGCTCATTAAGATTAAGAATAAGCAAATCATTACAGGATGAAAACATTACGGACGAAGAATTTCAAAAGCTTATGGCTGACGGTGATGATTATAGACGACAGAAAATTGAACTTCAAAAGGAGTGGAGAAAGACTTTTACTTCACGACAGGTAGATACTGATGCAATTAAACAAACATTGAAAAACAAACACATGATCGGTTATAAACCCAAAATAGAGCAAAAAAATAAGTTTAGCAAAAAATATAAGTTTAACAAATACTATTTTTTTTTGTTAACTAACTGTGTTTGGCGGGACAACTTGCAGCTCTTCACGAAACAAACGATCTTTTAGGGGCGGGCCTTTTAGAGTAGTAGCGCCGCTAGAAGAGAGAGTCTCTCTTAAATAATATCGGGAGGGTCTACTAATTCTTTCAACTTCATGTACATCTACGTCCATATTGGGTCTGTGGCTCTAATTCTAACATCACCTTCTGCCTCTCCAGGGCATACAGTATCTTACTTTTAGTCCAAACGGCAAGAGTTTTTGAGTCCCCTGCACATCTTCAGTAATGCTAATTTTTTTTAATTTGATTGCGTTTACTGGTTTAAGGCCTGTTGCTTTAAATTCTTCATTGTTCATGGCATGTAAGACTGCTGGCAGCCTTCTAACCCATTCTGTGTTGCGTTTCTGTACTTCGTAGTGTACTTCGTAGAGTCATAATTTCTCTGTGGTATTGATAGGTAAACAGGCGTTCAGCTAGATTCTTATTAAAGTTTTCTACTAGGGCTTGTGATCGATGGTTGCCTGGGATCCCTCTCTTAACTGTAAACATGATGTTTTAAAAACAGCTGGTTTACAGAGCCTTTTAAACTCTTTTCCATCATCAGCCTGTATCAGCCAGGATACTTTAATGGGCCTCTCATGTATATTTGTTGTAAAGCCACAGCCACAGCAGTTGAGCTTTTATCCGTTAAAGGTTCAGCGTCTTTGTATCTTGAGCCATGTCAACAACTGTCAGAGCATACTTAAACTTTTTTCTCTCAACTTTGTCATGTGGAAGATACAACAAGTCCATCTGGTGGGTGTCATTTGGAACTGAGTTAACAAATCTAGGCCTTATTATTCTTTTGGGGGCAGGCAATATATATTTGCCAAATTGCCTGTTTTGAAGCCAGTCTTCGCATCTAATTCAGGCACTCTAGCAGCTTTACTCAGTTTTCAATAGCGGTCTTTCCTTTCCAATACCCTTAGGAGAATAATATATTTTGTACTCGTATTGTCCATAAGAAGGACTGTATTTTAATTGTGTTTTTAATTGTATTTTTAGATTGTTTGTGCGAGAATATAGATTGCTCCCATAGCACCCACAATAAAACCAATTTCTGCTATTTTCTGTTCTTCTGACGGTTCATAAAAGTCAGACAGTTCTGGCGGTGGCGATGTTAGAAACTTCTTTCCTGTCACTAAGTAATACTCATTCATTGCCTCATCAACGTCTATAAATGTGTGCTCTGCATGACCCTGTTCCCTTAACTTTTTATTAATAAAGTCTAAGTGAGCATTCGTCTTTTCTCCGTAAGCGTCTCTTGCCTTAGCTAAATCTTTCTATTGCCTTGTTATGGCGTTCTCTCTCTTCATCGGACCTCAATTTACTAAACATATAATTGCTTCCAGAGAAGCTAAAGCATTAACAATAGCTCCTCTACCATCATAACTACTCCCGCACTCTTTTTATAAATTAATATTTTCTAGATTAATCTTTCTATGAACTAACATTTTCTGGTATAATCCCTGTGTAACGAGAAAGTCTTTTGACGCAATGCCTGCAGTAATTACAACGATACCTTAACATGTCCTCAATGTCTAACCTTCCTAGATCAGCCAGCTTCATTTTAAACATGTTTTTTGCTAACACGCTATAGCCTATACTAAGGCCGCTAATCACAGCAGAATGGTAAATCGTATTGATAATCTTTTTTTCACTCATCTTTTTATTAACTAAAAAAATAATTAAAATAATCGTAATACGAAAGGCTGTCTATGTGCTTTTTAATCATATAATCTTTTGTTGTTAAAGCTAAAAATAAGGTTGCAACTAGTTTTGGCGAATCTTCTATCTTTCCCATGTTGGGTGGTTTTATTCTTAACAAACATTTTGCAAGGGTTGAATAGACTATAACGCCAACGATAGGCACTGCATAATTAACCAGCGTTAAACTCATGGTTTTAAAGTATTATATTATTTTTTATTGCTTTTTAAAATGGATTGTGACGAACTATTAAAGTGTGAGGAGCAAGCAAACTACTCGTAGACAACTGCCATAAAGAAAGATTATATTCTCTGGCTGGTGTGGAAAATACTAGACAGTATTTTAGGT
Organism: Conus ventricosus; assembly: GCA_018398815.1. Taxonomy (NCBI): domain Eukaryota; kingdom Metazoa; phylum Mollusca; class Gastropoda; order Neogastropoda; family Conidae; genus Conus; species Conus ventricosus. The sequence continues at coordinate 40,686,635 of CM031609.1, forward strand.
GTTGAACTAAGTATTGAACAGATCCAACAACTGCCTACATCAGACGTTGAGAAGTACTACGCTAGGTACGAAGCGCAGTTAGGGTCAAAAATGGTTAGATCGGTGGGTCAGACAATGATTAGTTTATATGCTAAGTTAGTAAGTAAGGTGGCGCCAGTTAATTCAGAAGAAGATTTAAAATCGACTTATCACAAGATCCAGTTTTAAACAAGTCCTAGAAACTCTTGCATGTGACATGTACTACAGATTTGGGACTATGTTATGCCCATTCATCATGGGATTAATTACTTTAATTCATATTAATTTTAATCATATTAATTTAATCGCAATAAAAAAATGATGCGATCAGGAGAAGAAGACGCCACAGGACAATCCGCAGAGCCCTCCACAGGAGCAAGTGAATGCGCCACAGAGCACCCCACAAGTAAATGTACCACAAGTGAATGTGCCGCAGGTGAGTAATGTTACTAAGTCTAAAAGTCCTGGACGTGTTGAGGCCGGGCGTAAACTAGCTGAATGGAACAGACTGAGAAAATCAAACCAATCAGCAAACAAAAATTGTTAGATAGTAATACAGCATCGCCGCCGCCAACAACACCCCAATTAACAACAACACAATCAAACAATAAGATGTATCATTATATATTTGGGGGCTGCTGTTGTTGCTGGGGGTGGGTTTTTAGCATTACAAATACCTAACACCATACCTAACAACAAAGCCGCAAGCCCCCACAGTAAAAGAAGAAGAACGCCTTCTGCAAAAAAAGTGCAACTCCTGCAGTAGACCCATTTTCTATGGAATAGTTTTTAAGAACTAGATAAAGTACAAGTTAAGAACTAGATAAGTTCAAGTTAAGTTAGTTATAGAAAGTGCTTTTTAAGTTAAGTGCAAGTAATTACAAGTAAAGTGTAAGTAATTATAAGTTCTTGTTAAGTACTAGTTAGGTTCTTGTTATGTTCTTAGTTAAGTACTAGTTAGGTTCTTAAGTTAAGTACAAGCTAATTCAGTCAGAGCGTACTGTAAACCATTAAATTTTTAGTTCATTTTATGTGTCTGGGGAGAATGTAAATATGTTTGTTCACGATCGCCCATGTTATTCTGCACGGAAACCCCGTTTCAATGTACTTAATTTTGTCAATATTTAGAGGTTTTGAGGTGTTAATTTTTTTGTGAAACAGGTGTTAATTTTGGTCAAAACTGATATGTGATGGACGTGATTTGTATGTGAAAAATGGGGGTTTTCGGGCAGAATCACATGGGTGGTCGTGAACAAACATATTTACATTCTCTTGTAGTGATGACGCGTTTTTTTTGTTTGTTTTGTTTTTGTTTGTTGTTGTTGGTTTTTAAAAACAATAGACAACAGAGAACGAAAGTGGATAAATACCCCTACTCCAGATGTATGCAGAAGTTTTAAGTGGTATTCCTCAAGGTGACATACATGGAACAATTTTATCTTTAAACTGTACATGATTGCTGGATTTTCTGTTGGGCACATACACACTTTTTGCAGATGACAACGAAATGGACAACGCGTTCAAGCATGAGGAAATTGGCCACCTAAGAGATAATAATTTTGATACGCTGCTCGGATACAAATACATGGAATTTGTATTTTAATGCTGTAAAATGTGAGGTATTGCAGACAGGAAAATGATCGTATACCAGTACAAAAGAACACAGATGATGAAAAGTTTGCTGTAGTTTCTAAAATGAACATGTAAAGGACCTGGGTGTCTTTTATGGGTACTTGGTGTCTGATGAGCAGCATGTTCAAAGTGCAGTTCATAAATCATGAGATTCATCCTCTTATATAAGCAAATAGAATGATTAGAATCGCTCAACGTGCTTTCTGATATGGACAAAGAAATATTCAATGTTTTACGTATAGCAATTGTTAAGCCCTATTCGAGAATCTGCCCAAGCTTCCAGGCTTTCCAGATCTTTGTATATGATCCATCTCTGTTCGGATTTGTTGATAGAGGAAGCAGTCATCTGCTAAAAGGCGGACTTGCGATCTTACAGCTTCTGGTAGGTCATTTACATGACGGAGAAAATCTGAAGGGGTTCCAGCATAGCGCCCAGGGACACGCCTGAAACCACTGGAACTTCTCTGGATTGTTCACCCTCCACCACCACTTTCATACGTCGATGGGCAATACAGGTGGTAAGCCACTAGAGATGGCTTCCTTCCATGCCGTAGCCATTCAGTTTAGTCAGTGCCTTTGCATGGGACACTGAATAAAATACTTCGAAGAAATTCAAAATGGTAACATCTGTCTGAATGTTCATACCAAGACTTGTTGTTGCAAAGATCTTGGAGCGATACAACTGGTTGCGTCTCAGAGAAGTAGAATGAACGAAAACTACGGCTGAGGCTGCTAAGAGTGTTGTAGAGTTCGAAGTGGTGTGTCTGCAGATTATGAGCTCCAGGAACTTGGCAGTATGCCGAGGTCAGTGAAAACAGTCTTGTATTTTTCCGCCAGGCGTTTGTCTCCCTATCGGAAAACTGGAACTGCAGTGTCACTGGTCCAGTCATCTGGTAGTGCGGCAAGAGTGTTGACTGGTCGATACAAGTCAGTCCTTCCGCCGATTGGCTGGCACACTCTTTAAGGATCAGGTAGGGGATGCCATCAGGGTTTACTCCTTTGTGGATTCGGATGTTCTCCAAATGTTTTTTTGTTTGTTTGTTTTTCCCCCACCGCTTTGCAGTTTATCTCCATGGTTTTGATCGTGTGGTCTTGCGGTTGTATAGATTTTGAAGGTGATGTAGATTTTGTGAAGACAAACTGGAAGAGTTTTGTCACAGGTTGCGAGGGTGTGAGACAGATCTACAGAAAGAAACAAGACCACACACTTCTTACATGCATCTGTAAGAAATGTTTGAAGAGCAGGTCCTGGGCAGAGTGGGATTCAAATGCTAAATTAATTTTTGTTCATAGACAAAAATGTCCTTTTGATACTACGAAGCGACTATTGACCACTGTACATTTAGTAGTACTAGAATAAGAATTCCAGGTTTCAGATCATTCAATTTGAGAATCTGTATAGAGAATTAACAAAACTACACACACGCTCACTCTCGTTAAACCACACTTCCTAACCAAGGTGGGCACCTTTTGGTCTGAATGAAGGTCAGGTGACGCCAGGAAAATCACATACGGGCATTTTGCAAACAACCTCGCGTTGATTGGCCGTCTCCGTTTCTGTCGGAACAGTTTCCCCCTGTCCATACGGAGTAGAAAGCTTCTTTTGATTGGTCAGGACATGATGGCATAATATCCGTTTTCGTCTTGTTGTCTATACTGTGATGAGAAAAATAGGAGAGAACCATAATTCAATGTAACAATAGTAAAATAAGCATCTGTTTGTACCTTCTGCCTGTCAAATTTCCGGCTAATCTTAATACAAAATGCAAAATACAACATGAGTTGACAAAAATAAACAGCCAATGAACTAATAGGTTATTGGGGTCAATTTTTATTCACACGATGCAAGATGTTGAAGGTTTAGACTGTCGGAAAGTCTACAAAATCAACTATTGTCAATTTCTGGAAAATTATCTCTTTGAATCGCTTGTGAGTTGCATATTCATCAGTAATTTTGGTGCAGAGACGTTTTTTTGTAATTTGGATGGTTGATGATTGGTGAATCTCTCTAAACACCAATGAATATCACCCCGGTTTCCTTCTTTAACACTGAATTTTTTTCTTTAAAAATTACGACAGAAATGGCGTTCAAATGAAACTTTCCACTGTGTTACTTACAAATATGTCGATTTTGCTAACGCAACTTACGTAGATGTTTTTATCCGTTGCATTGGGAGTATAATCTGGTCCAGTGGTTGGTTGAATTCTTGATGTGATTTCTTGTGGTGATCACTGGAACTGACTCGAAAGTCTGCACGTGCTGCAGACAGTCTTTCTCGTGTTTTTGTTCGAACTCGTCTTGTTCAGTTGGATTCGGGCTTGAACAAGGTTCAGTTTTACGTCACCGTGCTCATATGCAAGAATCGTGATTGGCATGACATTAGGTGGGAGCCAGTGGGAGGTATGAGCTTTATAAGTAAGTGATGGACATTTCACGTTTTGGACAAAGATGTTCTGTGATAACAGTAACAGCTTTCCACCCCAGCAGGGCTGACATGCATTAAAAATGGAATAAGGGTTCGCTAGTCACAGCAAGTAACTAGATGAACACCACATACACAGGGTAGAAGACTAGTAATAGGCACATGTAGTTTGAATAACTTGTGTATAAAGTAGTCTCATCTTAGTGGATGGATGGTGATGTATAAAAATTTCTGCTTTCCTTTGGCATCTAAGTTGCAGTTTTTACTCGTGATGTTATATGAACCAGACTAATTCATTTGAATGCAGCAAAAGCCCTCTTAACATCAACTACATCTTATGAGATCTCCACCAATCGCTCTCAGGTGCCTTTGTAGATCTGTATAGCTGTCTTCAACTCCACTATGCCATGCAGTGCTTTTCCTCCTGAACCTGCTACTAACCTCTCTCTCCAGCCCGCTTTCTCTGTGCATGAACCAGACTAATTCATTTGAATGCAGCAAAAGCCCTCTTAACATCAACTACATCTTATGAGATCTCCACCAATCGCTCTCAGGTGCCTTTGTAGATCTGTATAGCTGTCTTCAACTCCACTATGCCATGCAGTGCTTTGCTCCTGAACCTGCTACTAACCTCTCTCTCCAGCCCGCTTTCTCTGTCTCTCTGAGTCTGAAAATGAAATAATTACCAAAAAGACGGTCATGAAATTATTCTGTCAGGCTTATCTTTCATGTAATCCAGAATTTCAGAATTTCTGTGCAGATATTAAGATGTCAGGCATTGTTTGAAGATGGACAAAACCACCGTCCATAATGATTGCTGTAATTTTGTGTGCCCAACTACCTGCCAAGGGTTTGTATGAGTAATAGAAGCATACCACAAAGATTGCTTAGACTGTTGCACACGTGCAAGTGTATAGGTAGCTGTATTACTACAATGTTTACTACATCTCATTTGCCAAGCATCAATGTTAAGGTAGTTGTAGTAATTTATTGTTATATTTTTTTAGATAGAAGGGCAGGCAACTTTTCAATTATGTCCCGGCCTATTCCCCACAATCTTGCTTTGTCCAGCATGTTTTGTACCTGCGTAATTACATGCTTTGTGGAGATGTCAAAACTGTGCAGATGCTTTTTCAGTAAAAAATGAAATTGTACTTTGCATCCACATCAGTGGTGACCAGCTGTAAAGCTGAGTAGCTTATGCTTGGCTGCCTTCAGTAAGCTTTGTATAATTGCTTAGCTTTCACCAGCTTTGCTGTGTGGGAAGGAAGATGCACTATCATGAATGAAGATTTTGTAGTGTGAAAGGTTGCAGGAAGCCATTTTTCCCCATAGACCCCTCTCACATCCCTTATGGTTCTGCATCATTATGGGAAAAAGTTTGAATTGATTGTAATTAGTGGAGGAAAATCAAAGTGTAATAATAGTACAGTGTCTTCCCCTTCACCTCTGCCCCCTTTCTCCCATCTCCTCTTCACTCTCACCTCTTCTCCTCCCGTAGATACATACACACATTATAAACTTCTTTTTTTCTCTCTTTCAAATGATGATGATTGATTCTCTAGCTGTCATATAAGGAGTAATTTTACTTGTATTTTACCAGTTCAGAGGACAAAATACCTTTAAAAAAAATTTGGTGACCAATATCAGCTCCATTGCAGGCATATAAATCATGGGGTGCAGTTTATATAACATCGAGTCTGAACCAGCTTTATCCCCAAGTTTACATGTGATGCAGACCAGGGGTTGGTTTTTGTACACCAGTGACTGGTGGCAGATCAACTGTCCAGTCAGTAGACCTCAGATCTTTGATTAACTATATGCCATGTTTATGAGCAACATAATGCAATTTATATAGATCTACTCTCAACCTTGACAGGCTCCATGACGTGTAGATTGCGCTGATATACAGTGCTGTTGGCAGTCACCATCCTGCATAAGTTCAACTGGCTGATTCATTTCAGTCACAATTTTTCCAAACTTATAAATTTTTTCTTAACACAACTAAAGTGATTACCTTAGCACTGAAAGTACCCAAACTTATCATTCTTAACACAACAAAAGTGATCACTTAGGCTCTGAAAGTGAATATTTTAGAGCATGCTTTCATGCCAGGGACAGGAAAGGGAGATTAGCAGCATGTTGATCTAAAACAGAAATGAACTCAGTGTGACAGAGATGGGTAAATTGAAAGGAAATAATTTTGATTGAGTGAATGACTGGGCTGAACAATGGACTTTGAAGTTATGAAGTCATGCAAATGTAATTAATCAAAACAGAGGCATCGGATCAGTACAATGTGTTTCAATTAACCGTACATAAGACATGAAAAAAGCTGGAAATGCTTCTGTGCAGAAACCGTTTACTGACTCAGTGACTGGCTTAGTCTGTACACTATCATACATTACAGTGTGTGTGTGTGTGGATGTTACATTCTGTGCGTGTGTGTGTGTGTGTATGTGTGTGTGTGTGGCTCAAGATGGAAGAGAGAGGGGAAAGAATACAGAAAGCAAAGAAGTGGGGTGGTTGTGGTGGTGTTTGCGAGCCTGTGTGCATCACAGCAGGTTTTGTAGTTTAAGTCACAGTGTGTCTGTGTTTGTATCATGCCAAATGTTTAAAGTAACTGATGGGAGTGCATCTCTCTATTCTCAGCCTGTTTTAACAATACATACTTATGTGCATCAGTGTCTGTAAGTCTGTGCGTTAATTGTAGGGGCATGATTTTGTGAATGTGTGTGCTCACACAGGTACATAGTTTGTATGCTGGTGTATTCATGAATGTGTGCTGTGTCAGTATTTATTGTACATGTGCGCTTGTGTTTGTGTTGTGTCAAATGTGAAGTAGAACTAACTGCAGGTGTGTAGTATACATCAGGGTGTCTTAGCGTTTGTATTGTAGGTGTATATATCATATGTGTCTGCCACAGTGTATGTTTGTGTACATGTGTGTGTGTGCTAGTGCATAGAATGTGCTGATGTGTCTTTGTATATGGCCTGAAGATGCACATGCATGCGCGCGTGCACATGCATACACATAAAAACGCTGGCATATGTTCATACATACACATACACACACCAAAAGCTGAACAGTGCTATGCTTCTAGCGAATCATACTGCAATTACATTGACAGTGCTACACTTTGTGATGAAATGATATACCTTTAAAAAAAAGCTGGGGGTGGGTGAACATTTTACAGTCTTCGCTATGGCTTTATCAGAACTGAGACAATATAGATTTTTAAACTGCAGACTTAATTCGTTAGATGGCCAAGTTTAGTTTGGAGAGGAAGAAAAAGGAAAAATAATAAAGCTAAAGATGGTCATCATGTTGGCTATTTTATTTTTTTGTGGTTGGTCAGGTCAAGACCACATGAAAATAGCAAGATCTGCATATTCCTAGACCGCTAACATGTTATGTCAATGATAGTGCAGATTGCACGTGAGAGCTACACACTAATTTGGAATGCCACACTAGAAACTTGAAATATCAGAAGGCTACAGGCCCTGCTGTTGAAGATTTGGCGGTTCTGAAACACACACACACACACACACACACACACACACACACACACACACACACACACACACACACACACACTAACTCACACACACACACACACACACACACACACACACACACACACACACACACACACACACACTCACACACAGAGGAGGTGAGGTGGTTAAATGGCCTTTATCTAGCCTATATAATAAAGCTAAAGATGGTCATCATGTTGCACGTGAGAGCTACACACTAATTTGGAATGCCACACTAGAAACTTGAAATATCAGAAGGCTACAGGCCACTGGAGAGGACCTGGCCGGTCATGCCATCATGGAAGAGCTTGAAGAAAAGCTCCAAGACGGTCTGACCCCTGAAGATGGAACAGAAAAATGGTCCTCTTTTAAGGACATGGTCGCTGAGACTGCAAAAGAGGTCCTTGGAGCAAAAATCAGAGCCCATGAAGACTGGTTTGACTAGAACGATGAGAAGATCAAAGAAGCCCTCCATGCGAAGAACAAGTCTTACATCGAGTGGCAGAATGACCCATCGTCCGTCTCCAAACGCGAGAGATTCAAGACTCTCCAGGCCAAAGTGCAGACCGACCTACGTCTGATGCGGGACCAGTGGTGGCAGGACAAAGCGACTGAAGTCCAAGGCTACGCCGACTCTCACAACGCCAAGAAATTCTTTGGCTCGTTGAAGACAGTCTTCGGACCCTCAGCATCAGGCTGCTCCCCGTTACTGTCCTCCGACGGCGCAACCCTGATCAAGGACCAAGAAGGACTAAGCAAGCGCTGGCAAGAACACTTCAGCAACCTGCTCAACAGGCCCTCGTCAGTCGACTCGGATGCCTTGAACCAGATCCCTCAGCAGCCGATACAAGACACACTTGCAGTACCCCCCACCATTGCAGAGATCCAGAAAGCAATCCTCCAGACGAGCTCCGGTAGGGCATCAGGAAAGGACGGAATACATGCTGAGATCTACAAGGCGGCAGGCCCCAACGCCCTAAAAGCCTTTCACGATGTCCTGCGGAGTATCTGGGAGGAGGAGAAGATGCCAGATGACTTCCGTGACGCCCTGATTGTCTCCCTCTACAAGAACAAGGGAAGCAAAGCCGACTGTGGGAACTACAGAGGCATCTTGCTACTCTCCATTGCTGGAAAGATCTTTGCCAGAGCCATCCTCAACAGACTCATCATTGTTTCCGAGCAGAACCTCCCTGAGGCGCAGTGCGGCTTCAGACCCGGCAGAAGCACTGTCGACATGATTTTTGCTGTCAGACAGCTTCAGGAGAAGTGTATCGAACAAAACATGCCCCTATACTCTGTTTTCATTGACCTGACCAAGGCCTTTGACACGGTCAACAGGGAAGCTCTTTGGACAGTCCTCGAGCGCATTGGATGCCCGCCAAAGTTTGTGAAAATGATCAAGCTCTTCCATGATGGCATGACCGGCCAGGTCCTCTCCAGTGGAAACGTGACGGAAGCCTTCGAGATCAGCAATGGCGTGAAGCAGGGCTGTGTCTTAGCTCCGGTCCTCTTCAACGTCTTCTTCACCTGCATGCTGTCCCACGCTGTCCAAGACCTGGAGAAGGGAGTCTACTTCCGCTATCGTCTGGACGGCTCCCTCTTTGACCTTCGTCGCCTCACTGCCAAGACAAAGAGCATCAAAGATCTCCTTCAAGAAGTCCTCTTTGCCGATGACTGCGCACTGGTGGCCCATGCAGAATCCGATCTGCAAACGATGCTTGACCGCTTCTCCGATGCTTCAAAGCTCTTCGGCCTGACAATCAGCCTCGGCAAGACTGAGGTGCTTCACCAACCCGCACCAAACACCAACCCCTCGGCACCCACCATCGTCATTGACGACTCCCAGCTTGCGGACATTGAACATTTCAGATATCTAGGAAGTACCATCTCCTGTGATGGCTCCCTGGACAGGGAAGTTGATGCCCGAATCAGCAAAGCAAGCCAGGCTCTGGGAAGACTCCGCAACAGAGTGCTTAGTCAACACAACATTCGGCTGACTACAAAACTGAGAGTTTACAACGCAGTGGTCTTGCCCTCTCTCCTCTATGGGTGCGAATCTTGGACACTGTACCGCAGACACGTCAAGAAGCTGGAGAACTTCCACATGCGAGCTCTTCGCTCCATACTCGGAATCCATTGGCAGGACCGTGTTTCCAACCTCGAGGTCCTGGACCGTGCTCACACTACAAGTATCGAGTCCATGCTCATCAAGGCCCAGCTTCGATGGGTGGGGCATGTCATCCGTATGGAAGAGCACCGTATGCCAAGGCGACTGCTGTATGGAGAGCTTCTGCACGGCAAGAGAAACCAAGGACGCCCAAAGAAACGGTACAAGGACTCGGTCAAATCAAACCTCCAGTGGTGCGAACTCAAACCAAAAGAACTAGAGGAGTGCGCCAGTGACCGACCTCTGTGGCGGGCCACAATTCACAAAGCCGCTACCAACTTCGAAAGTACTCGACGCCAAAAGCTGACTGCCGCCAGGGATCAACGCCACAGAGCAGCAGCAGCAGTGATCACGACAACGGACTTCCAGTGCCCCCACTGTTCCAGACTCTGCGCCTCCAGATTGGGGCTGCAGAGCCACCTCCGCGTACATCGATGAGCTGCAGAAACGCTAACGTCATCTTCGGATCCGAAGGACTACCATCATCATCATCTCGCCTATAATAATAATAATAATGAATACTTATATAGCGCCTATTCTCGGCTAGAGGCCAAGCTCTAAGCGCTTTACATTTACAATCAACACTCGTTTACACAACGGGCTGCCTACCTGGGTAGTGCCGACTGAAGAGCTGCTAGCTGGCGCTTCATTCAGTCGTTTCCCGTGTCATCCAGCCAGTATCGTTTGATATCGATCACTCATTTTCCTTACTTCCTTCATTCTGTCCATTTCTCACGCAGGGTGCATGCTATGTGTAACGTGTCATCCATACCAACGGCCAAACTGGCCTACTCTTCCGAAAGTTGGTGATGGGATTTTACGTGTGTGCAAGATGTTATGCGTGCGTTCACACACGGAACCTCGGTTTATAGTCTCATTCGAAGGACTGTATGGGAAATGGAGTCGGAACCAATGTTAACTCCGAGGGAAAAATCCCTGTACCGAAACGCCCCGGCGGAGGTTCGAACCCGCAACCCCAGGATCACCAAGATTACGAGTCCAGCGCTCTACCAACTGAGCTGTTCCAGCTTCCAATGCCTATGCATTTTTACAAAGTATAATGTTTATCGCCTTTTGTTAAATAAGGGCTTTTAGTGATTCTCAGAGATTATCGGCATCTGGGAACATTGGCAACTGTAGTCCAGATTCTTTTGTACAAAAATATGCAAACAAAAATTTTTATGTCAGCTGCGTGGGACTTCGGCCCAAATTTTGTGAGGAAAGTATACAGGACTGGAGAAAGAAACTGAGTTTGTAGCATGGGTTATCTCCAGCCATGCTGCATAGGCCACTGCTGTCCTTTTGATTTAATTCATGCAGAACTCGCTCTTGTGTGTGTGTGTGTCACTGTGTGTGTGTCATGTATGTGCATGTTTTTTCTACATAAATGTCTGTGTCTGTGTATCCATGCATAGTATGTGTGATATTTAGTCAAATAACTACAAACACAAACTAAAAACAAACAATATTGATACATAAGAACAGAGACACATCAGCAAAAGAAAGTAAACAAAAGAGAAAATCAAATGAAAGAAAAACATAAACAAAACTAAGAAACAAGTGAATAATGGAAAGAAGAAATTAAATAAATAAAAGAAGGCACCAAAGAGAGAATTAAACAAGTAACTGAAAGTGAGGGAGGAAGGAGAGAGGAAGGGGAAAAAAAAATTGGATGTAAAGAAGCAAACAGAAATACAACAGAGAGTACAAAAGAAGGAAAAAAACAAACAGAAATTTTAACAAACACTTAACGTTTTTGTTTTTGCTTTAGTAAATTGGCTCACACAACATTGTTGAAGCAAAGTGTCATAATCTGATAGAATACCCTTGTATCATAAAAAAAAAAAATCTTGTATCATAATTCAGTCAATAAAGAATGTTGAGTAAATAAAGACATAGATTTACATGTCGTTAAGTACTGCTGCTAGAAAAAGACATAGAACATGTCACTATGTACTGTTGCTAGAAAACGTTTTTATTTTTAAAGAGAAAAGAGTGGGGGAAAAAACCCAGCCACCCCACCCCACCACATCTCCTCCCCCCCCCCCACCCCCAAATAAACAAAGACAATAAGAAAGATACTACTGTATAGGAATATAATCAACAAGACGATAAAAAAACATGCCACTCTATAGGAATATAGTTTCGATGTAACAAAATGACAAGTGGTTGACTTCATATGTCTGGTAAGAAAGTAAGAATATTACAGTCAAAAAAGAAAAAAAAATATGACAGTCAAAACACTATATTCAAAACCACCCTGATTCTTTAAATTGGGAGACTATCTGAATACACTGAGAAATCTGTTAAAACATGTTGCCCTGTCTTGTGGTTCATAATAAAAGTAGCCCTAGCTGGTGCCCCCTATGTGGAGTTTTGTATCATTGTAAAATTGTGCATTGTACATGTTTGCAGAATCACACAATATGCAAATACCAATCCAAAAATCCATGTCATTGTTCTGTGGAATGCTGACATACTCAGAACTTTAAAAATTTTACCCAGATGAGATCAGTCAGTGGAATTTTAACCCCAGGGGAGTTACTCAAGTCTCATTTGAATAGCTCCAAATAGTGATCAGTATTTTCAGATGTTCTTTCTCCTACATTTTCAGTGTATAAATCTCTCTCTCTCTATTTTTTTCTTCCTTTCTTTGTTTTATCTGCATGATTGTGTTATTGGAATTAAGAAAAGTCTTACAAAAATGTTCTTTTCTTCTTAGGAGAATTTTAGTGCAAGTGTACAATACATGTTCACTCCTTGGGTTCAGTGGGTTAAAGGAATGGGATTTAGGAGATGATGAAAAGAAGTTCAGTCGTCAGGAAGTTTTTAGAACATGTTTTAATTGCTGTTGCAGATAGTTGGCTCAACATCTGTTGCTGCCCTTTTATATGATCTTGTGTTATGGACATCTGACAAAGCAACACACATCTCTGGGTGAGTGTCTTTTGGTTTTAAGAAATCTTAAGTATACAGGTTAAAGTAGAAAAGGTAGCAAGAGGGCAAAGCAAAAAAACATCTTGTGTTCTTCAGGATAATTTACAATTCTTTGTTTTTGTTTCTTTTGATCGATACATTTAAAAAAAAACAAACAAACTTGCAAACAGGCATGGAAAAGAAAGCTGTCATTTGTGTTATTAAAGGTAATTTATATTTAATTTTGTTTTTTCAAAAGAATCTCTGCTGTATTGTTGTCTTGATTGCCTATCTAACAGTATAGAACATTTTTGTAATTAGTTAAATTGAAGTATATATCCACATATGAATTAAGTATAGTGTTATAGCTTTTATCAGAAAAAAATTACTTGTTTATGTTATAACTTCTTTTTAGTCATGATAATCAGTAAAACCTATGGGACTTTTTTTTCTATATCTCTAGCGTCATTTAAGACTTGAAAAAACAAGCAAAATGTGAGAACAATTGTGCATTTAGAAAAAAAGAAAAAGTAAATATACCTCCATATCTTATTTCTGTTTGAATTAGATTTGTTGAAAGCTGACACTCCCCTTCTCATTATCCCCCTTTCCACATGATCCCACCGCTGTCTCAAAGCTTCGCATCCCTCCTGTCACACACACGCTACCATAAACACAGACACTCGTACACACCCCCATACCCCTCCCCTTACACTCACACAGGCATGTATGCAGACGTAGGCAAAAACAATCATGCATGCTCAAAGCTGCTGGTCAGTACAGTATTGCAGTTTTTTCTTTGAGCTAATATCATTAATAGATTTCTGTAATGGTAAAAAAAAAAATCTTTGGTTTAATCCCAGTTCGGGAAGGCCAGCAGGAACATTAATGCTGCCAAAACATGGAAGGGTTTCAGAAACTATTGAAGGGGATGACATATTGTAAACATGCTGCTTTCTAGATGTTTTTAAGAAGTATTGAAAACAATATTGTCATCTGTATGTTTCTGAAGTTTGATTTGATCAGATTTTAAGTGAAAGATGATGATGATCTTCTGAAGTCTTGCTCCAGTAATCCATTCATAATGATTGATTTGATGTCTGCATGTCCTGGATTATTCTTTTCCTTTCAGAAATATTTGACTTACTGTGTGCATTCTTTTTGACAAAAGCCGTGGTAATCAGCATTTACGTCACTGAAAAGAATACTCAAAGCTTTTTGAGTTTCAAACATTGTTTGAAATGAATCAAAAGCATGTTACATGTTTGCTACATTAACATGACAGATCTCCCTTTTTGATTACAGGTAACTGCTTTGTGTCTGCCTAACCATGGCAGACGAACTATTCTTGGACTTTTTGACTCGGACAATAATTTCCTGGATGAACTGACCGGCAATGGCACAGACCTGGGAGGTGTTATTTCCTCTGAGTCAGATGGAATGTTGGGACAAGCTATGCAACCGATTGGCTCAACGCCTCAGATGGTGCCTGGTTCAACATCCCAGCTTACATCTGGCCCAGTTCCCCAGATGCCTTCTGTACCCAGTGCCCAGAATGCCATGATGATGGGGCAGGGAGCAGGGGGAGGATATCAGTCAATGGGCCGGACGGCTTCAGTGGTATGGTACCCTCAGGACCAGGTCCCGGCCCCCAGCAGTCAGTCAGTATGGCTCTGCTGCAGATCCAGCCTACTCTCAGTACGGAGGCATGCCTAAGATGGCTCCTCATCATGGAGAGGGCATGATGGGCATGGGCATGCAACCACAGGCACAGGGAGGGATGTCTGTGATGCAGCAGCAACAGCAGTTTGGCAGTCCCCCTGCCGGAGGAATGATGCAGCAGCATGCAAGCTACCAGGGTTACAACATGCCCCCAGGACCTGTGCCAGCGCAGCAACAGCCCCCAATGGCCATGATGGGACAGCAGGGCATGATGGGACAGCAGCAAGGCATGATGGCACAACAGCAAAGCATGATGGGACAGCAGCAAAGTATGATGGGACAACAGCAGGGCATGATGGCACAACAAGGCATGATGGGGCCGCATCAAGGGCTTATGGGGCAGCAAGCAGGTGGATGGAACCCAGCCCAGACAAGTCCACTGGCAGTCATCCTCAGTTCATGTCCACGCAACCACAGCAGCAGGCAGGATGCATGCCACAATCTATGGCCAGCCATACATGGGACAACATGATTATGGGATGCAGCAGAATATGGGTCACTATGGGGATAGTTCAGGTTATATGCAGCAGCAGACATCCATGGCCAGTCCAAGCGGAATGAACATGATGGGTAGTCCCATGCCACGCCCACCACGCCCCCAGTTCCAGCCTCAGTCTCCCATGCGTCAAACCAATCCGGCTATGCCTGGCTATGCCATGCAACAAGGCAGCGATACCCAAGTGATTACATGGCTCAGCGTGCAGGTGTGAACACCAGTCCAGTCCAACAGCGTTACTCCTATCCCCAGAGTTCTGCTCCAGGCCCACAGGTGATGGCACCAGATGGCAGTGCCATGGCTCACTTTCCCAGTCCTGGTCAAAGCACTTCGTATATGTCTTCCTACTCTGGTGCAACCCATCCCACAGCAACTGCTTCTCCTCGTCCTCCAGCAGTATCACAGTCCATTGCAGAAGCCATAGCTCGGGAGTCATGGGTCAGGCATCATATGGGCAGTCGCATCTACAGGAGCTAGAACAGTTGGTTTCTCCAACACAGACATCTGGTGCCATTCCAAGTGCCAATCCTTACCAGCAGATAATGCAGAGCTCAGGAACCTCTGCTTCAAATGCACCTCCTCATAGCCCTATTTATAGTTCTGCCAGCTTCCCCAGCACTACCCTTCCTTCTTCCCCAACTCCCATCCAGGCCTCCTCAAATGTAGCGATGAAACAGTTCAGGTCCACTCAGCCCTAATCCCAGTATGAGGCAGGGCACAGGACAGCAGTCAGGGATTACCCTCGAGATCCAGCGTTTAGAGAAACATATCCAGCAGTTATTCAACATGCCACAGTCACAGCAGATCTCACAGCAGATGCTGGATGCACAGGAGAGACTGAGAATCCTTAAGACACAGCAGCAGCAACAGATCATGCAGATGCAGCGACAGCAGCAGCAACAACACATGAATGTAAGTAGTCCAACACGGCTTGGGGGAAAGCCAACCTTTGGGCAGCAGCAACAGCACCAGCAGCAGCAGCAACCAAGCACAAACCAGCCAAGACCTAGAATAGCCAGTCAGATGACAACACCACCGCAGTCCCATGTGGGCCCACCAGGGCCAGGAACAATGATGGGAGCAGCCAGCCAGGCTTCACAGTTACAAGTACAAGGACAGCACATGGGTCAGCAGATCTCCCCACAGAGACCTCCATCCCAGTCCACACCCATATCCTCTCCACAGAGAATTCAGCCTTTTCAGGTAAGTCTCTCGGTGTCTTTCAAGGTAAGGATTGTGTGGGCGAGTGCAAATTTTCAGTTACATTTCCTGTACATGCTGCCTACATGTGGGGGCCAGTATGGACTTCATTCACAACATGCTGCCCAACTCTTGTTGATACTGTCTGAGTGCACAGCAAAGCATACCCCCCCCCGTCCTTTTTTTTTAACTCAAAAACTAATTTTAGGTGTCAAAGGGGGTCTTTGTAAATGCTGATTATCAAACCAGATCAGAAATTCTTATTCAGACATGGAAATAGGGGGCAAATTGCTAAAAAGGCTGTATGAGCAGTAGTTGTGCAGCCATTTACCTTTGACAGGTTTAGTTGAGTTCCTATCGACATGGTGGATGCAGTTTTCTTTCACTTTCTAAACTGTTCGCTGGAAGGACAGAAATGCAGTTATGAAGAATCAAATGATACGTGTTCAAAATAAATGTTCCCTGAGTAAGAATACATGTAGGAATTACAGACTGGTGTTGAAATTTATCCTTTCAATCCTTCAGTTTACAGCCTGGCCAGTCTCTCTTGCCTGGTCATGGGCTGATCTGCTGGAGTAGAAGCGATACTTCCCTTTAACTCTTTGATGTCAAAAACTATTTGCAAAGATAGTGCTGAGCGATTATATGGCAAGATACTACAGTTCTGTTCAGTATGGTATGAGGTGCTCAAATTAGACTTGCATTGCTTTGAAAAACAGAAACATTGTTTTATTGTTGCATGAACAGGCCAAGTAGTTCATTTCAAGTCTGAATACCTGGAAAACTATTTACCAAGGTGTGAAAAACTCCATGCTGTTAAAACAAAATTGATTGTAAAATTCTAAAATCCCATATTATATTTTGTGTCTTCAGACTTATGATGCTTTGAAAAACTCAAACATTAATTTACTTTTTATATTACTCAGTGTTTGAATGTAAAGGTCATCAGAATTTTAGTTTTAAGACTAAAAATTTTAAAGTATTCAAAAGAAATGATTTATTTCGATCTGTGTCAAATTTGAAAACTGCAAGTTGATAGTTCATGTGTAATAACCAATTTAGTATAACAGGCCTGTTGTCTGAGCATTGCTCAGGTGCAGGTTTGTGGTGCTGTTCAGTAGCACTGAGGATTGGATGTAGGGTTGAATGAGTTGAGAGACTGGTTGGAAGGGAATATTAGTGGACTTAAAAGTTTGCTCCATGTGTGAAAACACGCAGATTTGAGTACTAGAAAAGACAGATAAAATTGTGTAGAAAGGGTGCTTCAGATTCTGTTTTCAGCTGTTGATGTCCAGAAAAGCAGTGATTAGATGATTATCTGGTCCTGTCACGCCATCATCGTGCTGGTAAAAGGCAGAAAGAACTCCACTAGAATATTGCCAGTGATCGCATGTATTTCAAAGTGAGACTGCAGAAAATTGGCAAGAAAGTGCTGGACTGAGCTCTGATTAGATGGCAGTTGATTTAATGCCACTCATAACTACAGTTGTGACAATGAATTGATGATGACATAACTTCTATTGAGACAGCATGCAGGTGATGACAGGACAGGCACTGCAAGTGCCACAGAGCTCTGATTAGAAGGCACTTGATTTGATGCCACACGTAAGGTTTTGACAGTCAGCTGATAATGACATAACTGCTATTGAGACAGCAAGCTGGATATGACTGGACAAGCACTGCAACAAAGCTGTAGTTAGAACTAGAAGGCAATTGATTTGATGCCACACATAACTACAAATGAGACATTTAACTGGTGATGACATGCAGTTTTACAATTGAGACAACCAGCCGGTGATGAAAGTACAAGCACTGCAACAAAGCTATAGTTAGAAGGCAGTTGATCTGATGCCACACGTAACTACAAATGAGACCTTTAACTGTGATGACATGCAGTTTTACAATTGAGACAACCAGCCAGTGATGAAAGGATGACAAGCTCTGCAACAAAGCTCTAATTAGATCAATAGATGGTAGTTCATTGATGCCCCACTTAAAGTAGAGACAATCAGCAGGTGATGACAGTACAAGCTCTGCAATGGAGCTCCATGGCACTTGATTTGATGCCACCCATAACTGCAGTAGAAATATTCAGGTGGTGATGACAGGGCCATGACAGTCTTATGACCTTGAACCACTCAGTAGTGATGCTAGGGTGGAGCAGTACCATAGCAGTAGGTGTTGAGATAGAAGTTCAAGCCAGTCCACAACACACCAAGGCAGAATTCACACATCGCGACAACACACACAGTGCCTGTCTGTGTGACACTTGGCTCAAATAGCACAGCAGTTGTGCTGTGTGGTGAGGAAGGTTGCAGGGTGACTGTAGGGGTACATGTGCAACACACTACAGCAGTGTGACTGCTAGTGGGGTTGATAAGTCTGGTTTTTCACTAGAAGGTATTTGTAGCTTGGAATATGGTGGGACTGAAGGACAAAATAACAATTTTTTCGTATCTTTGTTGAGCATTGACGTTATTGTATAATGAATTAGTCAGGTGATTCTAAATTTTAAGTTGTTTGTATGGCCTGTGTGGTAGGCTGGGCTGGTGTAAACAGCATGAATCAATCAATTCACTCTGGTGAAAACCAGCACAGACACTGTACGTAATGTTTTTGGATGGTATTTGAATTTATGTGCCCAGCCAGTGAATGTTAATATTTTGGTTGCACTGCTGGTGCCCTGGCATTTGAATGTGTTTTGACAGGTTTGTTGAGAGGGTACAGATGAAATGTGACAATGCTGTTTTGCTATACCTTTCACTATCATTTCAGGGTGAAGGAAAAGATACTTGTTAATTCCCATACATATAGATTTAACCAGGCACCTCTCTATTCTTTGTCGACATCACACTGCATTGACCAGTTCAGACTTGAAACTTTGATTCAAGGACCTATGAAAGCAGAACCTTGATTGCCTTGTAACATACTGTGCATGTTGGGTTAAAGCAAGGACTTTGCAAGTGAGCAGCTCATTATCTGATTTTATCTGTCTGATGTGATTGATGTCACCCCAATCTGAGAGTTTCCGCCAATATGAGAAAATCAGATTACAGTATCCAAAATAAATTTGATAAACATTTTAATCCAGTATTATACATTACGTAGTATGTAGTATGACTGCTGAAAATCAAAGGGTGTGCTTCCTGCTGAAACTTAAGCTAAAAAGAAAAAAGAAAAGAAAAAAAAAGAACCAGCCTGTCACATCTAACACCACTTGCTGGTGTTCTGGTCTGACAAAAACAGAGAGGAGGTGGGGGATGAGATGGGGAATTGTTAGAGGGTAGAAGTGAGAAGTGTATGAGGGAAGTGCAATCAGTCTGTTGAAACTGACTGGTCTGTCGCCTTTTTGCTGACACAGACAAAAAAGTATAGAGAGCATTTCTACTTGTCTGTAGACTAAAGGGTTGAATCCTCCTTGACATTGGATGAGTGGGTATTTCGATCCCTGCTATTATGCACCGATAGCAAAGATACAAGGATTCCATTGTTGGTGAAGAAAAGTGACTATTGAATGTGCAGCATCAACAGACTTTTGAGGTTGTAACCTGAATTCAGATTTTTGAAAGGTCTCTCAATCTCCAGGAAAAAAAGAAATTGGGTTGATATGTAGGGTAAAGATATCAGGTTTTAAGTTCACAATCCAGTCTGTTACATTCCAGTTTGGTTTGTTGAGGCTGCCAGGTCTCCCAAACTCATTTTGTAAAAGAAATCTGTGGGTTTATATGTTTCAAACGCTGAGGAAAGAAGAAAAGTTCTGGCAAGAAGTATGAAGACTGCAGGCATCAAGAGTGGTTGGAATGCAGGATGAGTTGAGCATACCCATCAAACTCAGTAATGCTAGTAGTTTGCAAGTCCAGAAAAGAGAGTTTTGCCTGAAGGTGGCTTTGCCCCTTCACCCCATAAAGCCATTGCCCTTGGAGCCCACCTGGGGGTCTGATGCTGGCACCTCGACTTTGAAATTTTCAGGCTTTATCCACTCATTCTGATCTTGTGTCTGATTAATTTATACTTCACATTTGGGTATATAAGGAGGGGGATATGATTATGAAGTGTAATTTGGAAAGTCATTAGGGTGGCTTAAATACAGCTAACTGTACACACTCGGGGGTCCCATTAATACACAAATGCATCCCTGACTGTGTCCATCAGGGACTTTAGTTCTGAATGGGTGTCTAATGGAACATACTGTTTAGAGCCAGACTAGCAGTTTTCCGTCTAAACCAACAA
>CM031609.1:40707078-40726496 GCA_018398815.1 Conus ventricosus
AAGCCACCTTCTAACTTTGTGATCAAGTGTGTTTCATCCATTGAACTTAATAGAACAGTTAACACTCTTCCAACTTTCTCTCCCACCCCTTATCAACTATTTTCTCCCTTTCCTTCACTCCTCTCCCATCCATTTCTCCTTCCTTACCCGACTCGTCAGTCTGCACGCTGATGGGTTGGGATGTGGAAGAAGGGGTGGCGATGCTGTCAGGGACAGAACTCTGTGAGGCTTCCCCTTCATCATCATCTTTCAGCAGCTTGTCGTCCAGATCATCTTCATCTTCCCTGTGTTCACAGTCACATTGGGTTCACAGTTTTGGTTTTATTTTCTCACACAACAAATTATACATAAGCATCGCATGGTGTACTATGCATCTGTTTTGTTGTGGTGTGGTCTGGTGTGTGTGTGAGACAGCCAGCAAGGAAGGGAGAGAGAGAGAGAGAGAGAGAGAGAGAGAGAGAGAGGGAGAAAGGTCTGTGTGTGTGGAAGAAAGAGGAATGAAAGGGATGAAGAAGGCACTCACTTGTCATCATTCTGCTCCGCCAGCAGAGCAGCTCCATCAGGTGGTCCACAGCGGGTCAGAAAACAAAGGGAAGGGTCTTGTCTGATCTGGTTGTATTTCTCATACCCTGCAACAACATACGTTTATGCTTTTTCACACTCTGAACGTCTCTCTGACAAGACAAGAGAAATCTTTATAATAATAATAATAATAATGAATATTTATATAGCGCCTATTCTCGGCTAGAGGCCAAGCTCTAAGCGCTTTACAATCAACACTCGTTTACACAACGGGCTGCCTACCGGGGTAGTGCCGTCTGAAGAGCTGCCAGCTGGCGCTTCATTCAGTCGTTTCCCGTGTCATCCAGTCAATATCATTCAATATCGATCACTCATTTTCCTTACTTCCTTCATTCTTTCCATTTCTCACGCAGGGTGCATGCTATGTGTGACGTGTCATCCATACCAACGGCCAAACTGGCCTACTCTTCCGAAAGTTGGTGATGGGATTTTACGTGTGTGCAAGATGTTATGCGTGCGTTCACACACGGAACCTCGGTTTTATAGTCTCATTCGAAGGACTGTATGGGAAATGGAGTCAGAACCAATGTTAACTCCGAGGGAAAAATCCCCCTGTACCGAAATGCCCCAGCGGAGGTTCGAACCCGCAACCCCAGGATCACCAAGATTACGAGTCCGGCGCTCTACCAACTGAGCTATTCCGGTGGTGCAGTCAGCAGCATCTGTAGTAACAGTTCTGACCAGCTCCATTTCAATTTTCTGGAATCTTTTTCAGCCACCACAAGTAAAACAAGGACAGTTATCTTAACCTGGAAGGACTGCCACATCTGCTTTCCCTTACCACTAGTACCTGGCTTTCAACGCAAGGGTTTGAATTTCAAGGTGAAAAATCATTATGTAATCACAACAAGAGGTTTGAATCATATTTTCTCTCCCACTCGAGACATGAAAAATTTTAAGCTCACAGCACAATTCTTGCAAGTAAAATATACTCCATTCATCCATGAGCTCAAAGATAATCCACACATATCAAGTAAACATTGCATCCAGTCAGACCTGTTGACATTTCATCCCTTCACACTCAGCAATAGGAGCCAATCATCAGTTATCCTACTTCGCACAGTTGCCTCATTTGTTGCGAGGCAAAGCCTGCTATTTCCCTGTGCGTGTGTGTGTGTGTGTGTGTGTGTGTGTGTGTGTGTCTGTGTGCGAGCGTGTGCCTGTGTGTGCGTGTGTGTGTGTGTGTGAGCATGCATGTGCATGTAAATTTGGAGAGGGAGTTGGGTAGGGGAGTAGTTTAACCCTTATCAGTCCAGAAAACCGCCAAAGCGTAGCCTACCCTAGACCTTCGATACATGCCAGTGTGTAAACATCCCTAACTTTAAGAAAACACATGTATATGCAGCACATAGGTGGCCTTTTTCAAATGAGAAGCGCAAGTTGTATACTCATGATCTCACTGCAGTTGAGTGAACTACACCACTGTAACCAGTGATGATTCAGCAATATGTCGACAGAAAATGACCCCTGCATTTGGAGCATGAATTAATCAAACTGAACAACTTTTTGGAAATTCTGAGACTGGTGATTACAAATGGCAAATGACAAAAGTTTCGAGCAAAGACAACTGCATTACTGGCATGAACTTCACATTTAATAAAAAAAATAACTAGTAATGAAGTTTTTATAATAAAAATGTTTCATGATGACTTTCTTGCAGATACGATGTTGTTTACTGTCAAATTTGCCAACGACTGACATCAACAATGCCTATTTCATTGGGATGAAGATCCGTCAGTAACCAACTGAAAGTTTGTGACAAGGCCTGATCAATTCAAGTGTAAAATCGCCGTCCAACAATGATTTATTTGGAAACACTGAGAAAGGCAAGATCACTGAGTTTGACTAGACAGTTTAGATCGAAATTTAACAATTGTCAGCAGTTGTTTTGGGCAATAAACACGGAGAACCAGGCCATCATGTGCTGGCCACGGTTTTAGTATTGAATCAGAATACCATTTCAAGTTAAAATTTTAAGGCAAGTGAACTTTGAAAATTTGACTTAAATATAAATAATTCAAGAGTCTACGTTTTATTATTATTTTTTTCTCTTTCTGCGTACGCAGGCCAATACTCCTGCAGACACTCCCTGTATAGACAGACAAGGATTAATCCCATCTACCCAAGAAAGGGAGTAGAGTTTTGTGTGTATGGCTGTTTTTTATCCCGCCATTAAGGCAGCCATACTTCAACTTCGGGGAATGTGTTTTATGAACTCTAATGTCTGGTGCGAGTGTAAGATGGAAATGCGGCATCATTGATGGAGCCATGTTAGTGCAGTGATAATGTTGATCGAACTCACTTGTGTCAATAACTGAACAAATGAAAATATTCTATTCTTTTCATTTTCTTTTTTTTTTCAGTCTTTCTTCATTACTCAGATTTTATTTTTTACTTCAGTCCTGTAGGCTGTAAAGCTGTCATAAAGTTTATCTCATGCGAAGTAAAAAAAAAAAAAACATGGCACTACAAATGGATGCCCGGTAAGTCACACTGTAGATAGTTCAGCTGATCACAGAACCAAAATCGGCCAGTGGATCCCAATTAGAAAAGTGTGTAAAGGAACAAAGGAGACGAAGGAAACAGAGGGAGGGAGGAGAATCCTGCAAGGAACAGTGAGTGACTCACCATGTTTGAAGACCCCCAACAGCAAACAGCGATCAGCACACTGGTCCCACCACAAGGCAGGGATTTCACCCTCACAAATTGGGGGTGGAATTTCTACCTCACTGGAGAACAGAGGAACAACAAACATGTAAGCAACAGTCCACACTACTGCTCAAGTATGCACAACAGTATTCTCATAAGGTAATCATAAGGGAACCTAACAACAAGCAGATCAAAATGCACCTCAATATCGTAAATACAAAAGAAAAACATACTGGACAGCTGTAACTATGTGTCACAATCTTCATTTAGAACAGTGGTCTGTTGCAAGATTTATAACCACAGTGCAGCATTCCATCTGTACTCAAAAAGAGAGAAAAAAAATACTGACTGGCAGCGTGCTCCTTGGAAGACCTTTTCAGCATCATCCCCAATGACCTCTTGTTTGATGTAGTAAAGCAGCCGGACTCTCAGAAGAACCCTGCAACATTTAATACATTGGCTTCATAAATACTATCCAGCAGAAAAACAAAACCAACTTTTAATCAAACATTTCACACAGTCTATACTTACCATATATCAAGCAAAACGAACTTTTAAGTCAAACATTTCACACAGTCCATACTTATCACATATCTATATCCTGTATTTCCATACACACTTTAACCCAAACAGGTTCAGACTTCATAGGTAATTAACCATCAACTCTTAAGAGCTCAAATAATGAAATACAAACACATCAATTAATTCGAAAATAGGCATTCATCTAAGAAAACAGAAGACTTGACAACAGTACCAAAAAGTCTCCATCCCCCTCCCAGCTTTCAACACACATAAAACATCCACCTACTTGTTGGAATGTCTATGGAGGTGGCGTTTGTAGCCGTTGTCCAGAACTACCTCTGGGTCGAAGTCTAGACAGCGTCCTTCCTCTACCAGTGGTTTCTTCTCCTTGGCCTTCTTGCCCTTCCGCCCCCTGGGCACTGGGGCGGACAGCCCAGTGTGGTTCTTCAGCCCACCCTCGTTGTTGTTGGCAATAAGGTCCCAGATGAAACTCTTGATTTTGTCATCCCCTTTGTAGAACTTGAGGGAATGTGCCAGCTGAAACAATGTACAGAATGGTTGCAAGACTGAAGGACAGCATCAGCAAAAAAGCAAGACTATGTGACCACACTCATTCTGTCCTGCAAAAGATGACAAATCATACTGTGGAAACAATAGGAACTTAACAAGCAATGAAGGACATGAGGATCTGCTAAGTGACTGATTGTATGATCAATTTCACATCCACACAGCACTAGCAATAAGTTAACATTTACTGTTACATACCAAAACTCCGAAGAAGTTTGTGATATCGAAACTTTAATCTATGATTATAAGTAGTCAAAATTTACCAGTTATGGACAAGATCTTTTTTCTTTTTTTTTGTTGATTT
Organism: Conus ventricosus; assembly: GCA_018398815.1. Lineage (NCBI taxonomy): Eukaryota > Metazoa > Mollusca > Gastropoda > Neogastropoda > Conidae > Conus > Conus ventricosus. The sequence goes on from CM031609.1 coordinate 40,711,703, forward strand.
TTTTGGTATACACCAATCCTGGAGTTGGTGGTGAGGCAGGAAACTAAAATCCTCTAAGAACTGTCAATGTTTAGATGTCCGTCTCTCCCCAACATCAACAACAAATTATATATTAAACCAAAGCATTGTTTCAGTTTTATTACTGTCCAGCTAACCATACAGGGTTGTCACCACACAAAGAACATACAAGTGTTTGCCATGACTAAATTTTAAGAAAAACTACCAGTACACTGAGAGAGTTATTAAAACAATTTACAATATAAAACACATTTATTGAAATCAATGGGATGGTTAAGTGGTGCTGAAGATAAAAGTGAATGCAATTAACATATTTCCATATTCATGGGAAAAGAAGGAACAAAAATGAAAAGTCTAACAGAGTATAAAGCTGAAAAAAAGCTATATATGGGCAATGAAAACCTGGTGTTGACTCTGATGGTCTTTAATATTTCTACCAACCACTTATCAGATTTCAACACACATGCCAGTCTGGCATGTTTATGTAAACTGTATCAAAAGACAAAAAAAAACAAAAAGTAATAAAGAGAGAGAGAGGAACAACAAAGCAAAGACTAAGCCATGCAACAATCTGAAAACAAACCAAAATCTTGCATCATTGCCACTATTTTGATTGTTCATTAACAGTAAAAACCCACCACTGATTGTTCATTAACAGTAAAAACCCACCACCACCACCAATAACCAAAAAAGCAAACCTAGCAGCCCCGTACAAACTCCTTATTTATAGCACCTCCTGTTCTGATTTCCCTACCATACTGATGGCACTGGTGAAATCATAACAAAGTCTTCCATGTAAGCAAGTTCATGAAGACGGTGAAGCAACAACTGTCACTGATACATGGAGGTGCACTGCAGTGCCCAGTCTCCTCTGGTAGGAAGACAGTCACTTTATAGTCAAAACCACCTTGGTGTGGCTCTACATGGATGAAGTTGGGACACGATGCATGATATGAATACCAATGATAGAATATGTACATATGACACCACAGAAACTCTAGTGAGCCAAAACATATTCGTCAAAATCATTCCTGGTCATTAAAAAGACAAAAATCATACACAATACTCACAATGGCACGAGCAATAATCTCCACATCCTTCTTGCCCAATTGGGTTTTGAAGTGGGAATGCTGAATGATTTCTTGCCAACGGCCCCAACTACAGCAACATAATAAACAAAGTTTGAAGAACATAAAGAAATATTCACACAGGAAACATTATTCACTATTGTTGTTCTTAATCTTACACCTGGAAAACACCTAGTGAAAATGTACTAATAATCCCAATGGAATATTGTCCATCCACCCCTGATGGATTATCAACACACAATGTATGCATTTATTTATTTATGCCAAGGTGGGCGAGTCGAATTTTAACAACACACAATGTATGCATTTATTTATTTATGCCAAAGTGTGCGAGTCAAATTTAAACAACACACAATGTATGCATTTATTTATTTATGCCAAGGTGGGCGAGTCAAATTTTAAAAGACTGAAAGGCAGGAGCCCAAGAGCCACTTAGGATCTTGGCAGGGTACAGGGCAGTGTTCTTGTTGGAGGGTTGGGGCAGAGGGGAGCAACACCCCCCATGAAGCTTCACAAAATCTGACAACTGAAAGAGAAATTGAAGGCACTCTGAAGCAAGTATTAGCACATTCTACAATACACATTTTGCCTTTTCTGAAGCTGGGTGAGAACTGGAATTTGGATAAACGTCCATGAAATGAAAGTGAATATCATGGGAATTTAATGAAAGACATCATATGCATGTTTTAACCTGAGCAAATGGCATACAATCAATCTATTAAACACACACACACACACAAAACCCCAATTCACACACACTCAAAGAAGGAACAAAATTATTTTATGAAAAATAAAAAACACCTTGCTGAGAGAGCGAGAGCGCCAACGAGCGTGCGAGTAATCAAGTTAAAGAGAGAAAGAGGAGAGAGATAAGAGAAGATTCTTTACAGACATAATGGATAAGCATTACTGTGCTGTTTTTTTTTTTTTTTTACATCGAGTCATCCCGAGTAGAAACAGCAATACACAATGAAATAAACAAACACCTGTAAAGCATGTAAACTGAAAACTTCTGAGACAGAGAGAGAGAGAGAGAGAGAGAGAGAGAGAGAGAGATAAATCCAGAGAAAGCAAATGCAAACGCAGAAATGTGACATGCATTCAAATATATAAATACAGCAGTGAAAAAAAAAAAGAACAATTCAAGTTAAAGAATAAAAAGGACGGGGTGCAAGTTATACTGCCCATAGCCAAGCTGACCAAAGTAGCCATGTTAGGCTAACAACACCTCAGGTTCACTGAAGTAGGGCAGTACCTTTAAGATGGCAAAAAGACGGTGACTGGAGCGAGAGAGAGAAAGAGAGACACAGAGAGAGAGAGAGAGAGAGAGAGAGAGAGAGAGAGAGAGAAGAGAGAGAGAGAGAGAGAGAGAGACAGAGAGACAAGAGAGAGAGAGAGACAGAGAGACAGAGGCTGCCTAAAGATAGAAGTATAATAACAGAAAAAAAGTTAAAACGCAGACACATACACTGACACAAACAGAAAACAATCACATGAGAGAGAGAGAGAGAGAGAAAACAACCACACGAGAGAGAGAGAGAGAGAGAGAGAGAGAGAGAGAGAGATCATTTAGAATCCTGAATATAAATACTAGTTACAGCTTCATGTTTTTTGGAAGCTCATGAGTTCCGAGTGGGCTCACTAAGCAATTTCTTTGCATTTAATCCCTACTTCAGCTCTGCACTGCAAACCGTAAAGTGTTGTCGGTATGGAATACTGTTGGCATCCTTATCATTTAGCTATTCTAAACTCCTTTCATCCTCAGCAAATCACTTCAATCTCTGACACAGAGATGCTGTCCATCCTCGCAGGCATGTTCCAGCAAGCTGATAAACATTAAACAGTGTGAAGATGGAGTCTTCAATGACCCTCGTCAGAGTGCTAGCCACATGATCTACTGAGCATGGGCTGGATTTTGGTCACATGCTTCTGTTTCTGTTCTAGGTGCCATGGAAATTGAAAAACTTCAGTAATTTAAAAGGAAAAAAAAAGAAAGAAAAAACAAACAAACAAAAAACCACTAAAAAAGGCACCAACATAAGCAAGCACAACAAACACACATAAACAGATCTTCTGTCTGGATAAAGTCTAAAATGATTCTGTCACCAAACTGAAGTTTCATCCATGCAACAGTACTTCCCCTGCTCCCTCTTCCCCAACAACCCTTATGAAGGCTCTATATCATTTAACCCTCTGTTTATATGACAGCAACATACCCATATACTAGCAGGTTCTTCTCCACCTTGAAGCAGTCACAGCGCAAATAGCTTCGTGAAGTCACTTCTTCATGGAAACCAAAATCATCATCCCTTGCCCGACCACTGCGTCGCATCTTGCGACCTTTCCTCAGCAGTTTCAGCTCATCGTCGCTTTCTGAGGTCGAGTCTAGGTCGCTGATTTCCATCACTGCCTCCTCTTTGCCATAGCGTGTGGTTTGTCGACGCTGCCTTGGCTCTTGCAGAATGAGGTCGTTCTGCAAGACAGATCAAGCATAATAATCAATAAACAGACCTGTGCTGAACACTTCAGATTGCTATTTCTTTTAAACAAAAAAAGGGTGAAGAAGTCAAAAGATCTGCAGCGTTGCTAATTTTTCACACAAAAAATACATTTTGAAATATGTTCATCCTTAAATACCGCAAACAGAAAGTCTAAGTTTTTAATATTCACTTAATGTACTCCAATACTATATGATCCATTGACCAAAGCTTACCTTCTTGTTCACCTTGTCAACATCGATGTCAGCCTTCTTGGCCCATTTCTGCCAGAAGTTGGGGTCATTGATATCAATGTCTGTGCGGTTGTCCGACACACTGAAACTCGCCTGAAACAAAAAGTCAATACTGTTGCACACCGGTTCAGATTTGCGCACAGAGAAACAACTGCCATCTGTTGGGCATCATATAACAAACATGTTAAGTGCCATGACTTGGGAAGCATCAAAACCATCATGGATATAAGAGAATAGTACATTTAAAGTCAGGAACTGATTGGTCTTGTGGGAAAGACATCAGACTTGCTTCAAGGTCCGCAGTTCCATTTCCCACTCAAAACAGCCAGGCTGGATCAGACAAAGGTCCCATATATGAATGCATGCATGAAAAGATCTTGCATCAGGGCTGCCTACCCCCTTCCGCCTCTTTCAGGGACATACTTTTTCAAAACCAGGGACACTGACTGATTTCCAGGGACACATGCAGCGGTAGCACATATCACAACCACATCAACATTAAAGTGAAAGCTTACCTTTATTTACACTATGTACAACTTCTACAATGCTACTTTGCTTCTAGCGCACTGAAACTTCTTTGCGATGTCCGAGTCAGGAAACATCAATTTAACGCCTCTGTTTAGCTTGTCCAGCGCAGCCATCGGCAAATTCAGTTCAGCTGCAAGGTCAACCATCATCGTTTCAGCTCTTATGACGTCAAAAGTTCCCTGACTGGTTGACGTCTGAGCGCGCTGAAAGAATCCGCTAATGTTACAAGATTTCTCGCTCTCACGGATTTTTGTGTTCTTCTTGTGCTTTTCAGTGGCGACATGACGGGTTATTTCATCCCTACCTCCAGATCCGATGGAGAACTCACACGCACAAATTTCACAAGACGCGTAAGTCTCGATCTTGCCACGCTTGATGAACGGCCAGGTTTCCGTATATTTTGACAGGAATGTCTGCCGACGTTTCTTCTTCTTGAGAGAAGCCCCATAGTCGAGATCGCTGTCGGCATTTTTACGCTCTCCCTGTTTCGCGTCCATTTTTCTCGCTTTCAAAACTCGGGAAGACGGTGTATGCGCATGCGCACTGGTCAGTTCGGCAATGTTCGGGTCTTTCCGACGGATTTGGTCAGGATGGCCACGACCGAAGTCGGTCATTCGGTGATCAGCTGACGAACTCGACTTCGTTTTTTTGTTGTTGTTGTTTTTTTCTCCCGAATTTTTTTTTCGCGGGACATAGAATAAAAAAGTGGATTCCAGGGACAGGCTGCATGATTTCATTATTTTCGGGGGACAAATACGGATACTCCGGGACGGTAGGCAGCCCTGTTGCATGCACATCTGATTTGGTTCCAATTTTTGGAGAAGAATAAACCATTGTCTGCTAATGAGATGGAAACGTGAAGAAAGAACACATGCACATGGCTTTCACTTAAAAACATCCCAAAAGATAGCATGTGCTACCATGGTGGTGGAATAAAAGACAGTCACATGTACAAAAATCAGGAGGGATTCTACCTGAGGAACGAAAAGAGAGAAAGAGAAAGACAGAGAGAGAATCTTAAGGACAGTCATCGTACACCTTCTGAATATCAGTAGAAAAAAGTGAATAGTCCACACAAAAAAACTTTCTGAGAAAAAGGAAATTTACTATGTTTGGCACTTTACAAAATCCTTGCCTGTACCATATAAATGTTTTATCCCTACTTGGAGTGGAGCATCACCGTATCATCAGAAAACACCCACCCACACACAAGATTGGGAGACCAGGTAGCCGACCAAAGCCGACCAATACCCAGTTAAGCTCTCTAGAGTGATCACTTTCAGAGTACAGAAAACTGGCGGACAATCGTGAAGATTTATGGAGGCTTTGAAATTCAAGCAAGCTTAAAAAGGCTGCTTGAGTGGGCCTACCAGTGCGAACTCCTAAGAACAAAGGGGGACATGTTCCATCACCAAGGAAAATGAGAAAGCAGAACTATATTTGAATGAAGTGCAAAATACTCAAATAACTGTAGACACTCTTACAGCCCAACTGGGTATTGGGGGCGAAGTTAGCTCAATGCTCTCCTATTTTGTTTCTAACCCTGATAAAAGGTGATGTTCTACACCAAGTGGGGATACGGCATTTGATTCGACAGGTAAGCTTGAGAACAAACAATGACAGGTAAGCTTGAGAACAAACATTTCACAGAAAAACAAAATAAAATCCACATGCATTTGTGCCAAAGGCACTGAAATGCAGTCATCAAAATATGCTAAGAAAACTTAAAGGAAAGACTGCAAGCAAAAAGACGGTGGATTTCTCTGGTCATCAAGTTTAAACCCTCTGTCTACGGCATGACTTTGTGCTATACGACCATGTGAATACCATGCCAAGAGAGGTAACTCTGCATCACATACACACTTGCCATAAAGAAACCTCAATAAAAAAAACTTGTTTTTAACTTTTCTATTTTATAAAAGTAATGAAAAGAATTCAAAGACATCACTCCATCCAAAACAGCCATTTTTTGGGGTTTTTTTTTGTGAACTGCTACACAAGGAAAAAAACAAACGAACAGATCAACTCTACTTCAGTGTTCTCAGTGCTAAAACAATTTTCCCTAAATTCACTGTACCCACAGAATGTTATGGATTAGGAGCACAGAGTGATCTTCCAAGTCTAAACAAAGTACTGAAACCTTCAGGAACAAAATAAGGTCATTCTTTATGGCCTGCACACTAAATAATCAACTTTTGTTGTGAAGAAAAACAACAACCAAACTTCAACAATTTTGTTAAACTGAAGGCATCACATACAAGATTTGTCTTCTAGCTACTGAGGGGAAAAAAATAACAAGACAGATTACTGAATACTGGACTTTAGATTGTGATGGAATTCAGCAAAAATGTGCTTTTGCGCAAGTGCACTGAGCAATCCCCCCACTTCCCCCCGACACACACACACTATGGTGATGATGTACCTCTTGTCCGTCTCAGGTTCCCACTTTCTCACAGGAAAAAAAATTCATGGGTTTCTCAAGGGGATAGTTTAATTTTTAAGAGGCAAATTTAACCGTACAATTGAATTAAAAAAAAAAGAATAATTAATTACCTTACACATGTAATCCAGCCATGATGATAAGGTGATTACACTTCTGTAGTCTCTTCTAAGCTCAATATCATATACAAAAAATAAAAAATGAAGTCTTTATACAGAAATTAAGAATATAGAAAAAGAAAACTTTTGATCTGCTTTCCGGACCAGTATTTGACATGGATGTCCAGCTGCTTCTGTTTCAAGTCCTTATTCAATGATTCGTCAAAAAGCATGACATATTCAGTCGTGATTTCACTCTTTTTTTCAGTTCTGACAGAAAAAAAGGAGCAATGCCAAAAGTTGCAAGATATCTACTTTTGGTTTTCCCACACCGATAGTTTGTTGCAATCGAGGAATCTGGAAACATTATTGCAAACAGTTTCTCGTTGTCTTTGTGATGATTGCTGATGGCATGAATCATCCACAACACTTCAGCTTTCAACACATCTGTCATTGTGGATTGGCTGACGATTCTTACCGAGGAAAGGGTCTGACCCGATGTTGATGAATTTGATGACTGCCGAACGAAGTCCGTAAGACTAACGACCGGCCTACTCGCTTTTTCCAATTCCACGTTTTTTTCCACCTTTCCATGACTTGCAACCGCTGATTCCCTCATTACCGAACATCACAGTCTTTTTGCACACTTTACAGAAAAACACACGTTTGTTATCTCCGCATTCGGTGATCCAGCTTCGATATTCTTCCTTCTGTAACCACAACCAATTAAATGCGCAATTTCCCTGAGGCATGATGACAGGCGCAACAGGACTTCACCGAAGATAAGGGAGCTTGGCGCTCTTTGTTGGAAGTCGAACTGCGTATGCGCAAACGATAACCGACTATTGAATTGCTTCCCTTTGCTTGAAAGCTGACGACACGCAAAATGATTCGAGAGGCGAAAGTCGATGTCCGAAGTCTCGTTCGCGTTTGTTCTGATTCGTCTTCAAATGTTACAGTCAGATTTGGTCCGAAAATAATTTTTAAGGGGATTTCAAGGGATGGTATGGATATCTGCAGGCCCATCCTCGACCTTTCCCTCTCAACAAATTCCTCAGGCCAACCAGATTCAAGATGGAGACCCGGCCCAGATCAGGGACTCCATCCACCATCTGGACTGGGCCACTTCTATAGATGTGAAAGATGCCTACTTTCAGATCCTCCTTCACCCGTCCCACAGACGATACCTTCGTTTCGTCTGGCGGGGTCGGGTGTTTCAGTTCAAGGCTCTCCCCTTCGGACTCTCCCTGGCTCCCTTCCTCTTCACGAAGGTAGTCAAGGAGATGGCCGCCCTTGCCAGACAGGAGGACATTCGCCTCTTGATTTACCTTGACGACTGGCTCGTCTTGGCTCCCACTCAGGACCTGGCTCAATCCCACACTCCAAACTACTACACCTTTGTTCCTCTCTGGGGTTCGTCACCAACCCCTCCAAATGCGAGCTCTCGCCCAGTCAGCGATTCACCTTTCTGGGCATGAGCTTCGACACCACCTCCATGATAGTCTCCCCGACCCCGGAGAGGTCCGCCCGCCTAGTGGACCTCATCTCCCACCTTCGCCTCTCTCCCCGTACTTCGGCAAGGACACTTTCCTCCCTTCTGGGATGATGGAGTCCCTGTCTCCTCTCATTCCCCTAGGCAGAGTTCCCAAGCGACAGCTTCAGAGGGAGTTCCGCCGTCGTTGGTCCCAGACCAACGACAGCTGGAACCAGACCATTCCCCTAGGGCCTTGGTTCGTTTGGGCACGGAGGAGTGGCTCAGCCCCTCCACCCTGGCCCCCGGAGTTCCCATCTCCCTCCCATCCCAGGCCTTCGAACTTTAACCCTCTTGTATTCAGATTCTCTGAGGCCAAATTCCCCTAGTTTTCAGATTTTTTTGGTGAATTTAGCCTTAAAATGGGTATGTATGGTTCATGCTTCACCACAACCAGGAATAAACCTCTAGGGCTACGAAATTCCGCATGTATGGTCACAAGGCTTTGTTCTATACTGTGAGCAAGATTGTGTGTGTCTCGAGGTGAAAGGTCGTGTCATTGTCACCAAAATGTCACCCAATGTGTCACATGCGATGGTGACAATTCTAATACAGCACACCAACATGCAGTTATCCCATGCACATGCATGTTAGTGTTGTGAAATGAAAGCTGCAGCCTAAGTAAGATGATCTGTCTTCTGTCCGCCTGTTCAGTCCCCACAGGTAATCCACAGAATGTCACACACAACTAGTGTCAATTGTCACAACTGAACAGTTACTGTAGATTCAAGCACAGTTCCTCATTGTTTTTCTGTCATTGTTCTAAGCACCTTATACATGTCCATATGTATTTACAAACTGTATAGCTGTGACGAAATTGAGTAGAGTCTCACTGCCAAGTGTCATCAAAGCACTGTCACCATAAACTACAGGTAAGCATATATACACGTACACACAAACAGAGACTAGCAAACTGCCCTACTGTTGAGCCACTTTCTGCGCATGGTAGTCATGGAAACAGTCATTCTTATAAAAGCATAAAGGCACCTGGCAGAAAGAACACATATATGACGTTTCTACGCGTCGTCCCTTTGTTGTTATACGGAATAATCAGTACAGCGACATAGCCCCGCATTTCGTCAGGTGTTGTGAAAGAACCATAGGGAGTCAGGTGTGCCCTTAGCTGCTTGTTTTGTTGAGCGTATCTGTTAATTTCTTCTGCTACTAGTTGAAAAAATGTGAGAGGCAGAAAAAAGAAATAATCTAGTGCGGTGGCAGTGTTCGGCAGTGAGTGCGCTTGGCCTGTCGGCTGTTGGAACGCGACCACATGGGCAGGATGTGTAGCCGGTCGCCATTGTTTTGCAGAACGGCGAGTAGCACGTTGTACTGAGGGTCGCTTTCACCATTTTCCTCTCCTTCATTGGTGCCGATTTCAACATCATTCTCTTCTCCTAACTCTCCATTTTCATACTTCTCTTCTTCTGGCATAATTTGATCCCACTCCTCTGCTGAATACGCAGGAATATCATAAAACTCACTGTTGTTAGCAGACGACGCCATTGTGAAAATCGGTCAGTCTCACGCACAACTCTTCGCTTGCAGTTTCTCCTCTTTTTTAGTGAATGGAAGTGGTTCCAGCATCCAAAAATAGTGCTGCCTGATTACTGGGCTATAGTGGGAAATCCCCAACAACTTTTAGTGGCTCTCCGAGTATTTTCACGGAGTCAGCACGTGATGGAAAAGTACCGTACACATGCGGCGGGCAGCTCCCGTCTGCGCCCGTTACGAAATCTAGCGCGCTGTCTCAGCTCTCCCGTCTGCGCCCGTTATGACTACAAGAGGGTTCAACAGACGCCTCCAACTCGGGCTGGGGGGCCCATTTGGAGAGCAGTCACGCCTCGGGGGTTTGGGATCCTCTGACTGCTCGTCTTCACATCAACATCTTGGAACTGGAGGCGGTCAGACTCGCCCTCCTCCACTTCCAGTCCCTGGTCTTCCACCGATTCGTTCTCCTTTTCACGGACAACACTTCGGTAGCTTGTTACATCAACAAGTGGGGAGGGGGGGGGGGGGGCCACACTCCATCAGCCTCTCCCTCCGTACAGAGGCCCTCCTCCGCTGGTGTCACATGCAGGGGGTCACCCTTCGCGCGAGACACATAGCAGGCTCACACAACATCCTGGCAGACTCTCTCAGCCGCTCCAAGTCCGTCCTCCACACGGAATGGACCCTCAGCAGGCATACCCTAACAACCGTGTGGGAACATTGGTTCAGACCCATGATCGACCTGTTTGCCACATGATTCAACCATCGTCTGCCAGTGTATGTGTCTCGGTCCCGGACCCCAGGCTTACGCCATCGACGCTCTCTCCCTTCCCTGGTCTGGCCTCATAGCTTACGCCTTCCCTCCCTTCCCGATCCTCCACAAGATGATCAGGAAGGCGAGACTCGAGAGACCCAGGCTCATTCTCATAGCCCCATGGTGGCCCACTCAGTCCTGGTTCCCGGACCTCAAGTCCCTCACTCACGCACCCCCTCTCCAGTTGAACACCAGGTGGGAAATGCTCAGGCAACCCCGTTCGGGTTGCCCTCACTCCAACTCCCAGATGCTTCGCCTCCACGCCTGGCTTCTGTCGCAGCCCGGTTGCGAGCATCTAAATCCACCTCTCGAACGGACAGGTCCCAGTCCGTCCTCGATATCCTCTCCGTCGCCGGGGCCTCTCAGGAACTCCGAGACCTAGCCATGTCCTCTCGCAGAGCTAGCACAGAGTCCCTTTACGATTACAGATGGAAATGGGTCTCATGGTGCAAAGACAATTCTGTCCCTCACAATCGCCCCTCCAATATCCAGATAAAAAATTTCCTGTCCCACCTTAACCTCTCTGCTAGCTCCATCCGGGGCTACAGGTCGGCCATCTGCACGACCATCCGCCAAATGGGCGGATCTTCCTTTGAGAATGACTTCCTTCTCAGAGAGATCTCCAGAGGGGCTGCTCTTCGTGAGGCCCAATCCCCTAGGCATGTCCCCCTTTGGGACCTCTTCACTGTACTTGACGTCCTCAGGAAACCCCCCTTTGAGCCTGTCTCCTCCATTCCTTTCGACCTTCTGTCTATGAAGACTACCTTTCTCCTCGCCCTCGCTTCCGCCAGAAGGCGAGGCGAGATCCATGCCCTTAGCGGGGACCCCAGAGACATTGCCTTCCACAGAGACGGCTCCGTCTCTCTTAACCCTCTGCCTACTGCATGACTTTGTGCTATATGACTATGAGAATACCATGCCAAGAGAGGTAACTCCGCAACACATACACACTTGCCATAAAGAAACCTCAATAGAAAATTTGTTTTTATCTATTCTGTAAAAGTAATGAAAAAAATTCAAAGACATCACTCCATCCAAAAGAGCCATTTCCCCCCACATATAGTGAACTGGTACACGAGGAAAAAAAAAAACAAACGAACAGACTAACTGTACTTCGGTGTTCTCAGTGCTAAAACAATTTTCCCTAAATTCACTGTACCCACAGAACATCATGGATTAGGAGCACAGAGTGATTTTCCAAGTCTAAACAAAGTACTGAAACCTTCAGGAACAAAATAAAGTCATTCTATATGGTATGCACACAAAATAATCAACTTTTGTTGTGAAGCAAAAAACAACAACCCAAACTTCAACAATTTTGTTAAACTGAAGGCATCACATACAAGATTTGTCTTCTAACTACTGAGGGGAAAAAATAACAAGAACAGATTACTGAATACTGGGCTTTAGATTGTGATGGAATTCAACAAAAATGTGCTTTTGCACAAGTGCACTGAGCACCCCCCCCCCCCCCCTTCCCCCCAACACACACACTGTGGTGATGATGTACCTCTTTGCTTTTGATAAACAGGCAGTTTTTATTTCAGGCCAGAGTTTATGTTCATCCTTTTCTGCTTGCTTTTGTGCAGCAAATAAATTTGTTTCTCGTTAAAAGTCTGCCAAAATTCTTCTGAAATCAAAAGGCTAAAGGTGATGCTCCTACAGGCAAATCGTGGGACACACCCACTGACTGACCCGGTTTCCTGGCTATCAAAACAAGGGAAACTTTTGGGGGTCTTCACTTCTTGTAGCCAACCACTCCAGTCAAGAATTAAAGAATCTCTAGCAAGTTTTGTTTTTCGAATTTTCTTTTTTGGGGGGTCTGGGCCCAGCAGCAATGGTTATTCGACGTCGTCATTATCATCGCCTGAATCATTATTGATTCCGGCCTCAAAATCAGTCAGCAGTCGATCTTTATTCATAACTAGGTCAAGATTGACGTCCGAATCGTCTTGCTTCAAATCTTCTTCAAGAGTGTAGCCCGCAAATACGCTCTCTTCATCAATATCACTTCAGACAATGAATTCTGCGAGTTGCATAGTTACTTGATCCGCCATTTTCCCAGAAAATCTTCGCGAAAAAAAGCCGAACTTTGAAAATTCACAGCAGTGAAACTACTCCACCAAAACTCATGCAACAAAAACCAAAATGGCGTCCAGAAACGGAAGTACCGGAAGACTCTTCTGTCGCAATTGCATTCTGGGATATGCGATGGTGAAAGCGAAAGTCGTTGACCGAGTATTCAGCGGTCGATCTCGGTCGATCCGGTATTCAGAAAGATGAAATCTCGCGGTCAATCTCGGTCGATCTGGTAGGCATTGGGTTAAGTTCCTTCCTGAATTCCTAGCTAAGAACTAGGAACCCGGTAGTGCCTCCCCTTACCTCGTCATCCGCCCGCTGGCGGATACACTTGGGGGAGACACCTCTTCGGACATAGCCCTTTGCCCTTCTCGATGTCTAACACACTACTGGGAACGCTTGCGCCCCAGGAGCGTTTCGCAAAGACGTCTTCTTATTTCCATCAACCCCAGTAACACGAAAGACATCTCAGCTGGCACTGTCTCTAGGTGGCTCTCCAAGACGGTCAGAACGGCCTATTCCCAGGCCTCCAAGGACCTCCCCGTCTTGTCCCCCCGGGCTCATGAGGTCAGAGCGCTGGCCGCTTCGGCAGCATTCCAGCACTCTGTTCCCATGCGCCACCTCCTGGAGGCAGCCTTCTGGCGTTCGGAGAATCCCTTCATAAAATTTTATTTAAGGGACATCCGCATGACCAGGCTGATGGTTCTAATGGGATATCCTTTGTGGCGGCTAATGCATCCATATCGGGTAACCCCAGGAACCACTAGGGCACTCGCCCTCCTCCTTTTCCTATAAATTCTGCTATTGTCTGACATGGTACAGTATATGACGCCAAAATGGGGAGTTTGTATTATACTCCCTGTTTGGCTAGTATACTTACCATGTCAGACTCTAATGCCCGCCCTGCCTTCCCCACTAGCGCCAAGGTTCTGGGGTTACCTTGCGCGCAGGCCTTGATGAATGAGGTACGGGAGGTTGACACCGGCTTCTTCCTACGGCGGAAGCGGGTTGGGCATCACGTGACTGTCTTATTACTGCATTAGCCACACAAAAACTTCGCCCTGGCAGAGCTGACTAACTGCCGTGAATGCTATTGTCTGACATGGTAAGTATACTAGCCAAACAGGGAGTAAAATACAAACTCCCCATGTTACTTGATCCGCCATTTTCCCAGAAAATCTTCGCGAAAAAAAGCCGAACTTTGAAAATTCACAGCAGCGAAACTACTCCACCAAAACTCATGCAACAACAAAAAAATGGCTTCCAGAAACTTCAGTACAGGAAGACTCTTCTGTCGCGATTGCAGTCTGGATATGCGATGGTGAAATCGAAAGTCGTTGACCTAGTATTCAGCCGTCGATCCGGTATTCAGATAGAGGAAATCTCACAGTTGATCCGGTAGGCATCGGGTTAATACCAATGTCATTGTACGTGCTGAAACTCCACTGATCTGCGGGACCTGACATAACTCCCCGTTTTGCTCTTCCTGATCTTCTACACAGCTGGCCATACAGCTAACGGAGCGCTGAAAGAGCTTGATGAAACTGATGATAAAACTGACAACTTGGGTTTCCGTGTCCATCTGACTGTAACAAAACTTACTGCACAGAAGCACCAACGTCCACACAGAACAAAAATCTGCTGGACCTGGCATGGCTCCTTGCTTTATTCTTGCTTATCTTCTATGCAGCCAGCTGCTCATATGATAAGTGTGCCTTCAAAAGCGGTTGATGAAACCGATATGTTGGATGTCCGTCAAATAATATAAGCTGTTGTAGGGAAGCACCCAAACTCCACACTGATCTGTCTGGCTCCCTGCTTTGTTCTTCCTTGTCTTCTACACTGCTAGTTATTCATTCACTTAGTGTGCCCTGCAAAGAGGTTGAAAAAAACACCGACTTTCTACACCTAAGTCTACACCTATCACAACAGGAAAAAATGTGGATGAGGAAGCCGCCCAAAATTTACACACGAATGAGGAT
>CM031609.1:40726596-40753481 GCA_018398815.1 Conus ventricosus
TATAAAAGTAATGAAAAGAATTCAAAGACATCACTCCATCCAAAACAGCCATTTTTTGGGGTTTTTTTTGTGAACTGCTACACAAGGAAAAAAACAAAACGAACAGATCAACTCTACTTCAGTGTTCTCAGTGCTAAAACAATTTTCCCTAAATTCACTGTACCCACAGAATGTTATGGATTAGGAGCACAGAGTGATCTTCCAAGTCTAAACAAAGTACTGAAACCTTCAGGAACAAAATAAGGTCATTCTTTATGGCCTGCACACTAAATAATCAACTTTTGTTGTGAAGAAAAACAACAACCAAACTTCAACAATTTTGTTAAACTGAAGGCATCACATACAAGATTTGTCTTCTAGCTACTGAGGGGAAAAAAATAACAAGAACAGATTACTGAATACTGGACTTTAGATTGTGATGGAATTCAGCAAAAATGTGCTTTTGCGCAAGTGCACTGAGCAATCCCCCCACTTCCCCCGACACACACACACTATGGTGATGATGTACCTCTTGTCCGTCTCAGGGTTCCCACTTTCTCACAGGAAAAAAATTCATGGGTTTCTCAAGGGGATAGTTTAATTTTTAAGAGGCAAATTTAACCGTACAATTGAATTAAAAAAAAAAGAATAATTAATTACCTTACACATGTAATCCAGCCATGATGATAAGGTGATTACACTTCTGTAGTCTCTTCTAAGCTCAATATCATATACAAAAAATAAAAAATGAAGTCTTTATACAGAAATTAAGAATATAGAAAAGAAAACTTTTGATCTGCTTTCCGGACCAGTATTTGACATGGATGTCCAGCTGCTTCTGTTTCAAGTCCTTATTCAATGATTCGTCAAAAAGCATGACATATTCAGTCGTGATTTCACTCTTTTTTTCAGTTCTGACAGAAAAAAAGGAGCAATGCCAAAAGTTGCAAGATATCTACTTTTGGTTTTCCCACACCGATAGTTTGTTGCAATCGAGGAATCTGGAAACATTATTGCAAACAGTTTCTCGTTGTCTTTGTGATGATTGCTGATGGCATGAATCATCCACAACACTTCAGCTTTCAACACATCTGTCATTGTGGATTGGCTGACGATTCTTACCGAGGAAAGGGTCTGACCCGATGTTGATGAATTTGATGACTGCCGAACGAAGTCCGTAAGACTAACGACCGGCCTACTCGCTTTTTCCAATTCCACGTTTTTTTCCACCTTTCCATGACTTGCAACCGCTGATTCCCTCATTACCCGAACATCACAGTCTTTTTGCACACTTTACAGAAAAACACACGTTTGTTATCTCCGCATTCGGTGATCCAGCTTCGATATTCTTCCTTCTGTAACCACAACCAATTAAATGCGCAATTTCCCTGAGGCATGATGACAGGCGCAACAGGACTTCACCGGAAGATAAGGGAGCTTGGCGCTCTTTGTTGGAAGTCGAACTGCGTATGCGCAAACGATAACCGACTATTGAATTGCTTCCCTTTGCTTGAAAGCTGACGACACGCAAAATGATTCGAGAGGCGAAAGTCGATGTCCGAAGTCTCGTTCGCGTTTGTTCTGATTCGTCTTCAAATGTTACAGTCAGATTTGGTCCGAAAATAATTTTTAAGGGGATTTCAAGGGATGGTATGGATATCTGCAGGCCCATCCTCGACCTTTCCCCTCTCAACAAATTCCTCAGGCCAACCAGATTCAAGATGGAGACCCGGCCCAGATCAGGGACTCCATCCACCATCTGGACTGGGCCACTTCTATAGATGTGAAAGATGCCTACTTTCAGATCCTCCTTCACCCGTCCCCCAGACGATACCTTCGTTTCGTCTGGCGGGGTCGGGTGTTTCAGTTCAAGGCTCTCCCCTTCGGACTCTCCCTGGCTCCCTTCCTCTTCACGAAGGTAGTCAAGGAGATGGCCGCCCTTGCCAGACAGGAGGACATTCGCCTCTTGATTTACCTTGACGACTGGCTCGTCTTGGCTCCCACTCAGGACCTGGCTCAATCCCACACCTCCAAACTACTACACCTTTGTTCCTCTCTGGGGTTCGTCACCAACCCCTCCAAATGCGAGCTCTCGCCCAGTCAGCGATTCACCTTTCTGGGCATGAGCTTCGACACCACCTCCATGATAGTCTCCCGACCCCGGAGAGGTCCGCCCGCCTAGTGGACCTCATCTCCCACCTTCGCCTCTCTCCCCGTACTTCGGCAAGGACACTTTCCTCCCTTCTGGGGATGATGGAGTCCCTGTCTCCTCTCATTCCCCTAGGCAGAGTTCCCAAGCGACAGCTTCAGAGGGAGTTCCGCCGTCGTTGGTCCCAGACCAACGACAGCTGGAACCAGACCATTCCCCTAGGGCCTTGGTTCGTTTGGGCCACGGAGGAGTGGCTCAGCCCCTCCACCCTGGCCCCCGGAGTTCCCATCTCCCTCCCATCCCAGGCCTTCGAACTTTAACCCTCTTGTATTCAGATTCTCTGAGGCCAAATTCCCCCTAGTTTTCAGATTTTTTTGGTGAATTTAGCCTTAAAATGGGTATGTATGGTTCATGCTTCACCACAACCAGGAATAAACCTCTAGGGCTACGAAATTCCGCATGTATGGTCACAAGGCTTTGTTCTATACTGTGAGCAAGATTGTGTGTGTCTCGAGGTGAAAGGTCGTGTCATTGTCACCAAAATGTCACCCAATGTGTCACATGCGATGGTGACAATTCTAATACAGCACACCAACATGCAGTTATCCCATGCACATGCATGTTAGTGTTGTGAAATGAAAGCTGCAGCCTAAGTAAGATGATCTGTCTTCTGTCCGCCTGTTCAGTCCCCACAGGTAATCCACAGAATGTCACACACAACTAGTGTCAATTGTCACAACTGAACAGTTACTGTAGATTCAAGCACAGTTCCTCATTGTTTTTCTGTCATTGTTCTAAGCACCTTATACATGTCCATATGTATTTACAAACTGTATAGCTGTGACGAAATTGAGTAGAGTCTCACTGCCAAGTGTCATCAAAGCACTGTCACCATAAACTACAGGTAAGCATATATACACGTACACACAAACAGAGACTAGCAAACTGCCTACTGTTGAGCCACTTTCTGCGCATGGTAGTCATGGAAACAGTCATCTTATAAAAGCATAAAGGCACCTGGCAGAAAGAACACATATATGACGTTTCTCTAGCGTCGTCCCTTTGTTGTTAAAACGGAATAATCAGTACAGCGACATAGCCCCGCATTTCGTCAGGTGTTGTGAAAGAACCATAGGGAGTCAGGTGTGCCCTTAGCTGCTTGTTTTTGTTGAGCGTATCTGTTAATTTCTTCTGCTACTAGTTGAAAAAATGTGAGAGGCAGAAAAAAGAAATAATCTAGTGCGTGGCAGTGTTCGGCAGTGAGTGCGCTTGGCCTGTCGGCTGTTGGAACGCGACCACATGGGCAGGATGTGTAGCCGGTCGCCATTGTTTTGCAGAACGGCGAGTAGCACGTTGTACTGAGGGTCGCTTTCCCATTTTCCTCTCCTTCATTGGTGCCGATTTCAACATCATTCTCTTCTCCTAACTCTCCATTTTCATACTTCTCTTCTTCTGGCATAATTTGATCCCACTCCTCTGCTGAATACGCAGGAAAAATCATAAAACTCACTGTTGTTAGCAGACGACGCCATTGTGAAAATCGGTCAGTCTCACGCACAACTCTTCGCTTGCAGTTTCTCCTCTTTTTTAGTGAATGGAAGTGGTTCCAGCATCCAAAAATAGTGCTGCCTGATTTTCTGGGCTATAGTGGGAAATCCCCAACAACTTTTAGTGGCTCTCCGGGATTTTTCACGGAGTCAGCACGTGATGGAAAAGTACCGTACACATGCGGGGGGCAGCTCCCGTCTGCGCCCGTTACGAAATCTAGCGCGCTGTCTCAGCTCTCCCGTCTGCGCCCGTTATGACTACAAGAGGGTTCAACGACGCCTCCAACTCGGGCTGGGGGGCCCATTTGGAGAGCAGTCACGCCTCGGGGGGTTTGGGATCCTCTGACTGCTCGTCTTCACATCAACATCTTGGAACTGGAGGCGGTCAGACTCGCCCTCCTCCACTTCCCGTCCCTGGTCTTCCACCGATTCGTTCTCCTTTTCACGGACAACACTTCGGTAGCTTGTTACATCAACAAGTGGGGAGGGGGGGGGGGGGGGGCCACACTCCATCAGCCTCTCCCTCCGTACAGAGGCCCTCCTCCGCTGGTGTCACATGCAGGGGTCACCCTTCGCGCGAGACACATAGCAGGCTCACACAACATCCTGGCAGACTCTCTCAGCCGCTCCAAGTCCGTCCTCCACACGGAATGGACCCTCAGCAGGCATACCCTAACAACCGTGTGGGAACATTGGTTCAGACCCATGATCGACCTGTTTGCCACATGATTCAACCATCGTCTGCCAGTGTATGTGTCTCCGGTCCCGGACCCCAGGCTTACGCCATCGACGCTCTCTCCCTTCCCTGGTCTGGCCTCATAGCTTACGCCTTCCCTCCCTTCCCGATCCTCCACAAGATGATCAGGAAGGCGAGACTCGAGAGACCCAGGCTCATTCTCATAGCCCCATGGTGGCCCACTCAGTCCTGGTTCCCGGACCTCAAGTCCCTCACTCACGCACCCCTCTCCAGTTGAACACCAGGTGGGAAATGCTCAGGCAACCCCGTTCGGGTTGCCCTCACTCCAATCCCAGATGCTTCGCCTCCACGCCTGGCTTCTGTGCCAGCCCGGTTGCGAGCATCTAAATCCACCTCTCGAACGGACAGGTCCCAGTCCGTCCTCGATATCCTCTCCGTCGCCGGGGCCTCTCAGGAACTCCGAGACCTAGCCATGTCCTCTCGCAGAGCTAGCACAGAGTCCCTTTACGATTACAGATGGAAATGGTCTCATGGTGCAAAGACAATTCTGTCCCTCACAATCGCCCCTCCAATATCCAGATAAAAAATTTCCTGTCCCACCTTAACCTCTCTGCTAGCTCCATCCGGGGCTACAGGTCGGCCATCTGCACGACCATCCGCCAAATGGGCGGATCTTCCTTTGAGAATGACTTCCTTCTCAGAGAGATCTCCAGAGGGGCTGCTCTTCGTGAGGCCCAATCCCCTAGGCATGTCCCCCTTTGGGACCTCTTCACTGTACTTGACGTCCTCAGGAAACCCCCCTTTGAGCCTGTCTCCTCCATTCCTTTCGACCTTCTGTCTATGAAGACTACCTTTCTCCTCGCCCTCGCTTCCGCCAGAAGGCGAGGCGAGATCCATGCCCTTAGCGGGGACCCCAGAGACATTGCCTTCCACAGAGACGGCTCCGTCTCTCTTAACCCTCTGCCTACTGCATGACTTTGTGCTATATGACTATGAGAATACCATGCCAAGAGAGGTAACTCCGCAACACATACACACTTGCCATAAAGAAACCTCAATAGAAAATTTGTTTTTATCTATTCTGTAAAAGTAATGAAAAAAATTCAAAGACATCACTCCATCCAAAAGAGCCATTTCCCCCCACATATAGTGAACTGGTACACGAGGAAAAAAAAAACAAACGAACAGACTAACTGTACTTCGGTGTTCTCAGTGCTAAAACAATTTTCCCTAAATCACTGTACCCACAGAACATCATGGATTAGGAGCACAGAGTGATTTTCCAAGTCTAAACAAAGTACTGAAACCTTCAGGAACAAAATAAAGTCATTCTATATGGTATGCACACAAAATAATCAACTTTTGTTGTGAAGCAAAAAACAACAACCCAAACTTCAACAATTTTGTTAAACTGAAGGCATCACATACAAGATTTGTCTTCTAACTACTGAGGGGAAAAAATAACAAGAACAGATTACTGAATACTGGGCTTTAGATTGTGATGGAATTCAACAAAAATGTGCTTTTGCACAAGTGCACTGAGCACCCCCCCCCCCCCCCTTCCCCCCCAACACACACACTGTGGTGATGATGTACCTCTTTGCTTTTTGATAAACAGGCAGTTTTTATTTCAGGCCAGAGTTTATGTTCATCCTTTTCTGCTTGCTTTTGTGCAGCAAATAAATTTGTTTCTCGTTAAAAGTCTGCCAAAATTCTTCTGAAATCAAAAGGCTAAAGGTGATGCTCCTACAGGCAAATCGTGGGACACACCCACTGACTGACCCGGTTTCCTGGCTATCAAAACAAGGGAAACTTTTGGGGGTCTTCACTTCTTGTAGCCAACCACTCCAGTCAAGAATTAAAGAATCTCTAGCAAGTTTTGTTTTTCGAATTTTCTTTTTTGGGGGGTCTGGGCCCAGCAGCAATGGGTTATTCGACGTCGTCATTATCATCGCCTGAATCATTATTGATTCCGGCCTCAAAATCAGTCAGCAGTCGATCTTTATTCATAACTAGGTCAAGATTGACGTCCGAATCGTCTTGCTTCAAATCTTCTTCAAGAGTGTAGCCCGCAAATACGCTCTCTTCATCAATATCACTTCAGACAATGAATTCTGCGAGTTGCATAGTTACTTGATCCGCCATTTTCCCAGAAAATCTTCGCGAAAAAAAGCCGAACTTTGAAAATTCACAGCAGTGAAACTACTCCACCAAAACTCATGCAACAAAAACCAAAATGGCGTCCAGAAACGGAAGTACCGGAAGACTCTTCTGTCGCAATTGCATTCTGGGATATGCGATGGTGAAAGCGAAAGTCGTTGACCGAGTATTCAGCGGTCGATCTCGGTCGATCCGGTATTCAGAAAGATGAAATCTCGCGGTCAATCTCGGTCGATCTGGTAGGCATTGGGTTAAGTTCCTTCCTGAATTCCTAGCTAAGAACTAGGAACCCGGTAGTGCCTCCCCTTACCTCGTCATCCGCCCGCTGGCGGATACACTTGGGGGAGACACCTCTTCGGACATAGCCCTTTGCCCTTCTCGATGTCTAACACACTACTGGGAACGCTTGCGCCCCAGGAGCGTTTCGCAAAGACGTCTTCTTATTTCCATCAACCCCAGTAACACGAAAGACATCTCAGCTGGCACTGTCTCTAGGTGGCTCTCCAAGACGGTCAGAACGGCCTATTCCCAGGCCTCCAAGGACCTCCCCGTCTTGTCCCCCCGGGCTCATGAGGTCAGAGCGCTGGCCGCTTCGGCAGCATTCCAGCACTCTGTTCCCATGCGCCACCTCCTGGAGGCAGCCTTCTGGCGTTCGGAGAATCCCTTCATAAAATTTTATTTAAGGGACATCCGCATGACCAGGGCTGATGGTTCTAATGGGATATCCTTTGTGGCGGCTAATGCATCCATATCGGGTAACCCCAGGAACCACTAGGGCACTCGCCCTCCTCCTTTTCCTATAAATTCTGCTATTGTCTGACATGGTACAGTATATGACGCCAAAATGGGGAGTTTGTATTATACTCCCTGTTTGGCTAGTATACTTACCATGTCAGACTCTAATGCCCGCCCTGCCTTCCCCACTAGCGCCAAGGTTCTGGGGTTACCTTGCGCGCAGGCCTTGATGAATGAGGTACGGGAGGTTGACACCGGCTTCTTCCTACGGCGGAAGCGGGTTGGGCATCACGTGACTGTCTTATTACTGCATTAGCCACACAAAAAACTTCGCCCTGGCAGAGCTGACTAACTGCCGTGAATGCTATTGTCTGACATGGTAAGTATACTAGCCAAACAGGGAGTAAAATACAAACTCCCCATGTTACTTGATCCGCCATTTTCCAGAAAATCTTCGCGAAAAAAAGCCGAACTTTGAAAATTCACAGCAGCGAAACTACTCCACCAAAACTCATGCAACAACAAAAAAATGGCTTCCAGAAACTTCAGTACAGGAAGACTCTTCTGTCGCGATTGCAGTCTGGGATATGCGATGGTGAAATCGAAAGTCGTTGACCTAGTATTCAGCCGTCGATCCGGTATTCAGATAGAGGAAATCTCACAGTTGATCCGGTAGGCATCGGGTTAATACCAATGTCATTGTACGTGCTGAAACTCCACTGATCTGCGGGACCTGACATAACTCCCGTTTTGCTCTTCCTGATCTTCTACACAGCTGGCCATACAGCTAACGGAGCGCTGAAAGAGCTTGATGAAACTGATGATAAAACTGACAACTTGGGTTTCCGTGTCCATCTGACTGTAACAAAACTTACTGCACAGAAGCACCCAACGTCCACACAGAACAAAAATCTGCTGGACCTGGCATGGCTCCTTGCTTTATTCTTGCTTATCTTCTATGCAGCCAGCTGCTCATATGATAAGTGTGCCTTCAAAAGCGGTTGATGAAACCGATATGTTGGATGTCCGTCAAATAATATAAGCTGTTGTAGGGAAGCACCCAAACTCCACACTGATCTGTCTGGCTCCCTGCTTTGTTCTTCCTTGTCTTCTACACTGCTAGTTATTCATTCACTTAGTGTGCCTGCAAGAGGTTGATAAAACACCGACTTTCTACACCTAAGTCTACACCTATCACAACAGAAAAATGGTTGTAGGGAAGCGCCCAAAATCCACACAGAATGAGGATCTGCAGGACCTGGCATGGCTCCCTGGTTTGTTCTTCCTCATCTTCTACACAGCTAGCTATTCACCAAGCTAGTGTGCCTTGAATAGAGGTTGTTTATACATCACTTCCAGCCTACTTCTTTTCATAAGGTGTTCCTCTTCTCTTGTGAACACACCCAATCAGATGGGCTGAAGTGTTTACTGCTGTTTCTGTCTTGTTTCTACTTGGTATCATTCTTTTCGCAAAGTTTTTGGCAACTTTGTAGTGCATTAGTATGTTCTCTGATCTCAACTCTAAGCTGTCAAGTTTGATTTGAGCTGTCTGAAATGTTCATACCTTTATGATTGAAAGTTTGCTGAAAGGCTACCTGTACACAGTAAATATGCAAACAAAGCATTCTGCAGGTAGAACCAACATAAACATTTTATGTTATCAACAATTAACATGTATTCATTTGTTTTCCCCTTCGTGTTATTGGGAGAAGGAAAGACCACAATAACAAAACTGACCTTTGCAAATGTGGAGCCTTTGCCTTCACTCTCTATCTGGATAACCTTGGTTCTGCGCTGGAGGATGAGGTCAATGTCCTCTTCACAGAACTTGTCGCCAGCATTGTCGTCTTCCATCAGAGCCCCATAGGCCCTTTCTTCAGCAGGTCTTCCACCTCCTTCTTCGTCATCTGACTGGTCTGTGTTCACAATGGGCAACACACTCAGTTATCAATCAAAATTCCAACAGCAATGCCAACAAATACAAACCTACAATACTTTTACAAACTGGATCTGATATCACTCTTCCTTCAGATTCTTACATGCTAGCTACTTACTGTATCATGGCAAGAAAGCATGTATGAGTGAATGAGTGGGTGTTATGTGTATGCGTTACACATATGAATATGGGTGTGTGTGTGTGTGTGTGTGTTTTTGTCTGTCTTAGAGACAGAGAGGATGGGACAGAAAACCACCTAGAGCTACTATGAGAAAGTAACTGCATCTAGCAGATAAGACTTGTAGGGAAGCGCCCAAACACCAAACAGAATGAAGATCTGCAGGCTCTGGCATGGCTCCCTTATTACTCTTCACGTTTCTTACACAGCTAGCTCTTTACGCAGCTAGTGTGCCTTAGACAGAGGATAATGCTTGTGAGAGAGCTTGCATGTATGTAAACGGACTGGAATGTTGCTAGTCATAGTAAGCACATATCAGGTGAGATTAACTCATACTTACCCAAAACTGAACCTCTACAATATCCATGTAGGTTCGAAACTTTCATGTGTGTGATATGCGTCAGTCTATGAGAGTATTCATGCATGTCTTACGGTATGTAAATTTGTGAGTGAACGGTGTGTGGTGCATGTATGTGGAGACTAATAAGAGCAGCAAACAAGACAATATCATCCATTCCCTTATCTTTTATACTTTATCTTAACTCTTCATAGCATGGTATTCCGCATAACACACAGAATAATTATTATTTAACTCTCCTACTACCAAGGTTTTCTGCTGCTACTTCGTTTGGAAACCAAGTAATTCTAAATGTTTGTGAAAATTTTCACTTGCTTTCATTAAAAAAAAAGAAAAAAAAAAAAAGAGTAATGCATGAATTTGCATGCAATTTTGTGTTTCATGTGCAGAAATGAATGAATAAAGTCTGAAATGAAAATAAATTGGATATGAGTTTTCTAATGTTGTCTTTTTCAAAATCTTTCGGCCAATGATCAAAATCATACGCACATACAGATGGATCGCTGTTACTTGCATCTTTGTCCTCGGAATCTCTCAAAAGATCCCCGTAAACCAACATTAGCTTCAAAGTTCTGTCACTTCACGATCTCTTTTGATGCGTTTAAGTTTACTTTCACTAATTTCTTCAGCAGTAAAACCCTGAAAGGTTTCATCGTCGCTGTCTCCGTCTTGTTGGGCTCTTGCCACAAGTTTTCGTTCGGTTCCATAGCAAAAATTGCTAAAAAAAAAAGTGACTTTTTCTTCGGTGAAAACCAAAACAATCCACCATTTGCAAAGCCAGTCCATCCGGAATCGACTGCGCATGCATGTATTAAGGAAAGTGTGATATAAGCCGCAAAAGGGATGGTAGGGAGAGACCGGAATGGCCGCAGCCTCGGCGGTTGTGCCCGCCCACGGTTTCTGTGTATAGCAGAGATCGTCGGCGGTTCTACCCGCCGATGGCAGTAGGAGAGTTAAGAAACTGGAGCATTTGACAGAGAATGCTTTATTTAACTGCTAACTGCGAGATGACAATAGGTCAGGGAAGCAAGTTGTGGCAAATGCTGACCATCAGGTGAGTCTTAAGTGTTATAACAATTCAAATGACAGTAGATTCCTGATTTTTTCTTTCCTTTGCCTGTGTGTGTATGTGTGTGTGTGTGTGTGGGTGTGTAAGCAGGAGCTCAAGGAAAATATAATTTCATATGGGCAGAGGGTAGTTTACACTGGGAGAATAAATTCCGCTGAAAGTTCAAGGGTGGCAGGTGTCAGTACATTAAAAATGACTGATGATGTAGAGGACTAATGCTCTTAAATAAATGAGTCAACATTACTGTGAACTATATGAATTTGAAGAAGTCCATTCAAAACCGGTTTAGAATGCCTTGGGTGACCTATCTGGAGTGAGTTGGTGTAGATCGCAAAGTTGTCTCAGTGCAGGTGAATTACCTTAACTCAATCAAGTCACAGCCAAAATGGACCATTTATCCCTCAGATCACAGTTTTTGGCAATTTTCAAAAAATCATAAAAAAATCAACCACTTCACCTAGAGCATGAAACATACACCAGTTAGAAGAAACAATATATTTATCAAAAATGCTTACCTTCAGTGAGGAATCCACACAGTTCACATGATTTAAGTAATCCAAAATGATACACATTTGCAGA
Organism: Conus ventricosus; assembly: GCA_018398815.1. Lineage (NCBI taxonomy): Eukaryota > Metazoa > Mollusca > Gastropoda > Neogastropoda > Conidae > Conus > Conus ventricosus. Next base: position 40,737,984 of record CM031609.1, read on the forward strand.
AAAACAAAAACTTTTTGTGCACACTGTAATCTACATCTTCATGCTCTCTATCCTCCCACACAAGTTCAATTACACTTCTGAGCACTTGGTATGACCTACAGAGAATAGTATATTTATGACAACTGCATAAAACACAAGAATTGACCACAAAATGCTTGATCCACTCAAAATCGTGTGATCATGTTCAAAATCGTGTGACGCGGGAACTGTAGTGGGAAAAAATTCAAATCTGTAAAAACTATTTACAAATTTAAGTAAAAGAATGGCCAAGGTTTTCCCCTGCAAAAAAAGGGCCCTTAACTTCCCTTAAATGGTTTTTATTGCCTTTTAAAAAAAAAGGGAGGCTTTTGTTTTAAAAACAACTCAAACTCGGTTTCGGAAGTATGTGCCCCGACACGTCTTCAAGCTATTTTTAACAGGTGGGAAACCTGCTTCCAAACAAGATAAATTTAAATTTTAATTTGGCCATTTTCAAACATTCAAAAACACAAAAACATCACATAAAAAACTACATTTTGCCACCAGAGTTTTTTAAAAATTAACAAAACTTTGGAAAATCTGGAAAACCAGATTTTCTATGACTTAAAAAATAAAAAAACAAAAAAAAAAAAAACACCCTCAAATGTTTGTAGCCTAAAAAATTTAAAATTAATTATTTTAGGGCATGTACTTGAACAAATCTGGTTTTTGGGTTTCATTTTCTGTCCCCTTCAGACCAAAAGCATTAAAACGGCTTTTTACCCCCAGCTCGGGCAGGCCAAATTTTTTAATCCGTGGCCAATGCAGTCAAAAGGGAAACCGCCCAACGGACGTAAACCCCATTTCCCGCCCCCGGAAGAACCGGGTGTCAACTTCTTCTACCCATTCCCCTTGCCCGGGCCCGTCAAAGCAAGAAAAGCTTGTGCCTGTCTCCCTATACCCCTTTTGTTTTAAGATTGCTGGTGTCTTTTTTTCTAAACTTGATTCATTTTGTGCCTTGCGCTAAACCCGATATTCTCCCGCTGGGGCTTTTGGGGGAGCGCAAATTGCAAAGATTTTACCATTTTCCCCAAACCCGCGATTTTATTTTTCACAAACGCCGGGTCGTTCGATCGCCCGCAAAAACTTGTGGGGTTTTTTAAAATCATCGCCACGGGGTTCATTTCTATCAAAATTGTTTGGGATCCCCCAAACCCTACCCCCCCCTCTCGGGTTTTTAACGGCCCGCATCCAAGTGACGTTTCCCTCCCTTTATGGGGCTACACGCTCCTGGTTTATCTCCGTTTTTGCTCGCCGGTCCGTCCTTTGTTCTTCTCCACTTCCTCCCGGTGGCGCGGCCATTTTTTTTCCCGGGCCGCCCGTTTTTCCCCCCCCACCTTTTTCCCGAGCCCGGGTTTGTCCCCCCTTTGTCGAAAAGACCCTCATTAGGGTTTTTTGCGCAAGAAAAGACCTTTAAACCCTCTCACTTAGAACTAGTTTTTTTTCAGTGTGCGGGATTTTCTCGATCGGGCTAAAACGGGTCCTTGAATTTCGGTCGATCCCCCTCTAGGCTTGCACACACCACACGTGCCGATCGGATTAATTATTTTTCTCAAATCGACCCCCCTTGGGCCCTCCTTTTTTACGGTCGTTTTTCCGGGTTTGCCTCCCAACCTGTCCCCAAATTTTTGGTGAAGGACCCCGGGGGGGTTCGGGGCCACTCCATTTGCCGGATTTTCCCCTCATTTCCCGGGAAAGAACCGCGGGTCGAATTCCGTCTCCGAGCAACCCGTTCACTTTGATAAACGTTGGGTTTTCGGGTAATAGAGATACGCTCCGCGGAGGGGACGCGGACCTTTCCTCTTCTACCCCGACCGACCCGCACGATCGGGGCGTGCGAAGGCGGTTTTAAAGGGGGGCCCCTTTTCCCTTAATCCTTTCTTTTTGATTTGGAAAAAGAGGAATATCCAAGAAGTATGGGGCCCAAGGCCCCCTAAAAGGGGCCCTCCCACAAAAAGAAAAACGACGGAATTCGCCCTCACCCCCCTCCTCTCCACGGCCAGCTTGCCGCCTCGCCCCCGCCCCCTTTCAACCTCTTCTACCATGCGAGTCACCCAACCTGGGTCCCGGGGAATCATGCCGAGCCGAAACCCAGCACGGGTGACGGGGTCTGGTATGGAATCGCCACCCCGCCCAACTCCCCTTTGGTGATCAAAATTTCCATTTTTCCCCCCGAAATCGAAAAACGTGCACTCCAGCGCCTGCCCCCCCCGGGGCACAGGTCCAGCCAACACCTGACCCCCGAGGAGGGGTTTAAGACTCCGACCGGGTTATGGTCCCCCCCACGCACGACCTCGGTGGGTCCAAAATTCGGGGGCGGGTTCCACATCAAGCCAGAAAGCGGGGCCGTGGTTGCAAAAGGGAAGGTCAAAACCCAAACCCCCCAAACCCCGACCCAATTCCACCTTCTCCCCTGGGGGAAATGGGAACTTGGGGATCAAAAAACCTTTTCGGACCCTCCCCTTTTGGGGCAGGGGTCCACGGTCCCGGCCCCCCGGGGGGGAGGATCAACCCCCGGGGACCGCGGGTAACCTGACCTATCCCGGGGGGGGGGGGACAACGGGACCGGGGCCAATCCTGACCAATCCGCGACGTTCGGGGGTTTTGGAGGCTCGGCTTCCCCCTTCCCCCCTCCCCCCCCGTAGCAGATCCCCTCACGGGCCCCCACCAGGACTTTCCCCAAGGCGCGGGTGCACGGACCGGGTGCGGGAGGACAGGCCACTGCCTTTTTCCCTTTTAAACCCCCACAAGGGGGCTCAGGTTCCCGGGGGTTTCCGGGGGGGGGGAAACTTTCTCCCGACACCCAAGGGCCGCCACAGCCCTTTTTCCCTCCCCGGGGCCCGGGTGGCCCTATGCCCCCGAGAGAGACCAGTGGCTGAACGCCAACACCCGGGAAAAATCAAAAAACCCAAACTGTATGGTCGCATGTGGAAACCCGGGGCAACGTTTTGCCTGGGTCAAACCTTGGTCCCCCTTTCCCCTCGGGCGGCCCCGATCAGCAGGATGGGGTTCCCTCCGCCGATCATAACCCCAACCGGGATTCCCCCGCAAGAAACCCCTTAAACGGTCCTCCCGACGAGGGGTGCTCCCAAACCCCCCTGCCGGGGCCCTTTTTACCCCCTGAGGCGGACATGGGGACCTAGCCCCAACCTCATTGTATGATGCCAAAAACGGGGGGAAAGGGTGGCGCCCAGACCCTCTTTTGGGAGGGGGGCCCGCCCCCCGCCACGAAGTCCCCCTCCCTCCCCCTCTTCCCCGGGGCCCCCCCCGGGCCCCAAAGCGGTCCAAACCCAAAAGGATCGTCCCCCCCCTTTTTTCCCCCTAACCTCACCGGGGAAGGGAACCGGTTTACCCCGCGCCAGGGGTCGCGGGCCCGGTCCCCCCCCCAAAAGGAACAGGGCCCCTTTTTGGGGCCACCCTAATGCGCCCAAGCCCGGTACCCCCCTTTGGGGCCCGAAAAGAACCCCTTTGGCCCGCCCTCCCGTTTTAAACCCGAAAAACCCCGGGTTTCCCCGGGAGATGGGCATTTCACAGCCCCGACCGTCGTTGTCCCCCCCTCCCCCCCCACTCGGGCCCCAAACCCTTTTTTTTAAGAATTTGAAGGAAGGGGACCGAACAGCCGGGAAATGGGCCCAATCCTCCAAAAACCACCAGGGCGGGAAAAAAACCCCATTTTAGGAAATCCCTACACAACGGGAGGCTCTTTTCCCGGGGGAAACGAGGGTGCCCCCCCCTGGGCCTTCGGACAGGGACTCCGAGGCGTATCAGGAGAATTTTTTCTCGCTTGTTTAGCCCCCCCCCTTTATGCACACCTGGTCAACAGGATTTCGCATCATTTTTCCCAGCTGCGGGGGCCAGCGCAGCTACGACCACTTCAACTGTTTGTTGGTGGCCCGAGATGCCGTGCTGGCAGGGCCCCCTCCTCTCCGGGGCTTTAAAGGGAGCCCTGCGGTGTGTCCCCGGGCCAGGAAAAACTCCCTGTTCGGCATTACTTTGACTGACGTGATAACAAAAAGCAGTCGGGAACCAAGCAGGCGGGGAAACCTTTGCGCCCAAAGGCCCCCTGCCACGCCCCTGATAAGGAACCCCCCCCCAAATTGGGCCTTCCCCAGGCCCAAACCCCCACCCCCAAAAGGGAATTTGCCTTCCAACACCGCCGGCCCGCTAAGCCGTCCCAATCTTCCCCCCAAAGGCCCCAAACCCCCAAAACACAGCTGCCCAAATTTCGGTTTTTGGCCCACAAATCTCGCCCCCCCGGAGAAAGACTGGGGCCCCCCAACCCGAGGGAGACTCCGATCCCGGGGGGCAAAACCCCCCCACCCCCTTCGCCCTTTTCCTCTAAACCCCCGTCCCCGCCCCCCCTGGCGGGCACCCCTTCCAGGCACGCCCACCCGGGGGAGACCATGGGCCCCCAGCCCCTGGGTTTGGCGGCTTAAAGGGAGGGGTTTCGTCTCCCTTTGGGTCCCCCGAAAACGACCCCCCCTCAAAGGGACCCCCCTCCTTCGCCCAACCCCCCCCCCCGCTCAAGCAGAGGCGCTTTTCCCCGTGGAGGTCCAAGAGCTCCCTCCTAAAAGGCCCATCACAAGAGGGGTCCCACCCCAACCCCGGGTTCTACTCCCCACCTATTTTGATTCCAAAACCCTCAAGGGGGAAGGAGGCCCCCCTAGACCTATCCCCCCCTCAACAAGTTTTCCCCAGGCCCCTTTAAAAATTCAAGGGTGGACACCCCCAACCCCGATCGGGACTCATCCCCTCATCTCGCTGGGCCCAAATTCCAAAAAGACCTGAAAAAACGCCCTACTATTTAGATCCTGATTCACCCGGGCCCAAAAAGACGATTCCTACGGTTCTTCTGGCAGGCCGATTTTTCCATTCAGGGCCCTTCCCAAAATTTTGGCCCCTCACTGGCACCCTTTTCCCCCTTCACAAGGGTTTTCAAGGAAAGGCTTCCCTAGCCAGGCCCGGAGGACCTCCGCCTCCCCCATCTACCGGAACGACTGGGGGCCCTCTTGGGCCCCCTCCAGGGCCCAGTTTCCCAAGCCCCCCCACCCAAACCCCCCCCCTGATTCCCTTTTTCCCACTGGGGTTTTTGGCCCCCAAAACCCCAAGAAGTGCGAACTCCCCTTTTCCCCCCAGAGGGTTTGCCTTCCGGGGAATTAAGGGGTTTTCCCATACTAATCTCCCCCTAATAGTTTTTCCCCCCCACCCCGAAAAGGTCCACCCCTATACTGGACCTCAAACTCCCGCCCCATCAAAAGGCACCCCACCCCTCTGGGCCCCAAAAACCTGTCCCCCTCAATGGAATGATGGAGTCCCGCCCCCCCTCTTTTCCCCCGGGCGAAAAATCCCCAAACGCCAACTTCAGAGGGAGTTTTTTGTCGAAAATTTGGTCGGGAGACCTCCCCCAAAAAGCTGGGACCCAGGTCGGGTTCCCCCCTCCCTCAGGGTTTTTCTTTCGCGATAGAGGAGTGGGTCCCCTCCGTGGGGACTTCCCCCCCCAAAAACCGGGGTCCCCCAACGCCCTCCCCCAAACCCCAAACCCCCGGAACCCGTACACAACCCTCAAAACCGGCTGGGGGGCCCACTTGGGGGACGGTAAAACCTCAGGGGAGTTTGGGGAAAACCCCAGACTGCCCCCCCTTTCACATCAACATCTTTGGGAGGGTGGAAGCCGGGCAGGCTAGCCCTTCTCCACTTTCCCCACAAGGGCACAAAAAAACCGAAAAAGTTTTTTCCTTCTCAAGGGCAACCCCTCCCGGGACTTGTTAAAGTCAAAAAAAAGGGGGGGGGGGGGGGGGGGGGGGCCCCCCCATCAGCCCAAAAACCCAGAACCGAGGCCCCCCCTTTCGCTTTTGGGCCCCGCGGGGGGGGGTCCCCCCTCCGGCCGAACACCCTAGCAGGGAAACCCCCAACATCCTGGGCGGATTCCCCCCACCGGGCGAAAGTCCTACTCCCAAAGGGAGGGACCCTCAACCCCCCTAAACCCTGTCTGGGTAAAGGGGAAAATTGGTTTTTTCCCAGAAGACCTTTTTTCCCCCCAGGTTTCAACACCCAAGGGCCCGCCCCCTTTACTTTTCCCCCGTCCCGGACCCTCAGGGTTTCGCAGTCGAAGCGCTCTCACTGCCCTGGAAAGGGCCAAAATGGCGTACCCCCCTTTTTGGGCCCCCTTTCCCCTCCCCACACAAAAGGGGGAACAGGGAAAGCGAGGCTGGAAAAACCCAGGCTGATTTCCTCAAAACCCCGTTTGGGGGCCGAAAAACCCCCTTTTTGGTTTTCCCAGACCTTCAAGTCCCCTCTCACGTTTTCCCCCTCTACGGCCTGCCCTCGTTGGGAAAAATTTTTTAAAACCCCAAACCCCTTGGGTCTCCCCCACTCCAAAAACCAAAAATGCTTCCCTACACGCGTGGGGTGCAAACCCCCCAAAAAGCGAAAAATCTTTTATCCACCCCCACGCGGAAAAGGCCCCAAAATCCGTCCTGGACAAAAACCTTTCCGGGGGCAAAGGGGCCCCCCTCAAAGGGAAAATTGGGGGACCCAGCCCTCCCGGCCCTTTTCGCAGAAACCCGGCACCGGGGGTTTCCCCCTAAAAATTTACCGTGGGGAAAAAATGGGTAAAAACCTGGGGCTTTAGATAACCCCGGGTTCCCCCCGGATGCCCCTCCAAAATTCCAGATAGGCAAATTTCCTCTCACAAACCCATCTTTCCTTTGCTTAAAGCTTAGCTAGCTCCCCTCCCGGGGCTACAAAATGGGCATCTTACCACCATCCGCCCAACGGCCCGGCCCCCTTTCCTTTTTACAATGACTTTCCCGCCAGAAAAAGGTTTTCTAGAAAAATTTTTCCCCCCTACCCGGGGAAAAACCCCCGTCCCCCCAAAGGGCCAAACCCCCCCCCCTTTTTGGAAACCCTTTTCCAAACGCCTTTGAAAGGGCCCCCAAAAAAAACCCCCCTTTTGAAAACCCCTTACATCGATCCCCCCTTTTACCTTCTCCCCTTTTAAGACCACCTTTCCCTTGCCCTGGCCTCTGCCAGAAAGACGGAGTGAGATCCCCCCCCTCAGCGGTGGGTCCCCCAAAAAAAGCCTTCCACAGGGCGGGCCCCCTGTTTTTCCCCCAAGTTCCTTCCAAAAAGTTCTACAAAAAATCAGGAACCGGGGACCCCCCCCCCTCCCCCCCCGGGCCAAAAACCCCCCTTACGGGATATCTTGGGGAAAAAGGGGAAAAAATCGGGACAAAAATTTAACCCTTTTCCCCGCCAAGGTGTCCCCAAACAAAGGGGGGCCCCACCGCCCCAGGCGCAAATTTCCCCGAGGCGACCCTTAAACTTTTCTCAACCCCCAACAATACTAGAGACCCTCTCGCGGGATCTTCTCTAGGTGGCCCCTCCCAAAACGGGGGATCGGGCCTTTTCACCAGGCACAAGGATCTCCCCCCCCCCAAACACCCAAGGGGCCCCCGGGTCAGAAACACTGGCCACTTCCACCGGGGCTCCTTTTCTCTGCCCCATGCGCCATCTTTCCCGGGGGCAGCCTAAATGGCGTTCCGGGAAAATCCCTTTAAATTTAAATTCTACTTTAGGGAAAACCGCTTGGGCCAGGGCGGGTGGTTTTAAAAAGGGATTTTCCTTTGTGGCGGCCCCCAAAGCAGCCATAAGGGGCCCCCCCGAAACCCAAGGCCCCTACCCCCCACCTAAATTTCCCTTTAAAAATTTCCGCTATGGGCCCCGACCTGGGTACAGTATATGACCCCAAAATGGGGAAATTTGGTTTTTTTTTACTCCCCCGTTTGGCTAAAATATCCCCTTAACCCAAAAGTTTAAAAAAATCTAAAGCCCCCTCCTAAACCTTTTTCCCCCCTAAACGCAAAGGTTCCCGGGGTTACCTTGCACACAGGCCTTTGCGAAAAGAGGAAAAAAATTGCCCCCCGGGTTCTTCCGGGGGGGAAGTGGGGGGGGACCCTCACGTTTACCTGTCTTTAAAAGAACGCAAAGGCCCCCGGGTTAAAATTCGGCCCCGACAAGCTGGCAAAATGGGCCCTGAATCTATGGCTGACAAGGTAAGTAAAATTTGGCCCAAAAAGGAAAATATAACACAAAAATCCCCCCCTTTTTAAAGGGTAAAAAAATGCCAAATTTAAATTTTTAAGCAACCACGCAAATAAATTCAAGATTTTTCCCCCCCCCCCCCCCCCCGGCCCCCCCACCCCCCCCCCCCCCCCCCCCCCCCAAAAAGAACAAAGGGAATGAAGAGCATCCGGGGGCCCCAAACACTGACAGAAGGTTGCAACTCTGAAACAAAAAAAAATCGGGCCAAGAAAAAAAAATGTAGAGGGTCAAGAAAATGAAAGGGGGGGAGGGAAAAAAAACCAGTGTTGGTTTTGTGTTTTGTCTTCTTAAAAGACAAAGAGGGATGGGACAAAACCACCTAGAGCTTTAAGCGAAAAGTAACTGCAACTAGCAAAAAGAATTTGTAGGAAGCGCCCAAACACCAAACAGAATGAAAAATCCGGGAGGGTCGGCATGGTCCCTTATTACTCTTTCCCCCTGTTTTTTTACACCCGTAGCTCTTTCGCACTAGTGTGCCTTAGACAGAGGGTTTTGCTTGAAAACGGGCAGAGAACAAATGTAGAATCAAGAAACTGTGGGCAAGAAAAAAAACCAGGGGGAAAAAAAAAAAAAAAAAAAAAAAAGCAGTAATTTAACCCCTAATTGGAACTTTCAGGGGTTTACAGAAATTTTTCCCCGCACTCATTGCTGTAGCACTGCTTTGGGCCAGCCCCACTTGATGAAGCCCCTTGGGCCCAAATCTCCCGCCGTATAGTTGGCCCGGGGGATCAACATACACCTTCAATTTCTTTTGTTTTCTGACCAATGCGAAAGACATCCGAGCCGGGGGCCCGCCAACCCCCAATGTTACTTTCAAAAAAACTTTAATGATCTCCAACCCCATTTCCGGAAAAATACTAAACTCTTTCCTGTGAACTCACCTCTTATTATAGCTTCATTTTCCCTGACAGCCATTTATGGATGTGTATGACTGTCCCCTTTTTCGCCCAAACCCCTGAACAAAATGTTTTGGGAACCAGTCTTATTTTTTACATTATCCACTGAAAAGGGTTTTTTTATATACCACACAAAGGGTAAAGGTTATTATGATTTTTTTTACCCAAAAGGGATAAATTTTTTTAAAATCCTTTTCTTTAAAAATTTCCCCCTCCCATTTTTTTATTACTCATTTTTAACCCTACTACTATAACTTTTCCTCACATTCCTCTCTTCTGTCCCGTACCCCTTAAATTAAACATTTTTGGTTCGAGTTATATAATATCATACCCATAAATTTGTAAATATAGTGTAGATATTTTTCCCTTTTTTCAAAGACCATTAAACATTATTGTTTTTTGACACCTGTCCCTTTACCCCCAAAATCGATCCCATTCCATCGTTTTGGCGTTTTTTAAAACTAAACCAAAATTTTGCACCCAGAGCGAAGGAAAGGGAAGTGACTGCCATTTGCCCTTTTTTTTCATTTCTTGAATGTTTGTTTTTTTGTCATGCCTGGAAAAAAAAAAAAAATAGGTTGAAACACAAATGTTTTGTTCATTTTTTTGTTCTTTCATTTGGCAAGCGCATTAGTGTTTTTGCTCGCTTTGATTTCTGCCCTCAGTCACCCCACTTTGAAACGTGTCTCAGATATGTCCACCTTGCGAGGTCTTGGGCAGTGGATCAAAGCAAGATATCCCAGCATGTAACAATCTCACACCATTCAATACCTTTGAGAGGAGGTCTTTTTTTTTTGCCACTGCATGTGACAATTTTTTAAATCGCACAGTTCCAAGCATGAGATGCAGACCAATCTATCTGTTTTTCATCTTAAACACTTTTCATGTTCCCAATCTAGCATCCATACAGGGAGATTGTTATCACCAGTGACACAAGTTATTTCCATTCTGCATGTGTTTGATGCCTCTTCAAATCCAGCGATAAGTTCCAGGGGATTCAGCATCACTGCTTCCTAACATGTCACTGTCAGCAGCAAACCCCAAGACTGCAATAAGGCATGCTCTAACACACCTGATGACAAAAAGAATTTTTTTTTCTTTTTTTAAACACATCCAATCAGTTGTTCAACTGTACCTTAGCACACAGTCATGGTTGTTCTGAAGAAATTTCTAGTTGTGTTTTTTAAGACCAATGTACCGTTTTTATCTGTGTAGAAAGCTGCAATGACTTGGGACAAGACTGTTCACAAAGCTAACGAGTTCCCCATGACCTGCCACAAACCTTCATACCATACATTTTTATTAGCAGTCTGATGTTCAAGTTTGTTCCTTTTTCACCTAAAATACTGCTTCTCCTATCAAACGACTTCTGCTGGTATTCCTTATAGCCTGATCAGAGGGATCCTGAGCATAACTTACCCAAAGTGGGCACTTTAACTGATGACCATGTAGTTACGATAAAGCTGCCAGCCACAGTCCACAGTAAATTAATCAAATACCATGATCTCAAACAGCATTCTCTTAGTGTGCTTCTAATAAGCACTTAATACTGCAAGTACTAACAAGGACACAAGACAGAACTGAAAAGAACTATGTTTTAAAAGTGTTCCACGATTCTTAGAAATATATAAATGAAACAAGTCATTATGATATATGCAGACACCTACCTGCAGATCATTCTGTGGGTTCCAGTCAGAGTCGTAGATGACAACGGTGTCTGCTGCAGTCAAGTTAATACCCAAACCTCCAGCTCGAGTACACAACAGGAAAACAAAGCGATCAGAATCTGAAAAAAGTAAAATAAGTGATATATTCAATACTGACAGTGTCATCATCACCTGGAAAATTGATAAGAAAAAAAAGAGAACAATCACTGGAAAATTCTACACTTACACCTACATGTGAGTGTATGTGCATGCATGAGAGGTGGGGGGCTGGGGCAGGATATAAGAGTAAATGGTGTGTGTGTGTGTGTGTGTGTGTGATTCAAATAAATCTGTAAACCCAACAGATATTACTGGCAACTGATGTGGTTGGATTTGGTCTCCAAGGACTTCAGAATTAAGGTCATTTTCATATCAAAGGAACAAAATACAGCCGTAAAAAATACTACTTATCACAGATCAGAACACTTGATTTCATTGGATTCCTTCAAAACACATCACTCTATACTTGAGAACACCCATTTCCTCTCTCCTCATTCTTTACTATAGAATGGTCAGCTCAAAGAAATTACTGCAGCATCAGTAACTTAATCAGATGTAAAGAGGGTTCTGAGCTGATCTTACACAGGCAATTTTCACTTTGTATATCAAATTCCTTTTGACAGTACCTGTAGGACCTTGGAATGACGGGCAGCAGTGGTAACCATCTAACTCACACAGAAAAGTTTTTTTTTACAGTTCACAAGCTTGTAAATGATTTATTACGTGCGCTGTTGTGTCTTGACCAGATGTTTTTGACTGCACTATAAACTGCCTGGTTTAGAGTATGTCAATGGCCTATCTGGTTTAGAAAATCTGTCAATGGCCTATCTGGTTTAGAAAATCTGTCAATGGCCCACCTGCTTTAGAAAATCTGTCAATGGCCTCCTGACGAAGACTGCCCCTGATCGACCATCCAGCCTTTCGTACAGGTGTCTGTAAACAACAGTTCACAACATCAATCAATACTCCAGCTGCACAACAAATGCTCAAATTTTCAGTTCAAATCCGTGACTTTCTTCAAAACTTAGCAAAGGTACAAAACAAAAATTGTTTCTGCGCAATGATTTTGTACACTTGAAGAACATGAACTGCTCTAGAGTCGGTCAACTGGGTATCTGAAACTGAAAGAAATTCACAAACTTCTTAAAAAAAAAAAAATTTTTTAAATCTTTTTCAGTCCTCTGGCAGGAATAAAAGGAGGAAAACCAGTCAACCAGTCAGTGGTAAACTTACTTCTTATGGACCAGATAGTCCTCAATGATGTCCAGCACACGGATCATCTGAGAGAAGATGAGAACCTTGTGGCCATCCTGCTTCAGTCGGGGGAGCAGCTTGTCCATCAGCACCATCTTTCCTGGGGAATTGACCAAGGCTGCCAGCAACTGTTCTGGGTCACCCCGCGTTCCTGCTCACCCAGTATTTTTTCTTCAGCACCTCCCAACAGTCAGGCACATCAACAGATGGTCTCAAAACAAATGAAATCCCTTCAAACAGGTAGTGTAGCTTCTAGTAGTGGCATCCACATTTGCAACCTTATTTGATAGATACTTTACTGCTGTTAAAGACTTAGTATTTCCCCTCTGCCAACATAGAAGAAGAGCTACGTTTCCTGTTTTTCTGTTTTGACCAAAGCTTTAAAGTTTTTGAAATAATTGTTCCTTCCTTAATCTGTGGTTTCAATCCAAGGCTCTGCCCATCAATAGCATGGGTTTAAATTTCTTCTTCTTTTTTAAAAGTTGATTATACAAAATTAGTACAAGGCTTCAAGAAGCGTCACAGACATTGCTCTGCATCATGCCAATACTGCCAACAGAAGAATTATCTCCCTTTACACAGCAGAGAAAACTTGATTTTGGTATAAACTTTTTTTTAAACTGCAATGTGCTTAGGGCTCAATCACAAAATCTCATATCTCTCATCAGGAATTCTACCACAAAAACTGTACATTCAAAACTAACAATTTACACCAGGTAAGTCATGCACCAGTGTATTTTTAAAATAGAAAAGTACAAAAAAGTGGAGGAAAAAGAAAAAAGCAAACCAGATTATTTGTCAGATTCTTTCTAGTTACATTCCATATCTAAATGTACAGAACTGTCATATCTTACAGAAATTTGACAAATTTCGGTGTATAAAAAAAAAACCCCATCTATTTCGCAAATTATTCAACCTGACAATTTCGTCTGACAATCAAACTCACACCCATGTACAAAAAGTAGGGAGGGATACAGACCATTAATGAGGTAGGGATGGTTGCAGCACTTGCGAAGTTCCATCATGGTGTTCATCAAGCTCGGCATGTTGGTAGTGCCACCTTTGGACAGAAACTGGAAGTTGCGTTCCAGGATGGCACGGTAGTACTTCTTCTGGATGTTGGTCAGCTCCACCTGCCAACGACACCATATAATGTTTTAAAGTTGACATCACAGCACCACCATTTCTTTCTCATTTTTGTTTATAAAGAAATCAATGGTGCTCATGTCACAAGACCTTACAGGTGACAAACTTAAGCCAGATCTATAAAAAAAAAAAAAAAGTAAATACAGAGCTGCCAAGGTCTCAAAAGCACAAAGTGTAGCATTTTGACATTTACAGTGCAGTATTCCAAATTTAGGTGCAACACTCAAACAGTATATACGACATGACCAGTCTGGCACGACAGCATTTTCAGCAACACTTCACAATCAACATAATGGTAAACTTAGATGACAAATCACACTAGTTACTGCATGGATTCCTACTTCAACAAACTTGGCATTTTTGTGCTACCAACTTGGTTCATAAAATCTAATATAACTAACATATCTGGGCTCGGATCAAGAATTTGTTCTGCCAATGAAAGGAAAAATATTTTATCAACTTTATGCCATGCATTATAAGTCACTCTTTAACACAGTAAATAGTAACGGTTAACAGGACAATGTCATTTTCACCGACAAATTTTCACTTTCAAGCAAAGATGCTGCTTTTCAACTGTTGAATTTTCGCACCATTTTACAGAAAACTTCTTTAGACTCCAGCTGTAGAAGCATACAATCAAATGCAAATCAATGAAAAACATTTAACGATAGGAACCTAAACCAGACCAGCACACACAAGACTCGGATCACTGGCCTGAAAAGCACCTAGGGCTCTCAGCTCAGGACTGGACTTATAAACATTTGTCTCAGATAGAAATGGGTTAAAACCAAAAAAAAATAAAAATAAACAACTATCCAACCAGATCCACATAATTTTCATCCTTCTGCTCCACTCACTCAAAACAAACAAAAAAACCCAACAACAACAAAAACCCAACAACAAAAGAAACATACCTCAATGATAGTCTCCTCTTTTGGAGCAAGATTCTTTTCAACATCTTCTTTCAAGCGTCGCAACATCATGGGTTTCAAGATCTGGAGATTCGCAAAAAAAAAGTCGTTAGATCACATTTGTAGCAATAACTTCTTAATATTTCATATTATCCTGAGCTTTGGGATCACATAGCTGGAAACTGTTTTTTTTTTCCTTTCCATCTGTAGAGGTTTTTCTCATTTTATTCAAGATTTTGTACTAAAAAGTAAATCAATAACAAGAAAAGCCACCACCATTTCTTTCAAGATACTTCAAATCTTTTCCTATTATGTTAAACACAAAAAAAATCTATAAGATCATAAACAACAAACAGAATACTGCTTTTCCCCATATTCCTAGGAACAAGAAAATACAACATCTCGTCAATCTGGATAAAAGCTAGACACAATCTCGCCTACCAATAGATCACAGCACCTTTTTTTAAAAATTTTTTTAAATATTCTATTCCAGATTATCTTTTTCTCATACTCAACTGTCCAGACATATACCTTTTCCAAACTTGGTGTGGAACATCACCATACTATCAGAATTCAAAACAAACAAACAAAAACTTGGGAGAGCACGGAGCTAATATCACTCCCATACCAAGTTTGGCAGTAAGAGTGATCACCCTTAGCGAGTTCACATCATTGCACCGTGTTTAATCACCGTCTTCTCCTCTTCCTTGGCAAGGAAGCACTCCTACCCCCCCCACCTGCCCGTCTCTTCAGAATTTGTGGATTTTGTTGTTCTTTTTTGTTTGCTTTTGTTTTTTCTTTGAGCTCAAAGATCCTCACAAGTTAACCTTATTTGCTTCTGAAAAAGAAGCCTCTTTCTCCCTTACTTTTCAAAGGGGCAGCAGGCTGGAAGTCACAATCAATATTTGCTGGAAGTCACAACCAATATTTGGAAGGTTCTGCTTTTATGACATGGTTGAAGAAAACACAGAATTTGAGTGCTTGAAGGGAATAGTAGTGGACTAAGCTGCTACATCCTCCTACCGATTTCTTAACAGCCCTTTCTGTTTTGACCGACTTGACCGGTCAGCGCCATCACTATGTGCAATTGGTAGTTATAGCATATTTGCTACTGTGTGCCTTGTTGAAGCTGCCATTTGTGTTCATTTGGTATGTGTTTGATGGGTCTTTTGAATGGCACTACATGTATTATCTTTCCTAATGTCTTGAGAGGGGGGTGTCTCATTTTCCGACTTTGTGCATGAGAATTCTTTTCTCCATGAGGCACTGAAACTGTGTATCACTTTGTGGCATTCTCTTGAGGGAGAGTGGGGACTTTTCCTTTCACCTCCTGACTAGACACGGAAGACAACCGAGTTGTGGCTGCTGATGCCCAGCTTTAGGACTGGGGAACTGCAACACTCTTGTGAGGGATCAGCGTCTTTCCTGTTGAGTAAGCGCGTTCCCACCATCCTTTGATATTCG
>CM031609.1:40754481-40801633 GCA_018398815.1 Conus ventricosus
GGGCCCTTCCCCCCAGACATCCCGGGGAGGGGTCAGACCCCGGAAGGGCCGAGGGAGCCGGGGGCAGATGCCTGCACTGGTGGAGGGCTGGGCATAAAACCCGGCCACCAGGGAAACCCCGGAGCAGGGGCTGAGGAAAGCCCATTTTTGGGGGGATATTGCCTTTGGGGCCCATGGCGCCCAAGGCATAGGGCCCTGCCCCCCATGATAGGGGGGGCTGATAATGTGGCTGCTGGCCCAACCCTGAAAGTGGGGGGCCGAATTCGCCGGTCCCCTGAGGGGTGCTCGGGAGAAAAGGCGAAAACCCCGGGGACTGCCCAACAGCAGAGGCAGACACATGAGGCGGGGGAAGGGAAACAACCGGGGCGAACTAGATACGAGCCCTTGAGCAGGAGTTGCTTCCCTTGGATCGCCTACCCGGGCGAGGGGGATACGCATCGTCCCCCTCATTGGCCCGGCGCCTCCGTAGGGGGCCCGTACACCTTCGATTCTCCCATGGGATCGAATTGCGAGCAGTAGAACACTGAACGCAGGGTGTACTAAAACGGGTGCGAAAAGAACCAGGCTGAGTCGCTCGCCGTTATGGGGCAAAGGGGCGAATAAACAGAACCGAAGCTGAGCTGATCACCCCCCACAAAATGAGGGTTGCGAGAAAGAGCTCGCTGTGACGGGATCGACAGAACCGAAGCGGGAGCCGATAAACCGTCACGAATTGAGGGTTGCGAGAAAGAGCTGCGTCACGACAACAAACCGAAGCTGAGTTGGGGTGAACCCTCGGAAAAGTGACGCTGAAGGAGAGGAGGAATTGGCGGGGCTATAGACAAAGCGCCAGCCGCGAGGTGAGGAATCGAGAGACGAAACCTTCTTAATTCCGCCTTACCACCCAATCGCTTCACATACGTTTCTCCCTTAATGAAACATAAGCAAGGACACCAACGAACAGAAAACAACAATCGATCGATTGCGAGAAAAGTCAAAAATACTTAGCCGTTCATGTACACGCGGCCTAACGGAAAATGGCTGCCGAGAAAAGAGGACTATTCTGAGCATGCGCGAGGCACGAGGCCCTTTCGGGGGTTTTGTTGTCCTACGACTTTATTGTATACGAGGCAGGGATAGCAAATTGCTGCCGCTTATTGCATTAGTGACCAGGGTATAGTATGTGTAATTAAATCAAGTTTTCCCACCCAGCATCACTATTTATCATACAGTAATGGGGGGGGTGGGGGATTAATGACGTAAAAAACACACATCACGTCAACTAGTTTTCACGCCGACTTCCATGGTCAGCTGAGGAAGGTTTGCAAAACCGAAAGCGCTTCTGTAAAAGCTTTGGTGTTTTTTTTTGTTTTTTTTTATTTGAATAAAATTTCTGTTTATGCTGGAAAACCTGCATCCCGAATTCAAGTCCACCGCATTCAACCCTGGGTAGAAAATAAAAAGATAATGTGCTTATAGCCCAGCCGACCCAAAGGGCCACATCAGGGCTCAACCCTGGGTGGAGAACAGCCATGGCTGCAAAATCCTACAAGTAAATGTCTCTAATAGGACTGCAAATATCCTACAAATATGTCTTTGATTGGAACCAACACAACCTCACAGCCCGTAACCCTGATCTTTGCACACGGCAGTTGCTTCATATTTGCTTTCAGTTTTCAGTAATGTTCTTTTATCCACACTATCAAAACAACAAAAGATATAACATTCAAAAGACCCCTCCCTCCCTCACCCCCCCCCCCCCCCCCCCCAAAAAAAATGACATCCTCACAAGTCCCCACTCCACCAGAAACGCTACACTGACGGGCCCTTCAATTTATCCACCGGGATTCGTCTTGAGGGGACCAAATTCTTCCAAGAAAGCAGCTGAGGGGGAAACTTTCTGGGGTTGAGGAAGTTTAAAAAGACTGAACAACTCCTCAGTGTTGTTCTGCAGTGGTGTTCCTGTCAGAAGTACCCGATGCTCCTGCACAACATTACAGTGTCAAGAACAAACTCCACTACAAGAATAAGGATAAAAAATAAACAAGTGTCAATGCAGAGCCTTATCCGAATCCCTGATGCACAGTCTTTAAAGCCCTACAGCACAGAAAAGACTACCTGAATATTAAATAGTTTTCTTTCAAAATTATTTCCCCAAACAAAATATCCCCCCTATTCCATTTCGAAAAAAAGATAGAACAAAGAACAACAAACTGAAAATGGGCACTATCTGCAAAAATAATACTACAGCAACAGAAACAAATTGCACACAACATGGAGGAAAACAGCATTCACTAGCATTTGTCAAGCCAAAGCCAAGTTGCCCACATAGAGCAAGAAAACCAAGTGCGACCCACTCAGTTGTACATGACATTAGAAATAACACCTGCAAGACGGCAAAAAGTGCTGATTGTCTTGAGATTCATCTGGGTTGTAGGGGAAAGAGGATTTGGGTAAGGACTGGGGTGGAAGCAAAAGGGATCTTGGACCTTACAGAGCGTGCGGTAACTTGACATGGGGCCACTACACAGCACCAAATCGCAAAATCATAAATTTCTTGTCATAATTTATAGAATCAAAATTTTTGAAGGATATCTACCAATCTCTCTTTCTGGCAGACGTTTAGTCAGCCATCAGTGTGAGCATTTCTTGATTGGTGTCCCCAAACTGAAAATCAAAATAGTAAAATACTCACAACTTTAAACAAACGAAGACCCTCTAACAATCGGCAGTTCTTGTTCTTCAGACGATGTGCTTCATCAATGATCAACAACGCCATTCATGGTTGTTAGCAGCTCTATATCCGCAAGGATGATCTCGTACTTTTATAAGTGCATCAAATCTGTAAATATCTGGAATCTCCCGACCCTGAAAAATACACATACACAGTGCTTGGGAAATAGTACAAAAACTAGTTCATTTTTCTTAATTAAAAAAATCTATCAACTGCACATTTTCATAGTAACTATTATCATGCTTGTCGGAAGTTGGGGGTAATAATCCAAGAAATTTGACTATATAAACTTCATGCATACACAGGGATTGGCTGGGATTGAACTGCCAATGATCACTGAAGAGAAATTTCATTTGTGGCTGTTGCTCTATTCAGGGCTTAAAACAGGAGGAGGAAAAACCACTGAAACTAGGGGGGTCCGGGGGCATGCTCCCCCGGGAAAATTTTTTTAAAAACCGAGTGTAAATCTATGCCATTTCGCGCTTTCTGGACATAATTTCAAGAGTTATTTAGTGCATAAAAATTGCTGTAAACATATAATTATTACAGGAAGACATATTTGGGACAAGGGGAGAAGGGGTTAAACGCATAATAAAATGAACACCCCCCCTTTAACTTGAGTGTTTTACAGGTGTTCACCAACTATAGTCTTTGGATGAAATCTCACTTCTGGGGTTGCTCAATAAGTTTCACTTTTCAGGTTTAAATGATCACACAATATCAAGTTTGAAGTTGGTGCACACAGTCAGTAACTGCATCAAACACTTTAAAGTTCAGTCTCATATAACAGAGATCAACTTGCGGAATCAGCACATTTTGAAAGTCACAATATCCAAATTTTGATAAATGAGAAACTTGTGGAATCAGCACATACTGAAAGTCAAATTTTGAAGTTCCTAAATTATAATAAACACTGAAATACAGGATTTCACAAGGACACACACACACACACACACACAGCTTTGTCATTTGGGTGTTTGGGTGGTGGAGGCATTAAAGAAACATAGCAAGGAACTGTTTCTTCTTGCTGCTTGCATTGTCTGCACTGTCTTTGCCATCCACCTTCTTGCTTACTTGAATTTCAACCATATCTTTGTCTGCTGTTTCCTTGCTTTCTCCTGTCTGGATTTCACACTCCACAATTTTTATTTCATTCTCATCCACCTTCTTGCTGACAACTTGACTTTGATTAGTTTGAACCCTACTATTTTCCTGGCTTGCACTCTCCACATTTTCTATATCACCCTCTTTTTTCCCCACAGGATTGCAATGTTCTATCCTGGCACGTTTTACTGCTGCTAAAGTGTCTTCAGTGACCTTTCTTGTAGTTCCACTCAGCGCCTTGACGTTTGACACGTGCTTCGCTGAACGAATGTGATCAACAGCTTTCTTCCCGCGATTACCGTAACACTTCCCTTAAGCACAGTTTGCACCAAGCTAAACCTGGTGCAATAACTTTGCGAAGAAAGTCTCCAATGACTTCTTCGTCAACTTTCTGAAGCGTCCACTCCCATTTCCACATGTTTTTAATTGCAGATTCGTCAAAAGATCGACCCGCATGAACAATGACTGCACGCTCCGCCATTTTGTTTTTCTCCGGAAGTCCGACTGGAAATTTCTTCCAAGAATAATCAGGGGCCATAACTTGCGCGCAGTTGCTATGAACGCTTGCAAGCCGATCATGGATACCTTGCTCCTGTTTTTTTTTTTTTTTTTTTTTTTTTTGACAAACGAAATCGCGGAATTCCGCCCAGACGCGGAACGTTTTAAGCCCTGTCTATTGCAAAATAAGGATTGTAAACTGGGGGAAAAAAAACAACATACACAAGCGTTAAATATATACCACTGAAAACAAATTACGGTTATGCCCTTATATGCTATTTCAAAGTACTTCTGTTTAGTTACATGGATCTGAAGTAAATAAATCTGAAGTAAATAAATGAAGTTGTGCATAGCCACAATCATGGGTCCATTAATGATGTGTCTAAAGTCTGATCCATAACCCCGATCTATAACCAAAGACCAAGTCTCAAGCCATTATGATGCAGGGAACTGAACTTACCATGTTAATAAACATCTGTTCCCTCTCTATATTTGACACAGTACAGTTGATGACAAAGCAATAAAATTACCATGAGGTAATTAAACACTCACATCTTCATCTTTGTAGAAGAGTTCATAATCTTGATAATAGTTCTGCAGTTTGATCTGAAAAACAAACAAAAAATCATGACTTGCCACATCACTACCCACAAATCCTGCTAAAATGAAGTGCCCACTTTATACCCACATCTTTACAATAAAAGAAACTTCTGTGGAGTTAGGATTCAGTACATACAGTATTATTCCTACCATGGTCATTAGTATTTTGACCTCCTTAGGGTGTATTCCTGAATATGTGTGTGCATATCCATACATAAATGTGCATGTGTGTATGTGTGTGTGTACGAGTGTGCACACTTGTGTGTGCGCATGAGCGAGTGTACATGTCTCTGTGAGCGTTTGTATGTGTTTGTGAGCACATGTGTTATCTTGTATGCAACTGTACTGTGTGCATGCACGTTCATGTTTAACACCCTCACCAGCACATCTCCACAATAAGACGAGTACCACAAAGTAATTTCATATAAAATCAGAGACTACCATAGATTCATGGACACATACACATATGAACACACTGCAACCAAACCAACAATCCATGATGTCCTCTAGCCCCGTTTCTTTCTTCAAGATTACAGTCCAACAGTAAAAGCAACAGCAACAACTCACGGTCCATGGTAAACTACAGCGTTCATGTCGGTCCAAGTCTCAAATTCTCGTTGCCAGTTGCCCAATGTAGACAGAGGCACAATAACCAAGAAGGGACCACGGATACCGTACTGGAAAATCTCGTTCAGGAATGTAATGCTCTGAATGGTCTTGCCCAGACCCATCTCGTCTGCCAGGATACAGTTTTGTCTGTTGACAGACAGGACAGGATATTTTATTTAGCATGTTATTAGTATATGGAGGCAAATAAATATACATACAGACCAAATTTTATTTAGCATGTCATTAGTATATGGAGGCAAATAAATATACATACAGATCAAAGTACCATACACGACATACAGGGAGTTGTTTTCTAATGCAGATGTTGTCAATTAGCTAATCACTATCAGGAACGTCTAGTCTAGAATCTATCCCATGCCAAAAATTTCAAGAAAAAACTTATGTCCAAAGTTGCCAGTCCCACGTCATAGCCTCTCAATTACGAGGAGGAGAAAAAAGGTTCTATACGCAGATGATCTCAAAACCTTTTATCAACAACCCACTCATCAATCAATATACTCCTGTGTCTCAAACTGACAGAACCTAGTCTGAACATTACTACCACTAAAGAACCTGCTCCCATCTATCACGTTTTGTATGTATCCAGACAGTCCATCACAATGTGTTAAGAGTCACGAACGGCCGACATACCCATTGTGCCAGCAGAAGGTGAGCCAGTTCAGGCCTTCCAGCTGGTATTCCCGCAGTTTGTTGCTTCCCTTGTACTCCTTGTATTCTTCCTGCTTTTCCCACATTTGAGGCTTGGGTCGTGCTAACACCTGGAGCACACAGCATATGACAACTGATACAAGTTAAATTGCATTTTTACAATAATCTTTCTGAATACTCTGAATAACCAAATTAACAAATCCATAGATTGTAACAGTAGGAAACTAATCATGGGATGGAACTCCTGACATTTTTTGTATCTGTTTACTTGCTGATGGGCACGTATGAAAAATGCAGACCGTACAAAATAGATTGATCATGGAACTTGATATTGAGTCAACTCAGCATTTCATGGCTAGATGCATCTTCTATGGCTCATCACATCCTGAAGGCAATGGTCATCTGTAACTGCAAGACCATTTCATTTCACTAACAAGGAAAGGTGTGGTGAGGGGCTTGGTGAATTTCTTTATCGCAAATATGGACTTACTGCTTTTTCCCAAGATTCTTCTCTCCCGATCACATTGAACAGCACCTTCCTGGGTTTTTTTTCTTTTTGTCATGCCTTAATACACATAAGCTACTCACTTTGCGTTCCTCTTCAGGAGGTGGCGTCTGCTTTTCCTTGAAAAGCTGCACTTTGAGGGGTCCACATCCTGCTCCAGCTCCCAGGTGCTCTCCTCGTAGGTCAGAGAGCGCCACTTGACCAGGTAGTGTGTGACATTCTCCTCTGTAGCAGGGTCCTTGCTCGTTACCATGGCTAGCACACGATCCACCTCCACGTAATCTGGGTTGAAGTACACCTCATCCTCTGGCTGCTCAATAACATTTTGAAATGGTTTCATTATGAAATAAGTGGATTATGAGGTCCATTCACAAATTATTTGTTCTTAAAGCTTTGTCATGAGATTAAGATAGGTTTTCTTCCATTCTCTGCTTCCCATATTTTCTTTTTTCTTTCTGCGTACGCAGGCTGATACTCCTGCGGACACTCCCTGTATAGCCAGGCAGTGGAGTTTTGTGTGTATGACCCTTTTGTTATCCCGCCATTAAGGCAGCCATACTCCATCTTCGGGAAGGTGCATGCTATGTGTCACGTGTCATCCATACCAACGGCCAAACTGGCCTTCTCTTCCAAAAGTTGGTGATGGGATTTTACGTGTCTGCAAGATGTTATGCGTGCGTTCACACACGGAACCTCGGTTTATAGTCTCATTCGAAGGACTATATGGGGAATGGAGTCAGAACCAATGTTAACTCCGAGGGAAAAATTCCCCTATACCGAAATTCGAACCCGCAACCCCAGGATCACGAGTCCGGCGCTCTACCAACGGAGCTATCCGGCCCCCCCGCTTCCCATATAAACTGCTAACTCCCCCCTCCCCCCCTTTCTTTTCTTTTTTGCTATCCCATCCCACCTTTTGGCCCACCTCAGTGGCATTGCACCCACGTTGCTCATTTAGACTCCCCTTGACCAGAGCCTCAGCCCGGCCTGACCTGCCACAGCCCTGGCACTGCCACAGAGTGCAGTCAATGTGTCATCATTAGGCACCCTACCAGAGAAGACGCTGCACTGCTGCCAAGTCAGTTCAGTGGTGTCCAGTGACACCTATTTAGATCCACCATAAACAAAACGCCACCAACTAAGCCTCCTACCAACAACAATAACTGGTTAATCATAGAGCCCACATGAGCCAGCTCTCCCTCCAGAGAGTGCTACTATGCATCAGACGACAGTCCCCATGAATTAGCAGTTACTGGTGACCTGACAGAATCAATCCTCCAAGGCCATACATGTGGAGAGGCAATTAAAATTGTGGTCACCATGAGAGCAGAGCATGGACAGGCCAAAGAATGACTATTTTTTTTTTTAAATGCTGATTGATGAGGTTGTAAATCCCCCCCCCCCCCCCCCTTTTTTTTTTTTATAAATTAAAATCACAAGAATGATAAAAGAAAAGGACAAAATAAGTTCAAATCCCATTCAACCACTATTGAGTAGCCTGTATTTTTTTTTTTACTAAATCATCCAAAATGAGACATTTCTAAGTCATCCTTTTTCTTTCTTTTCATATTATTAAAAGAGAGATGAGTTTTAAACCGTATAATTATATCCTTTTTTTGTCCTATAAAATTAACTGAAGCATGCAAGCACAGTTTCAATGGAAAACAAAAGAATATCTAGAGAAAACATGCCACACTGTAGAAGTTCACATAAAAAAAACAACTGTTTTAATACTAAAAATTTAAAGAATGTCTTCAAAGGTAAGCATTTTTCACTTTCTAGAAAACGATACGACATTGTGTAGCCAAGCAAAGCCTAGTTTAATGGAACTAAAAACAAACCCCCCATGGACAATATGTAATTGTTCAGTAATTACCAATCGGTTAAAAACCAATAATACCAAAAAAAAAAACAATTTAGCATTACCTCTTCAAATATGCCAGCATTCTCTCCTTCTTCTGCTTGAAGCGTTTGATTTTGGACAGGAAGCGCTTGTCACCAACCTCTGATACTGTCCGCCATTCACAATGCAAAAAGGAACTGAAGAAAAACAAACATACACTTTCACATGCATGTTTCCCATTGCTCTAAACACAACTAGTCTGAATAAAATTCATTTTTTCCTTCAAACTATGAACTGACCTCATGATATCTGTTAAAAAAGCGGAGAACAGCTGACTCAAAAACTCTCTCTCGAGGAGGGGCAAACAAAGCGGGCGGGATGGTGTGTGTATGGGGGAAAAAAAAAAGGGGGGAGGGAGGTGGAGGGTGTACAGGGACCACCCTAGCCCCATTGGGGTCCAGAGACAACACCTTGGTGGGGGTGGGATTTCAGCAGCATGAAGACCCTTTTGTGGTCTCTCATGACAAGCAAATGACTAACCACCATACAAAGAAACCAAAAGAAAATTTGGTAACTGCACACACACAATATTATAGACATACACATACGGTGATAGTATAGATTCGCACACAGACATGCACACTTAAATTTCACACACACACACTAAGTGCCTGTCTAAACAGTCGTGCATATAACTTGGTAATGAATGAACAATATCCTTATTGTGAACATAATCATTTCATGTCTAATTTCTTGTTGTTTAAAACCAAACCCACCCCAAGTGTATCTTTACCAGACCTGTTCTGCCTAAAAGTGGCACTGGTGTACTTTCTATTATAATGTGTTTTTTGTAGAAGCATGCGTATACATCTTCCAATTTTTCTTGTAAATGCAGGAAGGGGAAGGACGAAGGTGAGGACTGGTTGCGGGGTTTGTTTTCACCTACCATCACACACAGCAGAGTAGAGGGTTACCTGATCTTGTTCTCTCCCTATACAAATTACTTTCAAACCTGATTCATCAGCATTCTTACCACAAACTCATGCTCACTCTCTCTCCAGCTTTTGTTGCTGCTTTGTTTTTTCCCCACATTTCAGAGCCTGTGGTTCAAAGTACTGGCATACTGTCGAGAATTCAGACACAGACAGATGCAATTTCACACATGAATTAGCAAGAGTTATCTCTCTGTGGTCAATGCACACCAATGGCCAAGTTCCACAAGTGCAATCAACTGATTAGAACTTCATCTTTAAATTTCTTTAACTTATTTTTATCAGTTCATCAAATTAATCAAATTTTCGGAAACATGCGTACAAACTAAGGCATAATTGTAAGGGTAAGCAGGTCTGCATTACATATCTTTTATCAAGGTAAACATAAACGCAATCAACAAATAAAGGCAGTCTGTTTTGATGCAGTCCAGTGCTCTTGAAGCATAAACATGCTTCTTTGCATTGCATATGTTCAAAAAGTGCAGTTGAAACTATAACTGGTATAGTTCAGCTCTTTTTAAGAAACCAAACAAGTAATAACATGCCATTCCCAATTTGTCCACTTTCCAAAAATAAGCTGAAAACCGCTGCTCACTTTTGAAGTCTTTCCAGTCCACTTCCATCTCCGATAGTTGATAATAGTGCAGTGCCTTCTTCTGTCTCGCTCCAATGCAAAATTCATGACATGCAAGATGTTCTATTTCCCTCCAAAAAAAAAAAACCCCAAAAAATCCCCACCAAGCTTATGCATGATGCACAACCAGGAAAAAGGGCTGAGCAAATTGTCTTCAGTTATGTATTTGCCCATCACTGAACTGGTTTGATTAATGCATGCAGAAAAGTGCTGCAATAATACCATAACAGCCTCACATGACACTACCTTCAATGTAAAATTACAGAAACCTGGATTGGGAAAACTGAATATGGTAACAGACAAGGTACGATTAAGCCAAGCCCCCCCCACCTCATGTTGGTTTCTCCTGCCTATGAAAGTCGGTTGGCTTTCTCACAACCCCTCAGATCCAAGGAGAGTTCTCCAGCTATGTAAAAAGACAAATATCTTTCCAGTTAAAAGTTGGGTGGGGGTGGGGGGACTTTCAGGGCCAAATTGTAAAATCTACAAAAACACAGAAAAGATATCATGAAACGACAGGTAAATGGCTAGGAGATCAAGGGACTAGGAAAGAAATATGTGCATGGGTGCAGAGGTTTTCACAGGTCTATGCATTGTGTTGTGTTGCACGACTCGTCTGCATGGTTGTGTGTGGTATTGTCTGAAAATGTTCCAATTCGATACAAACATAAAAACAGTCCTGCCTCAAAAGATCTCATCCACACATATAAATGATGTTCACACATCACTAGTTTTTGTATTTGACTAGATATTCTTCCTCCTCCTCTTCTTCTTCAGCTCCTTCTTCCAGTTCCTGCAAAACAGAGTATTCCATTTTCTTTCTTTCTTTTCTTTTTTTTATAATCCTTTTTCTTTTCTTTGTCTGAATTTTCATTTACTTTGCTGATCTATCAATTTTCTTTGAAGTTATTTTTTCAACAAACTGACATTTTTCTGAACAGCAATTTCAACAAAAAGTGCAACATAGAAGCACTCAAACTCAAGCACCCACCTATAATCAATCAACTAAACAGTTAAGACTAAAACAACATTGTTTTCATCAGCCTTCTTTATTCATTAGTATTCATGGTTTATTCAAAGTAGACATTTTCTCCTGAATTCAGACACTATTTTTTTCACTTCTTGTTTACAATCAAAGCAATTTAACTACCAAATCTTCTTTCTAAAGCACCTCAGTATTCAATTTTTTTTCTCAGGTATTAAAACCCTGTCTCTTTGTTTTCTTATACAAGCATGAACAATTAAGACCTACATGTTTTTGTCACACAATATACATTTACCCCCCCTCAAAACAAAAGACCATACCTCAGCATCGCGTTTGCGAATACGGCTTCCCAAAATCTTTTCGACAATCAGCACATCTTCTTCTGTCTCCTGGTAAATTACACACATGTAAAAAAATTCACAACTGCATCTTTCTTCTACAAGCACAACAATAAGCAGATTTTCACGGAAATTTCAATGAAAGCTTAAATAAAAACACACAAAAAAAACAGTCAATCATAAAAGGTCATACAGTTTTCATATATTTGTCACAAAGTTGGCCTTGCATACATACACAAACAATACACCCATACAGCTACCATCAAGAAGTGGTCATCATGACTGTGAAAAACATTTGGTCATCATGATTGTTAAAACGCATAAGTTACTCTAAATGACAAAACTGTTTACCCTTGTTTTCAAAAATAGAATAGAATTATTCAAAATGCAGTCATCAGCTTTGTATCTCTTTCTGGTTACTGTCTTCACATGTAAATGTTGAGCACCCTAGCTTTTTAATTTAGACCTTTAATCTTTTCACAAAACAGAAAGTTTACTTACTGTTTTCATGGCAACAGGGCCCTCTGTGCCCTCTAATGGATCCAGTAAGTGCTCATCGTCAGACAAATTGAGATCAATGTCGTCCAAATATTTCTTCCTCTTTGTGTTCCGTGAGGATCTCCTTTTCTGATCACCAAAATATTACAAGCACATTTAAAAAGGTTAAAGGACACAGTTTCTCTCCAAATGCAACTACATCATATTTAGTCAAGTATAAATGCAAAACATGTGTTCCTGTTAATCTGACTTGTACCCTGAGAGACTGTAAAATGGGCATTTTATTTTTTTTTTAAAGAAAGAAAAAAAGAAAAAGAAAACTGCGATTGAATAACCATCATCATTACCATATAAAGTGTAATCCAAATCTACAACTCAAACATTTACAATATACATGGACCACACTAAAATGTTAAAGGTGTATATAATAACTTACAACTTGGTCCCTACTGGAATAGTTCTTAAGTTGCTCTAGGACCTGTAGATAAGAAATGCTTTTGGTCTTTTACATTTAAAAGGAAAGCAAGTCATTAATCAAAGTCGTGCAACCTACTCACTAAACCATCACTGCAAATAAAACAAGTTACAAGATGTTTCATACAAGCTAGGTTCCCCTCCCCTTCAATCTTACCCCATCACCCACACTGTAAAGTGGTGGTCTCTGACACCAAATGCTTGTTGGTTCATTTCGACTGTGACAAATTAATCAAGATTTGTTTTTTTTTAGCAAACTGCACTATGGACATGTGAAAAGATCCATGAAAATGACACAGTAATGAACCAGCTGTCCCTGTAAAAATTCTTCATGAGTAAATCTCCACTTTGACAGGAAAACAAGATGCAGAAATAAAGCTGAAAAAGACAGGTAATGCCACACGATGGCAAAGCCCTAGATTCCGAGAGCAGACTGTGTTTCACACAGAGAAATCAGTTGCAACCATATTCTAAGACAGTAAGAGCCCACTGCTGAAATTCTGTGCAAAGCAGACTTAGATAGGGTTCACCACAAAGACTATACAGTGACAATAAACATTTGTCCAACTCTTGTCCAACAATAAAAAATATATTTTTGCACTCACATGGGAATCATCTTCAGCAACTGGGATCCGGGAGGAGTAACAGCCAGATCAATATCTGATCCATCTGAGCCTGCTCGTTTTCGCTTTCGCTTCTTGAGAAACAAGGATGCCGGGGGTCTGCAAATACCAACAACAAAAAACTACTACTCTAGGGTCCTCGATGGGGCATGCAACATATGTATCCTGTTCTTTATTTCTAAAACAAATATTTTACATCTTATATCCTACTAATGTCATCAAAAAGTGAAACGAATTTCTTTTATTGAATTTTACTTCATTTATGAATGTTTTTATATTTCGGGCCAGGTGTCTTCTTCAATGCCTTTGATGTAGTCTCCTCCTGCATTCAGGCAAACTCTGCATTTTCGGAAGGCATCATTCCACTAGTTATAGCATGCACAAAGAAAAGCCAAAAACTGAAACTTGGTTTGATGAACAATTCTGTCCCATGATTCCCACTATTCCTCTTTGTAATTTTCAATCTGTATGCATGCCAGTTTGTGTGACTGTTTAAACATTACTGTGTTACCATACATCTTGCTTCTTTCAACAACTAATACAATCACCTATACAAAATTATGGAATACATAAACTGTCTATACAAAATTATGGAATACATAAACTGTCCTATTTCTCTACTGACAAAAATGGCAGTCTGGGCAGGTACGAATAGCTAACTCTTCTGCCTGGTCAATTGTCTGGATTAGTAGTAGGTGCCAACACAGAGAATCAGGATGTGTGTCTTGGGAGGTGCCCGTCACCAAGGCTCAGTTTGGGGGCTGCCTGCATATGCCTATTTGATTTGGTTGTGAGAGGGAAAACTGCTGCATCGTGTCTGAAAAAAAGAAAACGGCAAGGACAGCCTTCAAGTTCAACACTGCTTACTGCTCTCAATGCAACCTGATTAGCCAAAGAACTGCTTCCCTCCTTGCCAACAGTATGTTAAAATGGAGCTTTACTGCACTCTCTGCAGCTGCAGTGATGTAGCAATGATGCAGATACTGAGCAGCGTGGCGACATTGTAACAAAAAGGAATTTGAACTAACCCAAGTCAGACTGGATTGATCACTGATTGTAGAAAGCCTGAATTCAAACTTTTGTCTAAAATGCTTCAAGGAAAATGGAGGCAACTGAGGCTTCAAGCACCGATTACCTGGCTAGGTGGTCCTACCCTAATAGGATTTTAAATGAAAGTGACATGGACACGAAGGGCACATTTGGGGGAAGCAAGCAGCTTACCCATATGGCAGGAAGACTCCTGTTATGCCTACTGGAATTCCATTAAGGACCAGATCCCATCCTTGGAATGGAAGTGTTTTTTGAGGAAAGAATCGACAGGGAAGGGGTGGGCAAGAGGGTGGGTAGGTGGAGTTTAGGGCCTTGGAACATATAAGAAACTCAAACAGGGAGGTTGGTTGTTCCCATAAGGCAGTGGAAAAATTGGGGGATTTTTTAACAGGAGGGGAGAGGAGAAAGAGGAACAATCAAGGTTACAGGCACAAAGGTGGCAAAGTTGCAGTAAGCACACCTACAAACATTGTCATTCTTAGTTTCTGGGCCGGAAACAACCTCCCAGCACCATTCCCCTAGTGACAAAATCAGAAGATCCTGTTCATGAGAGGGAGGGTCACAATAGGTTTCTCTCAGAAAACAATGGAGGAAAGGGGGATGGCGGGTTCTGAAGAGACAAGGACCTACTGCATGCGGAGGGAAGGATATCCAGGACCCCAAGGGGAAAAGGTGGGAGAGTGGAGGGGCAAATTTATGCTGCCTCCATGGAGTAAGGAAGCACTACTTCATGGTGGATGTGATGTAAAGCAAAAAATCCCCCTGGAGTTTTGCCAGCTTGTGAGGCCCATGGACCATCTTTTTCCAGGAGTGGGGGAGGAGGTGTGAAGGGGGGTGGGATGGGGGGGGGGTCCTAGTGAAAGGAGGTGCCTAGAAACTGGACAACACTGCCACCACTGTAGTAATCCCCATATCCACCATGAGCACTATCCTAGTGTTGTGTTGAATAGCCCTACACATCCGCGCTCAAGAGCCTGGAAAGAAAAGCCCACTGGGCCACTAACTGGTGGGGTAGCTTGAAATATTTCAATACCAGTCTGTGCCGTCTTTATCCATGCAAGTCCAGAAAACATCTTACTGAGAAGGAACGTGAGAAAAACAAGGGAAGAAGGCGGTGTCCTGTTCCACATTCACAAACACCTATGTGTGTGCATGTTTGAGCATCCAGTCCTGCATTCAAAAAGACCCCGTTTCACATTCCTCTGCAGTGATGAAAAATGTCATCCTCTGTGTAGGACTAATGTGGCCATCATCCTGTGCTCAATTGTGTGCACTCACACCACCATCACTCTCCAGCTCTGCTTTTGTTCCTCAGTCTGTGTTGTCTGGGAACAAAGGAATGGGTCCACTTCTGGGCTCTATCCCATTGTCCTTGTGTGAAGTTTCTGGGAAGACACATGCATTTCTAAACCAACTCCCATGGGTATGGTAAGGTAATGTTGCTTATAGCCCACCTGACCGCAAAGGGCCACATCAGGGCTGTCACTGTGCTGAAGTCAACTCACAAGTCATAAAATAACAAAAAACAACAACAAAACCCACCTTCATTCACACAACCCTTAAGAACACACCTAAAACACACCAGAAATTTCGTTAAAAATCTTTAAATGTCATCCTCTGTGTAGGACTAATGTGGCCATCATCCTGTGCTCAATCGTGTGCACTCACACCACCATCACTCTCCAGCTCTGCTTTTGTTCCTCAGTCTGTGTTGTCTGGGAACAAAGGAATGGGTCCACTTCTGGGCTCTATCCCATTGTCCTTGTGTGAAGTAAGTTTCTGGGAAAACACATGCATTTCTAAACCAACTCCATGGGTATGGTAAGGTAATGTTGCTTATAGCCCACCTGACCGCAAAGGGCCACATCAGGGCTGTCACTGTGCTGAAGTCAACTCACAAGTCATAAAATAACAAAAAACAACAACAAAACCCACCTTCATTCACACAACCCTTAGGAACACACCTAAAACACACCAGAAATTTCGTTAAAAATCTTTCTGCCGTAAAATCTTAGATGAAAAATAACCTCTTTCAGAAATTCAAAGATCACATAAGATAAGATAAGATAATGTTGCTTATAGCCCAGCCGACCGCAAAGGGCCACATCAGGGCTGTCACCACGTTAAAATCAACTCACCAGCCATTTAAAAAAAAAATTTTTTTAAATAAAAAAAAAAACTTTTCATACATCTTTAAATGACATCGTCAAGAAACGTACCAGAAACTTTGTTAAAAATCTTTCTTCCGTAAAATCTTAAATCAGATGAAAAATGTTAATCTCTCTCAAAAACTCAAGGATCACGTTTGGCGGGACATCCCTGAACAGGATCTTCATGACTCTCGCTGTAAAATGTTTGTGTCTCACATCGTGCAAGTCCCAACACTCTAAAAGAACATGTTTCATTGTGAGTGGTGCATGACATGGAATGCACCACGGAGCTTCTTCACTCTTTAAAAGATAAGAATGGGTAAAATACGAATGGCCGGTGTGCAGCCGGCACAGAACCTTTCCTCTTTACGACCACCCGACGTAGATGGGAGGAAGTCCTTAAGGTTTGGACGGATCTGAAAGAGTTTGTTACTCGTCTGTGTGTTCCAATCCTCCTGCCAGAGGTCTCTCACATAATCGTTAAATTTGGGTTTCACATCTGAGCAGGGGATATAAATGTTGGACAGTTTCTCTCTTGTGGCGTTCTTGGCTAAACGATCAACCATTTCGTTCCCGCCGATGCCAACATGACCAGGAACCCAAGCAAGAGTAATGTTGTAACCGTCTGCCTTCAACTTGCTAAAAAGTTCAAAAAAAAAGTAAAAGTTCTGGATGCTGAAGGTTGCGGCCAGCTATGGCCTCCAAAGCTGACAGCAAATCCGACAGAACCAGAAAGTCCCTCTTCGAAGAATGTGAGATATCTTCAAAGCCAGAACCAGAGCAGTACGTTCAGCAGAATAGACAGAAGCATCTGAATGGATATGTTCCACAGTATCTGAGAAGGAGCCCCAGGGCAGTAGGCTGCACAGGCCACTCCATCTTCAGACTTGGAACCGTCAGTGAAAACTTTTTGACAGATGGGAATTTGGAACAGAGCTCAGCATACAATGCCTTGTACGCCAGAGAGCTGGTAACTCTTTACGAAAAGCTGCAAGATCGAAACGAATCTCTGGTGTGAAAAAGGTCCACGGAGGTTGATCCGAAACTTGGAAAAATCGGAAACTACTCCCAGGTCTAGACCTGCATTCCGCACGTGAGGCTGCATACGAAGACCAAACGGCGGAATACATTTAGGGTTGTTTTCAAACTTACTTTGGAACGGAGGGTCAAAGACACAGTCATAGGCAGGGTTTTCTGGTTCTGAGAACAGTCGGATATAATAATTCAAAGACAGTTTCAGCCTGCGGTTTGACAGTGAAGGTTCACCCGCCTCTGCGTACAGGCTGTACACAGGGGTGGTGCGGAACGCTCCAAGACAGAGACGAAGCCCTTGATGGTGGATAGGGTCCAAAAGTTTAAGGTAAGACGATCTTGCGGAGCCGTACACAGCACAACCGTAGTCCAGTTTGGAACGGACCAAGGCTCTGTAGAGGTGCAGCAAAGTTTTCTTATCAGCGCCCCAGTCGGTGTGCGCTAACGACCCGCAGAATATTCAGTGCTTTCTGGCAAGCAGTTTTGAGGTGTTTGATGTGGCTGAGAAAGTTCAGTTTCTGGTCAAAAATGACTCCCAGAAATTTGGCCTATTTAACAGCTGGAATGGGAGATTTCCCCTACGTGAAGTTCAGGATCTGGAAAAAACTGACGGAAATTATGGAAGTGAATACACTGCGTCTTTGTTGGAGAAAAGGTGAAACCGTTTTCATCTGCCCACCGATGGATTTTATCTACGCAAAGCTGGAGCCTGCGCTGGACACTCGGGTACAGGCTTCCAGTTGCGTAGACAGCAAAATCATCCACAAACAATGACAGTCTGAACCCTGCTGGACTGATTGAACAATGTTGTCGATCTTAATACTAAAGAGGGCAGGAGACAGTATGCTCCCCTGTGGAACACCCAACTCCTGCTCGTGGACATCAGAGAGAGTGGTGCCAACCCGGACCTGAAACTGTCGTTTCTGCCCAAAAAATTTTGAATAAAAAGCGGAAGATGGCCTCGAAAACCCAGATCGTGGAGATCATGAAGTATCCCCGACTTCCAGGTAGTATCGTAGGCCTTCTCCAAGTCAAAGAAAATTGCCACTGCATGCTGTTTGTTCAGAAAGGCGTTCCGAAGTGTAGATTCCAGACGAATCAAATGGTCAACTGTAGACCGATGTTTGCGGAAACCACACTGTTCTTTCGCCAAAAGGCCATCGGTTTCGAGTTTCCACATGAGCCTAGCATTGACCATTTTCTCCATCAATTTACAGATACAGCTGGTCAAAGCTATGGGACGGTAGTTTGATGGGTTAGAAAGATCTTTTCCAGGTTTGGGGATGGAATAATGAGGGCTTTCTTTCCGCCAAGAGGGGGAAAGAAACCTGTAGTCCACACATGGTTGTATACCTGTAGCAGTATGTTCAGACCTATTTGTGGAAGATGTTTCAACAGTTGATAATGAATTTCATCTATACCTGGAGAGGAATCGCTGCAAGAAAGTAAGGCAGATTCAGCTCGTTTAACGTGAAAGGAAGATTGTAGTCTTCCATGTTGTCGGATGAAAAGTTGCAGGGTGATTTTTCTTTTAGGGCTTTGTTTTTGACAAAAGAGGCTGATTGTTAGAAGAGGAGGAATTCTTTTCAATTGTTGAAGCAAGCAGATTAGCAACTGCTTTTTGTCTGTTTAAAAAGAGTCCGAAAACTTGAGATGGTTCACAGTGGGACAGGTGTTTCTTCCCTTTGATTTTTTTAATGATGTTCCACACTTTTTTCTTGGAAGTTTTCGATGTCAGCCTGGAGCAGAAGCTTCTCCAGGACCGACGTTTACTGATTTTAAAAGTGTGTCTCGATTTGGCACGGAGTTTCTGATGGGCTCGAGCGTTGGGACCCGAAGGTCGTTGGTACACCTGACGCTGAGCCCGTTTCAAACTTTGGAAATTTGTTGGCAGTCTGAATCAAACCAGGGTGTTTTTGGCATTTGAAGTTTATCGGAAGACACTGGAATACAAGCTTTAGCACACTTGATCACAGTGTTAGTCAGTGATTCTGCTGGGTCCGGACTCTGAAGAAAATCAGCGTCCTGGAATTCCTTAGAAATAGTGGCTGCAAATAGATCCCAGTTTGCTTTCTTATAATTTAGATGTTGAGAGACAGAGACGTGTTCAGTTATTACAGGTTGTAGAAGGACAGGGAAATGGTCACTTCCGTGCAGATCGTCATGGACAGACCACTCATAGTCCAGGACCAGCGAGGGGTCACAAACCGACAAATCTAAACACGAAAGTGAACCTGTGGAAGAGTGGAGGCAAATTGCAGATCCGTCGTTCAGACAACACAAATCCAAATCCGAAAGGACATCCTCAATTAGCAGACCTCTGGATGACGTACTGACACTACCCCAAAGAGGATTGTGACCGTTAAAGTCACCCAACAGCAAAAAAGGTCGAGGAAGTT
This sequence comes from Conus ventricosus, assembly GCA_018398815.1. Taxonomy (NCBI): domain Eukaryota; kingdom Metazoa; phylum Mollusca; class Gastropoda; order Neogastropoda; family Conidae; genus Conus; species Conus ventricosus. The sequence goes on from CM031609.1 coordinate 40,774,198, forward strand.
CTCCTATCAGACTGACAAGGTCCTGACGACAAACCGGGACAGAAGGAGGTAAATAAAGAGAACAGATTGTCACAGTCCTGTGGAGAGTGACTCTCGCAGCTACAGCCTGAAGGGAGTAGACAGAGCAACAGGACTATACAGCAAAGTTTTGTGTAGGAGAAGGGCAACACCGCCTGACAGTCCCCAACGTGGATGGTTGTGCAGGTTTTGAAAGAATATTAAAGCCAGAAAGAGTAAAGGTCTTCTGGCTTTGAATTTGAGTTTCCCTGAAGAGCCACGACGGAAGGTTTTATAGATTGACACAGAAGCTGCAGCTCCTCAAAGTTGGAATTTAGTCCACGGATATTCCAATGGAATATTGTACTATCCATGGTGCAGAGGGCGAAAAGGGAGAGATTAGGTCATCTCCTCCTCAACGTCTGTTGCTAAAGGTGTGAATTTATTGGTTAGTTTCACTGGACTGTGTTGGTCTACAGACCTGCTGGCAGACTTGCCAACAGTGAAGAAGGTCTGGACTTGGGAGACGGTGGAGGTTTCTTCCTCATCTCCACCATCTCCACACTGGGTTGAACTCCCTTGCCCGCACGGGCACTGGACAGAGGAGTTCGAGGGGGATTGCTGGTTTTTTAATCTGCCCAGCAGCAGATGTTGTAGACTGCTGGGCAGTCTGAGGGTGGCGGATTTTTTGCCTCCACCAGGGCATTCACTTTGGGTTGGAAGGTGGTGGACCTGCTTCCAGAGTTGACAGTTCTTCCTTGCAATATCTTCGAAAAAGTAAAATCATCAGTCTGACAGCAGACTGACCGAGTAGGGACTGTGGGAACTTTCTTTACGGCCAAAGCATAGGAAGAGGCTGTCGGCGTCTGACTGCCCACAACCCGTTTCCGGGCTTCAAAAAAGGAGATCTTCTGTTATGTTTTAACTCTTTGTATTGCGGATTCCTGAATCCAAAGAGGACAGTTTTCGTGAAGAGGAGGGATGGTCGCCACCGCAGTTTGCACAATGTCCCGGGATCTTTACACGGCCCATCATGGGTTGCCTTGCAGCAAATACCGCACACCTCCTGCCCAGAACAACGGTCTCTGACATGGCCAAACTTCTGGCATCTGAAGCACCTCAAGGGGACGGAACATATAACTGAACCCGGACATTCAGGTAGCCGACTTTGATGACCGAGGCAGCACAGGGTTGCAGAATGTCAGAAAGGGGGTGTTGGTGGCCACTCTTTCTGCACCCTTCTTTACTGTCACCCTGCGCACCTCCGTCACACCCTGGGACGCCAGCTCCGTTTTGATCTCTGCCTCTGAAACACCTGATAAATCCCTGCAGCGAATCACTCCTTTCGATGAATTCAACTGTTGTGGGAGCCCACCCTGATCTCCGTCCACTAGTTTGTTGCCTTCAGCAGCTGTTCAGATTGTTTTTGTGATTTACATTGAATTAGAAACGAGCCGTTCCTCAACCTCTTGATGGACCGAGGCCCACCTGCTAAGCCTTGAAAGCCCTTTTGGATAGCAAAAGGGCTCAGAGCTAAAAGGGGGTCTTTCTTGCTCCGTTCCTTCCATAACGAGCCAGGAAGCCCAGAAACCTGTCTTCTGTCGTACCTCCATATCCGAATCGCTGTCAGAATCGAAATCCCCTGAAATAGGGGATGCTGCCTTCCTCTTCTTTTTTGGGGGGATTGTTTTTGAAAAAGCCATAATAATTTTATGTTTCATCTCTCCCTTTAAACCCACCCACCTTGGAGTCCAACTAAGGGGCCAGGGCCAAGAAACCAATGTCTTGACCCCTTCCAGGCTTCGGAGAGATATACGACAAACAGAAACTACCAACCCTATCCCCCCTGATCATGCTCAACTCCCGGGGACAAGAGCTGACACTGCAGGGTTTAACTTGGCCAGCAGGGGAACTGTCTGTCTTGACCCAGCCCCAAGAAGGGGAGCCAATTAGTACACCCGGCCAAAGTGTACTCCCTGCCCTAGGAGAGGTCCGAGCCAAAGTGATGTGTTGAGAGCGCTGGCCCTCTCAATCACCAGGATCTCATTCCCCTCCGACACAGGTCGCACCGCACGGCAAACACGGCGGATCTTAAGGAGACCACAGAGAGAAAAGGAGTGTGCAAAAGAAGACTTGAAGGGGAGACGAAGATAGAAAAGGGCCAAATAAGAAGGCAGAAAACAAGAAAAGGAGAAAGGCGGTTACTCTTAGTCAGGATCCTCACCCTTAGCCTATCTGACATGGAAGCCCTACCAGGGCATCAACTCCTTACCACGTTAACCTTAGGCCAGACAGCATCTTGGCTTCTCGGGCCTAGAAGCAGTTTGTAAAAAACCAGCCTATATCCAAGTATTGATGCCCCCGCCAGCAAAGCCTAAGGATCACTGGACCGCGCAAGCCCTCCGACCACGACAAGGTCGCAACCCCCCGAGGGCAAAGATCACATCAGATGGAACATCTCTGAACAAGGATTTCATGGAGTCTGCTATAAAGTGTTTATATCTCGCATCATGCAAGTCCAAACACTCTAAAAGAATGTTTCAAATGTGAGTGGTACATGACATGGAATGCACCACAGAGCTTCTTCACCTTTTTAAAAGATAAGAATGGGTGCAAAAGGAGCGGCCTGTGTGCAAAAGGCACAAGCCTGTTTCTTTTTTTTTCTTTTTTTACAGCTGCCCTTGGAACAAAGTAAAAACTTTCAGGTTTGTTGGATTTGGAACAGAATGTTCCCCATCTGCGAGTTCCATTCCTCTTGCCACAGGTCTTTTACATAAGCCTGGGGTTTTGATTTCAGATCAGTGTTTAGGGACTGACAATCTGCTCAACTCTATCTTTGTGCCACTCTTGGCAAGTTGATCATCAACCAACTCGTTACCCTGAATGCCCACATGGCTGAGGAGCCGAAGCAAAAACTTGTGTTGCATCCATCTGATTTCAGAGAGAGAGAGGTGTACAGTTTGAATAATTTCAGAGGTTAAAGGTGCTTTCGGTTACAGCTGGCAATGGATTCCAAAGCAGAAAGGGACTCTGACAAAATGAAAATGAGGGAATCTTCATGTGATTTAAAGACCATTTCAAGAGCCAGGACCAAGGCTGTCAACTCAGCAGCGTAGATGTAGCTGTTAGTGGGAATGTGGTTAGAACATCTCTGAGAAGGACCTGTTGCACGAAACACACCAGAGGCAACCGCCTGCTCAGATCTGCAACCATCAGTGAAAATTCTTCTGAACGATGGAAACTTCAAACACAGTTCAGCGAAAAAAGACTTGTATGCCAAGGAGCTAGTGGTATCTTTATGACAGGAGGCTAAATCAAACTGGATCTCTAGAGTGAAGACAGTCCACGGTGGGTCATCAGGAATCAGGACAAATCACACATGACTCCAAGGTCTATATCTGCATTGTTCATATGGTAAGAATATGAATCACACACGAGTCCAAGGTCCATATCTGCATTGTTCATATGGGTAAGAATATGAAGTCCCAAGGGTGGAATGGAACTGGGGTAGTCATTAATTTTTTTTTTCTGGAACTTGTACAAAAACAATATGTACCAAATCATGATAGCGTCTCTCAACTTTGCCATTTTTGTGATAAGGGAGTGACACAGGAAGTGTTTAGGGGTCTCATGATCCAAGTGGTTCTCATCTCGCTATTCCTTGCATAGTTACTATGCAAGGAATAGCGAGATGAGAACCACTTGGATCATGAGACCCTTAGTTGCAACCTCCTTGAGTGAACAAGACATGATCAAAAAAAGGCAGAAGGAAAACATGCAAGTCAGTAACAAAAAAACAAGGTAAAATAAAAATATGAATAAAATGGAAGAGGGAAAAAAAATCCTAACTTGTAAGTGTTGCTAAAAAGGGGGGTAAGGTTACCACAAAATGAAGCAGAAAACACAAGTTGATTGATGATCTAGTAAGCATGGTAATGTTTAAAGCATTTTGTCTTGATCAACAGAAATTCTTTTTTGGCTAAACACAAGTTCCATAGTCTGTACAAAGTTTGACATGGCACAGTATAAGAGAAACCATTCCATATATTTGCTAAGCCTAACTGGAGTCCACTTTGCCACCTTTGTGAGAGTCCTCAGTAAATCCAACCTGAGTGGTAGCATCAGTCCATTCATGATTTTCAACAGACAAACCCCTGATATATGTCAGTGGTAATATCACCAGCATGGAAAGGAAATACATCACAATCCAGCAGCCTCCCTTGGCAACCAGTATAAGGCAGAATAAAGAGATGAAAAAGTTCCAGAAGAAATATGTGCTCAAATTATATAAAAGAAATAACTTCAGATGAACAAATACTTAAAAGATAAAAGAAAAATGCAAAGGAGATAAAACTAAACCTAACATAGAATCTGAGTGGCATCTTCATCACCACTTAAAAATTTCTTTTCCTTTGTACAAGATAAGATAATGTTGCTTATAGCCCAGCCGACCGCAAAGGGCCACATCAGGGCTGTCCTTTGTACAACCAACTAAAAATCTCATTTACTTTCAAAAACAAACAATTACAAAAAGACAACATGGAACTCACTTTCGTCTTTTACTGGACGGCTTCTTCAATGGTTTGACCTTGGGAGTCCTTGGTTTTTTCTCTTTAGGAGTTTTCTTTTTGGGAGTAGCCTGGTCATCAGACTTCACATCTGTTGTGTTCTCTCCCAGTTCTGTTGTCGTGGTTGGCACTGTCGGATCACTAGTGTCCATTTTTTCCACATCAACATCAGTGCTAACATTCAGGTCACTACTCATGCTTTCATTACCCTCATCTTTGACTTTTTTAGACCTTCGCCCCCGCGGCTTTTTTTCCTTCGGCTCCTTGGGTTCTTTAGGAGTCTTGGGCGTCTTTGGGGTTTTGGGTGTCTTTGGGGGCTTGGGCTCTTTGGGGGGCTTAGGGGGTTTGGGTTCCTTGGGAGTTTTAGGAGTCCTTGGCTTCTTCTCCTTGGGTTCTTTGGGGAGCTTAGGCGTTTTGTCTCCTTTCGGCTTCCGTTCACGTTTTCTCTTTGGTTTTTCACCCTGTCCTTCCTGAGCTTCAGCAATTTCTGTGACAGTGGCTGGCAAAGGATCTGAAGATATAACCTTGACAATATCTGTCTCTGGACGTCTGTCTGCCACAGGAGTAGAGTGTATCATGGGTGGGGTCATCTGGATGGGGTCAGTCATAGAATCAGCGGCCTGCTGCACTACCATTGGCTGTGAGGGAGGAGTCTGCGCTGATAATCCATCACCAGGGGTACTTGACGTTGGGCTCTGCAACAATCATGCACAAACTGGTTTTATTATCTAATAAATTTCTTTTCTTTACTTCTTCAAACACTTTCTTTTTGGCAGCTGTCAATTCCACATGCACAGAGTTGCACACAAAAGACAGTATATTTTGAAAGCACACAAGTTATATTGACATGCACACCTTTGTGCACATGTTTTAATGTTAGCACACTGTGTATATCTTTGCTCTTTACCCCCAAAAAATCAATGCGTGTTCAGTATCTATGTCTGTATGTCCTATTACTCCTTATACAAATCCAAAGTTTTCCTTTGGGAAACAGGGCAAAGAACAAGTTACTTTTGTGCTACCCAGTGACATTATTTATGCTAAATAGTAAATTATGCCGATGACAAGTGATATTGGGATTCAAAGTAAGTTGCTAGTCGAGTAGAACTAGAAAGGAAAGGGAGTGGAGGGGTGGCATTAGCTGGTAAGTTGATAATCATGTGTACCACATTTCTCGAGTTTTGTCTCCAAAACAACTACTTCTAGCACCATGTAACATATTTGGCATTACTGTCTCTTCTAGCACCATGTAACATATTTGGTATTACCGTCTTTATTATACAAACATTGCAGTTTGCCCATGAACCTCACCAATGTCAAGTCTGCCCTTTCATTGGTATTTATCTACAAAATTTAACTAAACTGCACACTTTAATATGGCCAAACATAACGAGGTGTCCACTTTTTAAGACACTGAAAATATATACTAATTTCAAAGTCTGTAAAATTTTGGCGTTCAGTTGAAAGTACACCAATCTGTAGGAAAAACAAAGGCTAGCATAATGATTCAGTAAATTGTGTGATTATCTATGCTATAAATTTTTCAAAATGAAATATGGGAAGTATTCATGATTTCATACAGTTTCACAAAACAAAAACTAAAGGTCATTCTTAATTGAATGAATTAACTGTAGACCCCATTCTGTGCTTTTGGCAATATCCAAAAGTTGGACAGAAATGGCAAAAATGTAATATTTTGTGAATAAAAAATAAAACCCTTCCCCCACTACCGAACCCCCACCTTTACCATCTGTTTCACTCATATTCACACACACACACACACACACCAGCCCTGATGTGGCCCTTTGCGGTCGGCTGGGCTATAAGCAACAATATCCTATCTTACACATACACACACAACCTATTCCACCATCTTTTACTACGGTTTGTCATGGATCTGATCATACATTTTCTCAGACCCTCTTCAAATCTTGCCACATTGTCATCACCGTGACCAATACATGTCATCACCGTGACCAATACAATGGGCCAGCACGAAGTGATTCACTTTTCAAACCTGCATATTGTCCAAATGACAGAGTTTCACATAATGTGCAAATGGAAGTGCATTTTGTGTGTGAAATGGATGATCGAAACACACTTAGTTCTGTGAAGGGTGCTTTCCCTTTTATCAGTCAGCCGATCAGCAAAAATCTTTATCTACTTTGTCAAATGTGACATGCTGTTTGATTCTTGCTTTCCTCTTTCTTTAGTTGTCAAGATGGCAAGAGTGAGATGTCAAAAAACAAAGGCAAGTCTGTCAGACTAAAGTGAAAATGGCAAACCAAACCAAAAATACAAGATGCACAATATTTTTGATGAGTTCTGGATTTTTCCAGCCACTGCAACAAGAAAAATTGCCTGAAGAGAACTGACCAAAGTGGCCAGAGCTGATCTGATGTCAAGAAGAGACCAACAACAAAGACTTTTTTTAAGTAGTGACGGTTGATGTCAAACTCTTTTCATGATGATGTTATGTGAAATTTTCACAAAGCAGAAAGCTTGCACTTTTTTTTTGCTACAGAAGGATGGGAAAACTTTTAATGATCAACCCTTGTTCTTGTTCACTATCAAAAGTCCACAGAACACTGATCGTCTTCATGTGTCAAATCAACTTTGCCAGTTGACAGATTCAGATCTTGCACATGTCCCATACTGTCAGTCGAGTATTCCTCATAATTATGTTGAAGAGAAAAATGTTGCCTTTCGCAGGCTCCACACCCCCCCCCCCCCCCCCACCCCCAAAGTAGAATTCTCAAGCCTTAGACACCATGAAAGATTAAATGACAGACTGACTGCAGTGTTATCAATTTGGAGCATGAAGAGGGGGCATTTCTGAATCAGTGTCGGAACCAAGAGTATTTCTACTATGATGTAGGCTTGATGTGACATTACACACTGATTGAAAAAAAACCTGCCACTATACACAATATGACAAAAGCTTTACACCTTAAATCTGATTTGACCATTAAGAAACCAGGTCCCAACTGGTTTGTTTGGCAGTTGCGGACAGTACTTCTCTGGGTCCACCAGCACCTTCAGGTGTATCTTCTTCATTTTTTATGCTTAACAAAACATCTATTCTTTTTCATTGCCAGTCCCAACAAACTAGACAGGTCCTTGGGACCAGAATCTTTATTTAAACCAAAAAAAATTAAATCTTAATTTACTGACCATTAGTGGTTAGTGCGATCACTGCATCAGATTAACATATGACTTAAAATCGGGAAAGAAAATCAGGGGAAATGAGTCTGAAAGTGAAGCACAAGAAGAAAGCATGAAACATGATGGGGGGGACAGACTAAGGGTATTGGTGAGGATTTCTCGCTAAGAATACAATTTTGTTTGCTAACTACGGAACCTTTAGCAGTCTTGCAATTTTTATGAGAGGATAGAAGAAGGAGAAGCAGATTGAGGATGGGTTGGAACTGGGTAGGGCAGTAGGAAGGGAGTGTAGGGAAAGAACTTGGGAGGAGGGGATGCTGTGAGGTACTATGTATGCTTTATCTCTTAAAATGTCAAAACCAAATCAAAATCTACATTTCACAGAGCCCTGTAAAATGTACTAATTATCACTCATTCATTCAGAGGCAGACTCAGTAGCTGATCAATTACAGCAGCCTACTACTGCTCTTCAGTTCTCCTCAATGGCACACACACAGCAATCTCTCCAAGCCTCTCACACACTCACATGCACCGTCTCCATGGTAACCATCCATTTCAGTCTGCCTCTCTGTATGATTTAAATCTGTGTACATGGTATTTGGTGATGCAAGCCAGTCAATCAAGTTATGTGTGGTATGTTTCTTGAGCTCTTCCCTGTTTATTGATTTTACACTGCAGTACTGTTCAGACAGACAAGGGCGAGGAAGCAGACTCCAGGATTCTCTGTAATCCCATGGAAATAATTCTTTCAGAGACTCCAGGATTCTCTGTAATGCCATGGAAATAATTATTTCAGTCTGTCAGCCTCTGCCATTTTCTTTTCTTCTCAATGCCCTGACCCCCCCCCCCCCCCCCCCCCCCCCCTTATTCTTTTTCACTTCCAGATAAATTATATTACAACAGACATGAAAATCCACAGAAGTCAACAATCAGATTACCGCAATCCTATTTTCTTACTTCACTGAATCAAAATTTATTTGGGAAGGCATATGACTGAGATATGGTATGTGAGGCTATATCCAGAAATAATGGATACATGTCAAATTTTACTAAACGAGGTAATTCATTACATAAAAATCAAGCAATTTGTGTACAAAGTGGGGAAAAAACAAAGAAAATCACTTTTTTAAAACATACACACACAACCTAATTTCAGTTATCTTCAGGGACTGAAGGAATGCTCAACAGCTTTCATATACAAACATGTCTTTCAAATCTCTTTTGTGTGTGTGTGTGTGTGTGTGTGTGTGTGTGTGTGTGTGTGTGTGTGTGTGTGTGTGTGTGTGTGTGGTTTTGCTCATTTGCTTTTTTTCTTCTTCTAATCTTGTTTTTGAATACACATAGTGTCTTACTCAATAAAGTCGACACTGTAATGCCTTGTTTCTTTTCATGTTACAATCATTTTTAATCAACACTCAGGAATTAACAAATGTCCTTGGATTTCAATGACATAAGACATGATCATGCCACTGTGACAGTCGGTATGTATTTGTAATCACTTGTTTTGGTTTTAAAGCCCTTTGGGCTGGAATTAAATTAAACTCTTGTGAAATCTTGGAAATCAACAATGTACATGTATCGTCATACAAATGATGTTACAGCTTCCAAAAAGAAGAGAGTTCAAGCAGCAACAGTTTGAACGTTTCTCTAGGCTGGTGACAGTAACTGGTGAAAAGGAACAAACAGAATGTTCAGTAAGATATGTTACACTTGGGAAAATGCTTGTGCCTTCCCTATAATGGATGTATCTGATTCCTTGCCATCTGCTTTTTGTTGCATTTAGTCCTACCTTCACACCAGTTAGCAGCAAATTTAGCTTTGCAGTCTGCCTTTTGGGGTGGAATTTTTCCCCCTCAAGTTTTTTCTTTTTTACTGGCCCTCACTTTTTCTTTGTCTGGAACACATTTTTCTGGATGCACTGCATCCCTGAAAAAAAAATAACAAGGAGCATTGCAACCCTTGATGAGAGGACACTTCCCTGACAAACCCAACTAATGGATTACCAGACAGGATACTTTACACGAACCTGAAACCTTTTTTTTTTTCTTTTTTTTGCAACCGTACAAGGGAATTTTTGACAGGAGAGGAAGACAGCCTAAAAACCCTTTAAGTCATGAAGATCTATGAGAACACCAGATTTCCAGATGGTGTTACAAGCTTTCTCAAGTAAGTTGGTAAAATATAACATTGTTGCTGATAAAGCAGATAGTTTCCAGATGGACAAAATAGGCCAGTAAGGAATGGACCCAGCTGAGAAACCATACTGTTTCGTGTCTGATAAGGCCATCGGTTTCCGAATTCCACACAAGTTGAGAGAAAACCACTCTTTCCATCAGTCTGACAGTAAATGTGATCTGTCAAACATTCCCAGGATTGGGAACTGGAATATCATACAGTGTTAAAGAACTATCTATAAGATACAATTCCAGACCTTAAATTAAGTTAAAACAGAGTGGTGACAACTTTCTGGAAGATCTCAAAAAGTTCAGATGAATTTCATCAAAACTAGGAACAATATCACACTTCCTGCAGAGTTAAAATTTTAGTCCCAAACTGCTGATGTGCTCGGACGTTGCTTGCTTATGATCTGTAGGAGACATAATATTGAATCCATTTCTGATTTTTAATTTGTCTGCAGTCCTAATTACACATGGGTATTTCAAGCATTTGAGGCTTGTTTGAAGCTGTTGGAATGGCTCTGGCACAGTCAATAAGGGGGACTCCCGATTTATATTATGCAAATTCTGTGCATATTGCATGCTTTGGAGCTCAGACTGACTCCTTTCATTTTCAATGTGTGCTGAGACTCGTCCTTTACGATACTATACTCTGTGGCTGATCACCTTTTAAAAGTGAGTTTCTGAAAACAAAAGTGAGCAGTGAAGTTGGAGGCTTCTGTCACCCAAGTTGGAGTATATCACTCTGATACCACCTGTTTGGAATATCTAGATCTACTTATAAATGCGCAACATAGTCAACAATATATATCTGTTTTAAAAATAAGCACAACAGCTGTCATGTTTGCCATGCTTTCGCATGCAGCACTTAATCAACTTTTATTGGAGAGAAGGAGCTATCAATAAAACTCTTTCCCTGTTAGTATCACTGATCACTATGTGGGCAAGGTATCTGGTTATTTCAATCTTTTAAAATATCCAAACTGGGGTCAAAGTATTCATTTCAAACTGAAAGCAGAAGATGGAGCAACCATTTAACATTAATCAGATGTGAAGCCATGACGATAATGTCGGCCATAGATTCTGCAATCCCTTACCTTTCAGAAACCCTTTTTGGATGTTTCAAAAAAATATCCTTTACTGAAACTGAAGTATTACTGTCTGCAATCCTGAATTTTGATATAACTGAAAAATAGTCACTTCCATTAAGACTGCTGCGAGCAAAGTAACTATTTCTACTGCCTTTGAGGGTTGTCAGTAGTGACATTAATAGTAAAAATGAACCCCCCAAAATCTAGATTCTGCCATGAAGAAAAAGTATGAATAACAACAACAAACAGCAGTGAAGTGACATTCCCTCTAAGTTTACAGATTCAGTCCAGTGTGAATCAGTCGCTGTATGACTCTCACGATGATTGTGACCAGAGACTCTGAACTTGTGAGTCCGTCTTTAGATTTAAAAGATACAAGACAAGCTTGATGGAAAACCACCAGGGCCTGATCGGTTTTGATGATGGATTATATTTGGAAAACCACCAGGGCCTGATCGGTTTTGATGATGGATTATATTTCAAACTCGGACACAGAGGATGAAGGTGAGCGGGTGAGAAAAGGGAGGATGGTGAAAGGGAGGGGCAGAAGGTGGAGCAGGGTCATGATGCCAAATGCTGCAATGACATACCAAAATCTGTATCAAAGATAGCCACATCTAGACAGGCGCCCGATGGTGACAGATGAAGATCTCAAGAAATATAATTGATGTACAGAGGGCTTATGCTGCATTTCCCTGGATCAGTGTGGTTCCTATACGATACGTCACAAGCAAAGTCTGCGAAAACAAATCAAAAGAAAAGCAGATGCAAGCAGAAACACATCACAATCTTTCCACCAAAATGACACGACACAAATTCACACCGACAGTTCTCATAATTACTACCAGCCCGTATTCGTGTTGCTCATTACTGAGTTTAGGCAAGTACTGTGGTTCAAGATAAGTCACACACTTAATACTGCAAAAAGTGTTGGGCCTGTAAGCAAAACAAACCTTAAAAATCTCTGAAAATGGGTCTTCTCATGCAGCTTTCAGCATTTCATCTTTTTATATTTCAAAACTGCTTTTGTCAAAATGTGAACTTGACACCTTTGCTTGCTCACATATACACCAACTGACCAAGAGATGCTTGGATGGAGGGGGGGGGGGGGGGGGGGGGGGGGGGGGGCAAGAAGATGAAGAAAGGGTAGCAGGGTTTGCAAGTCAGTTTGCAAAGGGTTAGAACTGTAAGTAGTGTAAGTATTATAAGCATACAGTGACTTCACATAGTGTAACTGTAAAGTACCCAAGTTTGGTTTCAACATGCAGCAAAAATGTCCCAAATTTATCAAGATCAGCATCATTACTATTAAATATTATCAAAGCAATGCTCACTCATCCACAATCTGAATCAAAAGCAGTCACTCCCATACATTTTGAAAATTCTCTCAATGGTGCTTGAATCACACTTTTTTTTTGTTTTGGTTTCATGAAACAACTTGCTCTGTAAATTTCCTGAGTGTTTAAAAACAATTCACTAACAACCTGACAAAAAAAAAATCTGAAAGTGTCACTGAGATAACTAGGCTATAACTTTGCAAACATTATTCTATTTGTCATATTTACAGCTTGCTTAAGTGTTTTATTCGTTCTTGCAAGTGCAACCATGTAAGCCTAATTATAATTTGTTGTTCCCTTTCTTAGAAGTGCAAGCAATTTAAATTCGTAAATATTTTTTTAGAATTCAAATTGCTGTACCACACATGCTAACTTTCAAAAAGTTCAAGAGTTGTATACAATCGATTTGGCCTATCAATTATGAAAACAATACGCTGTAGGCCTACTTAGTACATGACAAAGTCATCTTTTAAAGCAAACCATCCACAGCACGCACATGTCATGATTTGGCTCGTGATGGGGCCAGCAAGGAAGAAATAGAAAATCAATACCATTCAGCGACTGTGAGAGTGAAAGTCGTCTTAGATTGGCTCTTCACTGCATTTTCATTTTCATATATTGATCGTTTTCTTTCGTAGTCTAGACTAGTCCGTTTGGGATACATGGTGTCTTTGTTTTACAAAGAAATAACCATGATGCTGAACTCGTGAATCTGAACAGCTACAATTCTTTCATTCAACTTCAAAGTTCCAAGAACGCTATGCCGCTCACACAGCAAAACATTCCCTCATTGAAACTACACGCGATGCACTCGTACACGAATCTCACACACTCTCTCGACAGACCGAGCATCTTCATTTTCTGTTAAGAACAATAACATGGCAAGCGTGGTCGATCCCGAGTTGGTACATTCACAACGCGTGGTGAGCGGCCATCTTGAAAAAGTCATCTCAATTTTTTAGTCGAGCTCATTTTTCGACAGCGATCTTCGGAAAGAAAGAAAAAGGGAAATCATGGTACCGGGACCTACCTGCACCAAAACCAATCTCTGGCCTGAAAACAAAGTCGCTTGAAAGGGAAGCTTGATACTAGCATTCCCATGCGCTGGTTTAACTCTCACAAAACACTCCGGACTCGCCATTTCACTAAATATTCGTACACTGCGCTTGTAAGCTTAATTGATTGAAATACGGCTCGCACTCACAACACACTCCCCACTACAGCGGTAACTCCAGTGCCCTGTGCTAAAAATAGGCGCAGAATATTCCTGTGTGACAAAGGCCTGCGAGTTGCCCACGCTACTACACACACGGCGAGGAAATACTGCAGATCTATCACATGACTACAAAGGAGTGGATTCGTATTGGCTTGCCGTTCAAACAACCAAGCTTCCACGAGCGAAGCGGAAGATATCTTTCATTCTACACTATTGATTATTTCTTCATCGTACTGTGCCATTTTCTGACTTGTAAATAACACAACATCCAGCTCCTCCGGGCATGCCGAGATGGGGATTGCCTGTCTGAAAGTTGGTTGTGGCCTCGACAAGGCAAGCCCCTCTTCCAGCTCTCGGTCTTCGAGTGCAAGGCCACGTGCCGTTGAATGCGTTGTTCGTTTCTCTTTTAATGAATCACAAGTGATACTTCATTTTTTTTAAATCGAGTAAAGCAACGAATGCGTCATCCACTGCTGCTGGTCAGGTGTGACTGTATTGAGATCATGCAGTTCAACTCGATGAATAAACTGGGCCTAGAATAAAATTACCCAATGGTTTTTCTTCCCGGATATCATGATCTGAAACAGTACAAGCGTTCCGATGCTCTAGGGCGAACATAAGATGTTGATAGACGTCATAGTTCCCGAGTTGCCAATCAATAACTTAAAACACAAATTTCAAACCATTCACTTCCCAATTCTAGCAAAAATGAATGAAAAAGATGGCTTTCTCAAATCTTCAGCAAAATGTTCTTGTCAAATACCACGTCTCTATCAGTCTGTGGAATCTTTTTTTTAACGCCACCGTAAATCTAGATGTGAAAATATGCCAGTATGAATGGCAGTAGTCCGTTTACTCTTTTCTTTCTTCTTCCAAAAGCAAAAAAAAAAAAAAAAAAAAAAAAAAGCAGAAAAACTTGAGTAACTCTACAGGTTGCTCAAGTTCTTTCTACACCCTCCTCATGGGATGTGTACGCCTACAGGACTAATTATACCACAGTGGTAACTTCATCCTTAAAGGATTCTGGCTGTGGGAATAATCCCTGGTTGCCTGGGTTCTACACAGAATTTTTTGCCAACAATAACAATACTATATCAAAAAGATAAAGTCTGGTGTCACTGTTCACAAATTAAAGTAAAGTAGTATTGCATGAGCACCAAATGGAGAAGACACACTTTCGATTTTAAAAAAATGTCAAGTAAAAATTGTCATAAACTGTTGGAAAATGGTTCTGCACTAATCTGACATTGGCAGTTATGACTGATACTATTTCTAAAATCTTTCATCCATAAACCAGGTCAACAAAACAAAGGGATAAAAGTGTACAAACAAAAACAATGTACAGTCACTACCCTGCTTAACTTTTCATTAATTATGGAATCTCTCACGACCATGAGACTGTTTTATCTTTCTTATACCAAACTATCAGATCATCATTCTGTATGTCATTCAAAACCGTCTACATCAAGTCAGCATGTAAACCCTTTGCAATCAACTAAATCATCTGAATTTGATAACATCAGGTAATATACAATGTGAAGACTCATCCATCCGTCCCTGATAACTGATCATAATATCAAAGGTAAAACTAAGCTGCTATATATAGTCAGTCATACTGCACAATGGCTTTAATTTTTCATGGTGCCTGTGGGCTGGCTACACAATATTTCATTTCAACATTATTGATTTGAAAGCTGCCGTGTTTGCTCTTTCCTATTGAGTGCTCCTCTTCAGTCCTACGATGGATTAGTTTTGATAACCAGAACTAGCTGCGAATATTTTCCAACAGCAATTCCTTCCTCTTAGTGTGATCAAATTACTCCTTTGTGATGTGATGTACTTGTTCTATGGTTTCATATGGCAGCTAAACAAGTCTTGGAGACCTGATGGTGGTGCCTACGCTGCCATTTAAGTAGTATTACTCTCAAGACGGATATTTACATCCACAAAATCGTGGATGATGGTGGTTTATACTCATTTTCAACATATTATAAACACGGATGTCTAATATAGTAACTTATATGTCTCTATCATGACATTTATCAATTACTGAAAAGAAAAAATTAAGTTACTGTGTTCCACAGCACATCTTATATTCAGCATGAAGCTCCTCATTCTGAGCCCAGCAATTTTTACTTGCCATCATCGTATTAAAAATTATACATCGTATTAAAAATTATACAATCAGAAATCTTTGTTGATGATGATAAAGCACACATGACACTCATGTTACTTCAAAATATTTGCCTTTGTATCGGTTAAGTACACACTCGATTGCATACACAACAGGCACCACCACTACCCCTTTGCACCCATCCCATACAAGAACACCCTCCCCTCCCCCCCTTTACACAGGTCCAAACCTCCTCCTCACATGCACGTATCAATCCTTAATACACTCTTCAGACTGTATTGTGTTAATCCTGTAAAATGTGACTCTCTTATTATCCATACATAGTCTATTGTATCTAATTCATCACTCAATCACCACACCACCAAGCAATCAACCACACATGAGTAAAATTAATAAAATATGGCACATCTCGCCCAATCACCACACCACCCAGCAATCAACCACACATGTAAAACATACAAAAAAATATGGTACGTCTTGCTCAATCACCACACCACCCAGCAATCAACCACACAAGTAAAACGTATAAAATATGGCGCATCTCACCCAATCACCTCACCACCCAGCAATCAACCACACAAGTAAAACGTATAAAATATGGCGCATCTCATCCAATCACCTCACCACCCAGCAATCAACCACACACAAGTAAAACACAGCACATTTCTAAAACCTTGAATGGATGTGCACCAAGGATGCAATCAGACATCCTCTAAATATAACTCCTAAACACTGATCAGTGATGGCTTAATTATGCTTTGTGTGGATTTGTGGATGAGGTTTCTGTATGGCTACACCCCCTTTTATTTTCATGTTCTCATTCAGTTGAAATCTCACTTGTATCCACATGTCAACAAAAGTCAAATTACGCACCACTAGATAATTCCACCACCGCATAACCAACTACAATGTGTGTGAAAAGTATAAAACATGGTATGTATATAGAAATTTGAATGCAGGTCCTCACCATAACCATCTGTTCCCAAAGGAAATTTTTTGTAGGCTTTGTCAAGTCTTCCAAAAGTGAAAGATGAATTACCCACATTGGCTTTCCTCTATTTTACTTTTCAACAGTTCAATTTGTTCGTTGATTGTATGTGTGCACGTGTGTGTGTGTATGTAAACAATACATTATCTATGCTTCCTTTCCTATTTGTGTGTGTGTGTGTGTGTGTGTGTGTGTGTGCGCGTGCGTGTGCCTGTGCATATATTTTTTTTCTTTAAAGGCCTATCATGACAAATAAAATCAACATGGCATATCACAATTACCTGGCTCTCATTTACATAATAAAAACTGGCTACTAATAAGAAAGAAAAAAAAATCTCATCGTCCGTGTCACGATTCATGTGAATGCACAATGACTAATAACAATGCTGAAGTTCTCAAGTCAGCATAGCTGTTTCAATTCACCAGCTCAAACCCTGCTCCACTTCATATGATGCAAGCAAAATCAATACCTTTTTGGGGCTTGGGATCATACATAATTCACTGTAAGGAGGAATGAGCACAGATGTTGGACAGTGTGCAAGTGGCATCCACCACAAATGTATCTGGAATCAAGACATTATTATCACAATACCCACACACATGGAGCCCATCTCAAGCTCCGTTTTGGTCTTGAATGTTATGGGCAACTATCATTACAGTAAGAACTGGAAAAAAAATCCCTTCCGAATTAAAGAGTCCCTCCTTCAAAGACTTCTTCCTTGGTTGATTTCCCCTTCAAAACACTACATTTATCGTCCTGTTAAGACTCCCGTTTCAAACATGGTTTCAAGACTTTCTGGAAAAATTTAGAAAGAGGTTCCAAACACGTAAGTAAATTGTATCACCAACTCAGTTAAGAAGCAGAGAGAAACATACCAACAAAATCTGTTACAAAGTTAAGCAACATTCCTTTTACAACACACAGGCAGGATTTTCTTCTTTGTCTTGTGTGTGTGTTTTTTTTTACTTTTTTAACAAAGGGAAGAGAGAGCATGTTAAAAAAAAAAACAGTGCATTTGTGTGTGCATGTTTGTGTAAATGTGTGTGCATACTTGTTTTCCCCATCTACGGTATCCTCAGATGGTCTGAAGTCCTCAGGTATGGAAGAGATAATGCAGTGACACAAGCTGTAACCCCCCCCCCCCCTCCCCCCACTTCCAATCCTCATCCTTCATATAAATTGTTTCCTACATTTTTTTCCAACACATCTGTTTGAACTTTTTACATCCCCCCCCCCCCCCCCCCCCCCCCTGCATTTTCAACTAAACCCCTCCTAACAATCCCCATGTGGTTGATGAGATTAAGCACACTTCTTATTCCACTCCAATCAACCCCCCTCACTCTCTCCTGTTCTCCGTTCATCAACTGTCCTCGCTTTCTCAGACCTCTTGAATACATTGTTAATTCTCATGCTGAATGCAACTGTGGGATATTTTGTGCATTTTCTACCTTTTTGTTGTTTCTTTTTACATCTGAATAAGACATATTTATCAATAATTCAACTGTCTGTTTTGCACCGTTCATGACTTCTTGTTGTTTCTTTTTACATCTGAAGAAGACATACTTGTCAATAATTCAACTGTCTGTTTTGCACTGTTTCATGGACTACATAAGGATCGATACATTAACCCTATCAAACAGGAAACCAACAACAGGAAGGTTCATAAGAAAGGGGAAAAAAAGAAGAAAAAAGACATGTGAAAAATGGGGAGAGTGGAAGAAATTCTATTCTGTCTAAATCTACTGTTGCATTTTCATCACCTGTCATCAGAATGCAGGGTAAGGTCAGAGTCACACGACAATGTTACTAGATTTAAATTTTAAAAAAAACTTTCCAAAGAGAAGTAAACAACAACAATAAAATCATCTATTTTGAAAAAAGGCAACAATGAATACTGCCTTTTCATTTCATGGCATGTTACACAATAAAATGCACGCACAAAATGCCAGCTTCAAGCTGTTGCTCTCCACCACTGACTGTCCCAACTGTGCACACAACTAGAGGGATGGTGGTACGATGATGGGGTTTTTTAACCTTGTATCCAGCAGGTCAAATGACCTTTAAATAATATGTCCACCTGATATAAAGGCTTTACTTTAAGCTACTATGTTGACCTTTGGTCCTTTACTTGATTTTTTAGTGAGGCAAAATTATGTGTCTGTTAGCAGCTCAAGGTCCCAAATATATTTTGTTAAACTGTATTTATCATGTCATAAAATATTAGCTTCTGCCAAATTATTCTGAAACCTATTTCTTGAAATATCATACAGGAGACACTGTGCTGCATACTTATTTTTGCATGAAAGAATGTTAAGTCAAACCATATCTTGAAACCTACTGTTGGGCCTGAGCTGTAGCAGAAGCAAGCAATTGCTATATGATTTTGAAATATATGTCTTGCATATCTGACAGGAAACAGAGTTAAAACTGTGCTGCACTCTCATTTCAACATAAAAGAATGTTTAATCTAACTACATTCTAAAATCTACAGCATGGCCTGATCTGTAACAAAAGCAAGTGATAGGCTCAATCGCATGTTGTGATTTGACCCTGGAATCTGACAGCTAGCTAGATTGCCTGTGCCAAATCCTGAAAACCAGTTCAGTTTAGGGCAGGTTTTCCTTTTTCTAATTACAAGAAGAATTCAGTGACTTTAATGCACTGGCAAAATCAGGAATAACATGACTGTCCCTTATATACAGTCAGTGTTCAGAGCTCATCTCCTTTTTCAAGTTGGAAGAATGCGCAAGACTAAAATGGTGATAAATATCATTATTTTTGTCTTTTTCTCTCAACCAAAATCCCCTAGTCTTAATGATATTGCTGCACAATTTAAACATGACAAGGGACATGCACTGCATATCATCATACAAACATGTCAAGGGAAGAAATCTACGTCAGTCTTAAGCTGACAGAAGTTACTCCCCCTGGATGACATATTCACTGCCTCCATGATCATTATTTTTTTAATCCTCGCTACAACAAAATCAGAACCTGCTGTTCTATGAAAAGTGAATTAACACCAGCCAGGCAAAAACAAAAACAAAGCCCTTGCAGTACTGAGACTGTCATGAACACCCCATAGCCACACATGTGACATTTAAAGTGTACATCAATATGCTCTAATATATATATATATATATAAAATATATATATAATGTTGAACAATTAAGTGGTGGGGGAAAACAAGTGCAGGTTAACAATTCTTCAGTCATTATAGTAATGACTTGGCAAAGATTTGAACTTTAAGGGGGAAAAAAAAAAGGGGGGGGGGGGGGGGGCTTGAAGATGAAGAAAATGGGGAAGTATATCTTAAATATGAGAAACCCTTCGCTAGCTGCCTGAGGGGAACCATTGTAATCCCTCTTGAAGGCAGATATATTTGTATTGCCTGCTCCTAGGCCTTTCGTCCGCTGAATCAGATTCATCAGGGAGACGCGGCCGATGTGTCTGCATTGAGGGTGAGATTAACGTTCTATCAGCCTGAGGCCCTTAAAGACAAGTAGTGTCTGTGCTCTTGGTGTCAAATAGAGGTACACCACGGTCCATAATTCTGTGGTGTTCTCACCACCAAGGGTTCAAAAAAGAATCCAACAGCATCCCCAAAGCAGCCAGCGAAGGGTAGTAAAATGGAACAAAACGAAAGAGTGGAGAGGAAAAAAGTTGCTGAAAAACTAAAAGCATTACGCAAACAGTATAAAATGTAGGTGACAATCTTTGAGCCTATGCTTGAGGACCCATTCAAGGATGCAAGGAGATCAAAAGATATGGAACAGTCTGAGTGGTCAGCTCTGCTGTTCAGTAACCCAAGCATTGTCAGTGGCTAAGAATTGTGCAGAACAACCTTTACTTGGATCTCCTAAGAGATGCAATCAATATATATTCTTTCCTATTTCACACATGATTTCTTAAAAACATTTTCCCCCAACAAGTGATCACTTTCACTTTGAAAAACAGAGGAAAAAACAAACAAGCAAATACAACAAATGAACCATCTTTGATTTTTTTAATGTAAATAATGCATGAATCACTTGCTGACGAATTCTTCAACCAGGAAAATATCCCCTCACTTGTGCTCTAAAAGAATCTAATTTTTCACTTTATTTTCCTGATTTGTATGACCTGAAAACATATGAATGTTTGATTATGTGATCCTTGACCACTTCACTTCTAAATTTGGGATGGAACAAACGGATTAACATACAAAGTAATACTGTCCTGTGTTGTTTCACACAGGACAAAGTAAGATGAATTATATGTGAAAGTCTACACCAAGAAAAGTTAATCTCCATCATATCTGTTGAGGCCATCCTGTTCTCAGGTAAGTTCAACTGTCAAAGGGTAATACCAGTGTAAAACACACACACACACACACACACACACACACACACACACACACACACACACACACCTTGCCAGAGTGACAAAAATTCTACACACTCAAAATTAGCAGAAATGAGATAACCCTTTCTGGGGTGGGGGTAGGAGGTACAGGGTGGGGGTAAAGGCTTTTTAACATGTCAACTCTTTCCCAGGTCTATCACAAGTAAAGTCCTAGCTAGTTTCGTAAACCCACTGAGCAAACAAGCCAATGTTAAATATCATTAACGTTTCTAAGAGAGCAATGCAGCAATCTTTTGAAGTTTTATCTACATCTGATACAAGTTGTACCGCTTTTGTTGTTTGGTTACATTTTTCACCCTTTATTACAAAATGGTTATTCTATAAATATCTTTTTATTGACTGAACGCATGCATCCCACATATTCGAGATACTTTACTCAAATCCCACCAGCTGGCTCTATCACATTATGACTAATAAGCTTTCGTATTATCAAAATATTCTTTATACACTGGACTTTCTAAGAATGTACTGTTTTGATGGTGTTCGTTCACTTTGTATACGCCACTCTGCATAACTCTGTTTTTCACAAGGACAATATGATAGAGTGACAATTAAGTTTCATTAATGATCATTTGATGAAATCTGTCATTCAGTCATCATGACAATCAAATTGCGATTTGTGTACTGGGGTTTTGCTGTTTTTCTTGTTGAGTTTCAGGTCTGGAAAGGTCTCACTCCCCCACCTCCCCAACCCACTTTTTTCTTTAATACCACAATTTGTTCATACTGCTTATTAAGTCAGGCACAAAACACACTATATGAAAGAACCACCTACCAACAGTAACCATGACTAAAATGTGTCTTTCGTTACTGTTTTATTTTTCTCATTACATCATAAGATGACTAAACATGAATAAATATGCAGTACTGTTTTAACAAACGTCTCTCTTTCCTGTTAAATCCAGCTAAGTTTGCTGTTTCCCAATCTGTCAATGACTGAATTCAAAGTATTTTTTCTTTCAGTTTCTTTAAGCCACCGCTATCATTTGGAAGCACTGACAAAGATGCGTGTGTGCACAAATGCAAATGTGCATACACACTCTTCTATCCCCCTCCCCCTCTCTCTCTCCCCCCACCCCCTTCTCTCTCTATTCTTTTTCAAAAGGAAAAAGAAAAGAAAAGAAAAAAGAGGGAAACTGAAAACAACGAAACGAGATAGTGGGCAAAAAAGTAGGGAGGGTCAGCAACACTTGCACAGACACCTTCACTGATATGAATTTTTAACAGTCCAGGTGCCTGGTAAGGAACATCTTGGTTTGTGATGTGTTTGTTCCATTTGTTTACCAATCTACTAACTTACCTCTGCTTCCCCCCCCCCCCCCCCCCCCCCCCCATCCCATAATAAAGTAATGATAGCGATGAATTCAAGGGAACCAGTATTACCATGAACTACTACTGAGGATGATAAAAAGCCAGAGTACCAATATGGAGCAAAATGTTTTAAATACAATTTCAACAAGAGAATGTGCTATAAAAATATTCACCAAACGCTGGAAATCATAAACTGGATTTGGGCTAATAGCCTTGCATTTGCAGGAAAGGATCTGGGCTACACTGCCTTGCATTTGCAGGAAAGGATTTGGGCTACACTGCCTTGCATTTGCAGGGAAGGATTTGGGCTACATTGCTTTGCAATTGCAGGAAAGGATTTGGGTTACATTGCCTTGCATTTGCAGGGAAGGATTTGGGCTACATTGCCATGCATTTGCAGGGAAGGATTTGGGCTACATTGCCATGCATTTGCAGGAAAGGATTTGGGCTACATTGCCTTGCATTTGCAGGAAAGGATTTGGGCTACATTGCCTTGCATTTGCAGGAAAGGATTTGGGCTACATTGCCTTGCATTTGCAGGTAAGAGGTTGCAAACAGTGACATGTGTGACTCATGTTAAAAAAACAAACAAACCCAAACAATTCATGCTATGTAAGACTATGAACACAGCAAGGCTTCTTTTTTCCCCGTCAAAAAGTGGACAAATCTGCGTGCATGCATGCGTGCATGCGTGTGTATGTGTTTTACTGTAACAACACAAACTACTTTTCAATAAAAAAAACTTTTTAAAAATTTGTTACAGTAGAGCTTCTCAACCTTCAAAATATGAAATTCCATCTTTCTAGAGAAGTTTTTACAGAGAGGAAGACAGCTGATTCAAAGAACTATTCCCACACTTTGTCACTTAGGCCATTGCATGCATATTTTCTGTACTGTCAATCATACCACTGATCTATAGCTTTCATAATCTGTATGTTTTCCTAAAGTCAAACTTAAAACTTCAGCTACCTTGATTACTGCTTCCCCCTTTATGCTTCAAGCTGCAACTTCCACATGATCTTACTCAATGTGTTCATTTTGTTTCCCCTTGTGAGACTCAAGAGACTGCCACTGCCACAATAATCACAGCGATGACATCAAAACTGTGTGCCATTCAAAATGTCTCATTAACGCTAGTTCACAAACATGCTGTCACTTGCAAACTGACTTCAGTTCACAAGACTTAAAAATGTTCATACTGTGGCATCATATGACAAGCACGGAGGAAAAAAAAAGACCAGATACCCATTCAGAACACTCCAAAGATCAAATGTCATATGACACGTACAATAAAAGTTCTAGCTGATCTTTTGACCCCATATGCAGGAGGGGGAAAAAAATCGCAAACTTGACAGTTAATATCTGGGTGCTTTCAAGTATGGAACAGATTTCATTTTGAAGAAACACACTGAAACTTATTTTTCCAACATTCTAGCAACAACAACAAAAAACAAAATAGCTATTGCCAATTTCAGGTTGATACTTCATATCCACCAAGTACTTGCCCTCCACTTAAGTCCCTTGACTTTCGTAACTGGTGCATACTTGAAACATGTCAGATGGAGAGTGATCTATGTGATACTGAGCTGCTTCACCTACCAGCACCGAAGGAATTTTTGAGAGTTCATAGCTAGAGTGCACCTGGAATAAAGAAAGAGCTTTGTGCTCAAATCAGAGCTGCTATGCATCCTTGATGTTTGATCAGCTCAATTTCAAATTTTAGTCGAACATTTAATTTATGCGTACATACTTTTGTTCTTAACTTGCTTGCAGTGAAGACACACACTCCTTTGTTGGCTTGGATTTTCACCCCCAAAATTTTTTTTTTTGTTTCCTGATAGTCATCCAACTTCTTTCCTTGTCTCCCTCCCTCTCTCTTGCCCTCAAAGCTCTCTTTCTTACCATTATCATTCTCTCTCAAAGCCCCCACCCTCTCTACTTCTGTTTGTCTCTCTATCTCTGCCTCTCTCTCAGTCTCACACACACACACACACACACACAAATAACATTTTGTTGCCATGAACAGTTTGAAAGTTTGTGGTGTTTGATTGCCTTTTTTTTTTTTAATGCAGGACATCATAAGAATGATAATTTCATCAGCCCCATGGTGCAGTTGGTAGCATCACAGTCTGTGAGCTGGGAGGTTGTAGGTTTAAATCAGTGTGTGTGTGTGTGTGTGTGTGTGTGTGTGTGTGTGTGTGTGTGTGTGTGTGTGTGTGTGTGTGTCACTGTGTGTGTGTGTGTGTGTGTGTGTGTGTGTAGAGAGAGAAAAAGGCAGTGTATGAGTGTAAAGGCAATGTGTGCAATGATAGAATGGCAATGTAAAGAAAGCGAGTGTGTTGTGAGAATGTGTGTGTCTGTGAGTGAGTGGAGAGAGTGTGCATGCAGAGAGAGAGAGCGAGAGGGGGGGGGGAGGCATGAGGGGGGAGGAAGGGAAGAGTGAGATAAAATTAGAGAGTGAATGTGAGAGCACTGAAAGAGAGAAAGAAAGAATGAGACAAAGAAAGAAAGAATGAGACAGACAGACATGGAGCACTGAGAAAGTGAGAGTGAGCATGTTGAGAGACAAAAATGGAGACACAGTGAGAGCAAGAGACAAACAGTCGGTGACATAATGAGAGAGAGAGAGAGAGAGAGAGAGAGAGAGGAGAGAGAGAGAGAGAGAGAGAGAGAGAGAGAGAGAGAGAGACAGAAAGAAGGAAAGTGAGAGAGAGAGAGAGATGGACAGCAAAAATAACACATTAAATGCTTTTCATATTCATTGATGGCATCCATCTTGCTCCCTGTTTGCTATTACTAGAACAAACAGCAATCGGCCCCAAGTAGCTCATCAAAGTCTTTGCAACTTCACTCATTGATAATTGTTGAGGGCATTCACTTGTAACATAAGCTCTAGATGAACCGGCTGATAGACCATGATGGCTCAAAAATGAAAGGGATGGGTGTTCTACTCAGATTGAAAACAGTATGAAGTGAAAGCAAAATGACCTGCCATGGATTTTGGTCATTTTTGGAGCAGTCATTCTACAGTGCAAGAGAAATGATCCAACACAGATTTTTTTGGTCACTGTGACTGTGTGAGGATGGAGTCACTCTGCAGGGAGGTTCTTCATGGAGGTTCTACTGTACATTTGGAAACTTCAAAAGTGATAATATATTTCATTTAACCAATAACTGCTGAACACAATGTAGATAGGAGACACTGCCAGTCAGATCACTGTCCGTGTCACAATCAGTGTCTTAAGATGATAAGTAAAAAAAGCAAACAGTGAACTGTATAATCAAAAACTTCATTTCAGCAAGGTCAGTCCTGAGCAAGGTAAGTAATATCCAGCTTATTCACAATGGGGTAAGGTAAAGTATGGTAATGTTGCTTATAAATAGCCCAACTTACCGCAAAGGGCCATATCAGGGCTGTCACCACGTTGGAGTCAACCCACAAGTCATTCACTCACACACCCTTTAAAATACATCGAAACAACTTGTCAATGAATACTACAAAAATATATTCATACACCATATGTTGTACTCTGTTCTCTTTTTTTCATTAATGCTAAAATATGGATATTAGAACAGATACAGCAGGTATCAAAGATGGACAAGAGCTGGTGGAGGGAGTGGAGATACTGGGAGAAGTAGGGGCAGAAAAGGTGGGAGAGAGAATTTTATTTATAATTAGAGCCCAGTCAACCACAAATAGCTTATTTATAAGGGCTGTCATCTTGTTGAAATCAACTGACTAGAGAGATTTGGTGTTGGGGCAGAAAAGAAAGTGGGGCGAGAGAGAATTTTCTTTATAATTATAGCACAGTCACCACAAACAGCTTGTAAGGGCTGTCATCTTGTAGAAATGAACTGACCTGATAGATTTGGAACACACGCATACACACACAAACTCATTAGAACGGATTTCGAAACACATGCCAGAATTGCGTTAAAATCTTTCTTCTGTAAAATCTTAGATGAAAAATATTTATATCAGCTTGAGTGCACCACTGTATAGGAGAAACTGGAGACGGGTGGGCATGTGTACAGAAAAAGGGGAAACTACATAACATTAAACACACACGCATCAATTTGCTGTCTACGTTTACAAATCTAGAGATAATGAAATCTAGTTGAGTACTATTAGACGCCGATATCTTCAAATGATAAGCAAAAGGTTTATTACCTTGAACCGGGGACTATGGTGAACCTGGGAGTTAAGCTTGGGTCAACTTGTCTGATTCTAGACCATTACCTGAACATTAGTCATTTTGTGGGGCGAAGTGAAGGCCACAGGAACAAGCCAAAAACAAAAAAGATTATTAAAATGGTGGGAAGAAGACAACTCAGTTAGATTCAGTGTAGGAGGGAGTCTGGATGAACAAAACTCAAATGGCTATTGTGGAGGAAAAAAGATGCAAGAAAGGGTATTGGAAGAAAGAAATATGGGAATGACCAAGGTGTGCATGGACAGATATGTGCCAGTGTGTAAATGCATACATATGTGTGTGTGTGTGTGTGTGTGTGTGTGTGTGTGTGTGTGTGTGTGTGTGTGTGTGTGTGTGTGTGTGTGTGCGTGTGTGCGTGCGTGCTTGTGTGTGAGTGTGTATGTGCGCGCATGTGCATGCATGCATGGGTACATGTGTGCATGCGAGCGAGTGTGTGTGTGTATTTGTGTGTGTTTATTTGGTGTGTGCATGTGTGAATGTGTGCAGTGTGACACTGTGTGTGTGTGTGTGTGTGTGTGTGTGTGTGAGTGTGTGTGTGTGTGTGTGTGTGTGTGTGTGGTGTGTGTGTGTGTGTGTGTGTGTGTGTACAAGTGCATGAGTATAAACTGGGGTGGGGGAAGGGAAGTGGTGGGGTAAAAGAGGGAGAAAAATGCTGACAAGGGTATGAACACATGCTACATTATTTTGCAAAGGTGTATCACATACTGATAATCAGCTGTGGCAGTATGAACAAATTTCGTCAACTCTGTTCAATGTCAGCATTGATGACTAGAGCTAAAAAATTTACAAAAATGTGACAGGCTATGAACATACAAGATTGCTTTCAAGTCAGC
>CM031609.1:40802633-40818392 GCA_018398815.1 Conus ventricosus
GTGTATAAAGTAGTCTCATCTTAGTGGATGGATGGTGATGTATAAAAATTTCTGCTTTCCTTTGGCATCTAAGTTGCAGTTTTTACTCGTGATGTTATATGAACCAGACTAATTCATTTGAATGCAGCAAAAGCCCTCTTAACATCAACTACATCTTATGAGATCTCCACCAATCGCTCTCAGGTGCCTTTGTAGATCTGTATAGCTGTCTTCAACTCCACTATGCCATGCAGTGCTTTCTCCTGAACCTGCTACTAACCTCTCTCTCCAGCCCGCTTTCTCTGTGCATGAACCAGACTAATTCATTTGAATGCAGCAAAAGCCCTCTTAACATCAACTACATCTTATGAGATCTCCACCAATCGCTCTCAGGTGCCTTTGTAGATCTGTATAGCTGTCTTCAACTCCACTATGCCATGCAGTGCTTTGCTCCTGAACCTGCTACTAACCTCTCTCTCCAGCCCGCTTTCTCTGTCTCTCTGAGTCTGAAAATGAAATAATTACCAAAAAGACGGTCATGAAATTATTCTGTCAGGCTTATCTTTCATGTAATCCAGAATTTCAGAATTTCTGTGCAGATATTAAGATGTCAGGCATTGTTTGAAGATGGACAAAACCACCGTCCATAATGATTGCTGTATTTTGTGTGCCCAACTACCTGCCAAGGGTTTGTATGAGTAATAGAAGCATACCACAAAGATTGCTTAGACTGTTGCACACGTGCAAGTGTATAGGTAGCTGTATTACTACAATGTTTACTACATCTCATTTGCCCAAGCATCAATGTTAAGGTAGTTGTAGTAATTTATTGTTATATTTTTTTAGATAGAAGGGCAGGCAACTTTTCAATTATGTCCCGGCCTATTCCCCACAATCTTGCTTTGTCCCAGCATGTTTTGTACCTGCGTAATTACATGCTTTGTGGAGATGTCAAAACTGTGCAGATGCTTTTTCAGTAAAAAATGAAATTGTACTTTGCATCACATCAGTGGTGACCAGCTGTAAAGCTGAGTAGCTTATGCTTGGCTGCCTTCAGTAAGCTTTGTATAATTGCTTAGCTTTCACCAGCTTTGCTGTGTGGGAAGGAAGATGCACTATCATGAATGAAGATTTTGTAGTGTGAAAGGTTGCAGGAAGCCATTTTTCCCATAGACCCCTCTCACATCCCTTATGGTTCTGCATCATTATGGGAAAAAGTTTGAATTGATTGTAATTAGTGGAGGAAAATCAAAGTGTAATAATAGTACAGTGTCTTCCCCTTCACCTCTGCCCCTTTCTCCCATCTCCTCTTCACTCTCACCTCTTCTCTCCCGTAGATACATACACACATTATAAACTTCTTTTTTTCTCTCTTTCAAATGATGATGATTGATTCTCTAGCTGTCATATAAGGAGTAATTTTACTTGTATTTTACCAGTTCAGAGGACAAAATACCTTTAAAAAAAATTTGGTGACCAATATCAGCTCCATTGCAGGCATATAAATCATGGGGTGCAGTTTATATAACATCGAGTCTGAACCAGCTTTATCCCCAAGTTTACATGTGATGCAGACCAGGGGTTGGTTTTGTACACCAGTGACTGGTGGCAGATCAACTGTCCAGTCAGTAGACCTCAGATCTTTGATTAACTATATGCCATGTTTATGAGCAACATAATGCAATTTATATAGATCTACTCTCAACCTTGACAGGCTCCATGACGTGTAGATTGCGCTGATATACAGTGCTGTTGGCAGTCACCATCCTGCATAAGTTCAACTGGCTGATTCATTTCAGTCACAATTTTTCCAAACTTATAAATTTTTTCTTAACACAACTAAAGTGATTACCTTAGCACTGAAAGTACCCAAACTTATCATTCTTAACACAACAAAAGTGATCACTTAGGCTCTGAAAGTGAATATTTTAGAGCATGCTTTCATGCCAGGGGACAGGAAAGGGAGATTAGCAGCATGTTGATCTAAAACAGAAATGAACTCAGTGTGACAGAGATGGGTAAATTGAAAGGAAATAATTTTGATTGAGTGAATGACTGGGCTGAACAATGGACTTTGAAGTTATGAAGTCATGCAAATGTAATTAATCAAAACAGAGGCATCGGATCAGTACAATGTGTTTCAATTAACCGTACATAAGACATGAAAAAAGCTGGAAATGCTTCTGTGCAGAAACCGTTTACTGACTCAGTGACTGGCTTAGTCTGTACACTATCATACATTACAGTGTGTGTGTGTGTGGATGTTACATTCTGTGCGTGTGTGTGTGTGTGTATGTGTGTGTGTGTGGCTCAGATGGAAGAGAGAGGGGAAAGAATACAGAAAGCAAAGAAGTGGGGTGGTTGTGGTGGTGTTTGCGAGCCTGTGTGCATCACAGCAGGTTTTGTAGTTTAAGTCACAGTGTGTCTGTGTTTGTATCATGCCAAATGTTTAAAGTAACTGATGGGAGTGCATCTCTCTATTCTCAGCCTGTTTTAACAATACATACTTATGTGCATCAGTGTCTGTAAGTCTGTGCGTTAATTGTAGGGGCATGATTTTGTGAATGTGTGTGCTCACACAGGTACATAGTTTGTATGCTGGTGTATTCATGAATGTGTGCTGTGTCAGTATTTATTGTACATGTGCGCTTGTGTTTGTGTTGTGTCAAATGTGAAGTAGAACTAACTGCAGGTGTGTAGTATACATCAGGGTGTCTTAGCGTTTGTATTGTAGGTGTATATATCATATGTGTCTGCCACAGTGTATGTTTGTGTACATGTGTGTGTGTGCTAGTGCATAGAATGTGCTGATGTGTCTTTGTATATGGCCTGAAGATGCACATGCATGCGCGCGTGCACATGCATACACATAAAAACGCTGGCATATGTTCATACATACACATACACACACCAAAAGCTGAACAGTGCTATGCTTCTAGCGAATCATACTGCAATTACATTGACAGTGCTACACTTTGTGATGAAATGATATACCTTTAAAAAAAAGCTGGGGGTGGGTGAACATTTTACAGTCTTCGCTATGGCTTTATCAGAACTGAGACAATATAGATTTTTAAACTGCAGACTTAATTCGTTAGATGGCCAAGTTTAGTTTGGAGAGGAAGAAAAAGGAAAAATAATAAAGCTAAAGATGGTCATCATGTTGGCTATTTTATTTTTTTGTGGTTGGTCAGGTCAAGACCACATGAAAATAGCAAGATCTGCATATTCCTAGACCGCTAACATGTTATGTCAATGATAGTGCAGATTGCACGTGAGAGCAACACACTAATTTGGAATGCCACACTAGAAACTTGAAATATCAGAAGGCTACAGGCCCTGCTGTTGAAGATTTGGCGGTTCTGAAACACACACACACACACACACACACACACACACACACACACCACACACACACACACACACACACACTAACTCACACACACACACACACACACACACACACACACACACACACACACACACACACCACTCACACACAGAGGAGGTGAGGTGGTTAAATGGCCTTTATCTAGCCTATATAATAAAGCTAAAGATGGTCATCATGTTGCACGTGAGAGCTACACACTAATTTGGAATGCCACACTAGAAAACTTGAAATATCAGAAGGCTACAGGCCACTGGAGAGGACCTGGCCGGTCATGCCATCATGGAAGAGCTTGAAGAAAAGCTCCAAGACGGTCTGACCCCTGAAGATGGAACAGAAAAATGGTCCTCTTTTAAGGACATGGTCGCTGAGACTGCAAAAGAGGTCCTTGGAGCAAAAATCAGAGCCCATGAAGACTGGTTTGACTAGAACGATGAGAAGATCAAAGAAGCCCTCCATGCGAAGAACAAGTCTTACATCGAGTGGCAGATATGACCCATCGTCCGTCTCCAAACGCGAGAGATTCAAGACTCTCTCCAGGCCAAAGTGCAGACCGACCTACGTCTGATGCGGGACCAGTGGTGGCAGGACAAAGCGACTGAAGTCCAATGCTACGCCGACTCTCACAACGCCAAGAAATTCTTTGGCTCGTTGAAGACAGTCTTCGGACCCTCAGCATCAGGCTGCTCCCCGTTACTGTCCCTCCGACGGCGCAACCCTGATCAAGGACCAAGAAGGACTAAGCAAGCGCTGGCAAGTAACACTTCAGCAACCTGCTCAACTGGCCCTCGTCAGTCGACTCGGATGCCTTGAACCAGATCCCTCAGCAGCCGATACAAGACACACTTGCAGTACCCCCCACCATGCAGAGATCCAGAAAGCAATCCTCCAGACGAGCTCCGGTAGGGCATCAGGAAAGGACGGAAATACATGCTGAGATCTACAAGGCGGCAGGCCCCAACGCCCTAAAAGCCTTTCACGATGTCCTGCGGAGTATCTGGGAGGAGGAGAAGATGCCAGATGACTTCCGTGACGCCCTGATGTCTCCCTCTACAAGAACAAGGGAAGCAAAGCCGACTGTGGAACTACAGAGGCATCTTGCTACTCCCATTGCTGGAAAGATCTTTGCCAGAGCCATCCTCAACAGACTCATCATTGTTTCCGAGCAGAACCTCCCTGAGGCGCAGTGCGGCTTCAGACCCGGCAGAAGCACTGTCGACATGATTTTTGCTGTCAGACAGCTTCAGGAGAAGTGTATCGAACAAAACATGCCCCTATACTCTGTTTTCATTGACCTGACCAAGGCCTTTGACCGGTCAACAGGGAAGCTCTTTGGACAGTCCTCGAGCGCATTGGATGCCCGCCAAAGTTTGTGAAAATGATCAAGCTCTTCCATGATGGCATGACCGGCCAGGTCCTCTCCAGTGGAAACGTGACGGAAGCCTTCGAGATCAGCAATGGCGTGAAGCAGGGCTGTGTCTTAGCTCCGTCCTCTTCAACGTCTTCTTCACCTGCATGTGTCCCACGCTGTCCAAGACCTGGAGAAGGGAGTCTACTTCCGCTATCGTCTGGACGGCTCCCTCTTTGACCTTCGTCGCCCACTGCCAAGACAAAGAGCATCAAAGATCTCCTTCAAGAAGTCCTCTTTGCCGATGACTGCGCACTGGTGGCCCATGCAGAATCCGATCTGCAAACGATGCTTGACCGCTTCTCCGATGCTTCAAAGCTCTTCGGCCTGACAATCAGCCTCGGCAAGACTGAGGTGCTTCACCAACCCGCACCAAACACCAACCCCTCGGCACCCACCCATCGTCATGACGACTCCAGCTTGCGGACATTGAACATTTCAGATATCTAGGAAGTACCATCTCCTGTGATGGCTCCCTGGACAGGGAAGTTGATGCCCGAATCAGCAAAGCAAGCCAGGCTCTGGAAGACTCCGCAACAGAGTGCTTAGTCAACACAACATTCGGCTGACTACAAAACTGAGAGTTTACAACGCAGTGGTCTTGCCCTCTCTCCTCTATGGGTGCGAATCTTGGACACTGTACCGCAGACACGTCAAGAAGCTGGAGAACTTCCACATGCGAGCTCTTCGCTCCATACTCGGAATCCATTGGCAGGACCGTGTTTCCAACCTCGAGGTCCTGGACCGTGCTCACACTACAAGTATCGAGTCCATGCTCATCAAGGCCCAGCTTCGATGGGTGGGGCATGTCATCCGTATGGAAGAGCACCGTATGCAAGGCGACTGCTGATGTTGGAGAGCTTCTGCACGGCAAGAGAAACCAAGGACGCCCAAAGAAACGGTACAAGGACTCGGTCAAATCAAACCTCCAGTGGTGCGAACTCAAACCAAAAGAACTAGAGGAGTGCGCCAGTGACCGACCTCTGTGGCGGGCCACAATTCACAAGCCGCTACCCAACTTCGAAGTACTCGACGCCAAAAGCTGACCTGCCGCCAGGGATCAACGCCACAGAGCAGCAGCAGCAGTGATCACGACAACGGACTTCCAGTGCCCCACTGTTCCAGACTCTGCGCCTCCAGATTGGGGCTGCAGAGCCACCTCCGCGTACATCGATGAGCTGCAGAACGCTAACGTCATCTTCGGATCCGAAGGACTACCATCATCATCATCTCGCCTATAATTAATAATAATAATGAATACTTATATAGCGCCTATTCTCGGCTAGAGGCCAAGCTCTAAGCGCTTTACATTTACAATCAACACTCGTTTACACAACGGGCTGCCTACCTGGGTATTGCCGACTGAAGAGCTGCTAGCTGGCGCTTCATTCAGTCGTTTCCCGTGTCATCCAGCCAGTATCGTTTGATATCGATCACTCATTTTCCTTACTTCCTTCATTCTGTCCATTTCTCACGCAGGGTGCATGCTATGTGTAACGTGTCATCCATACCAACGGCCAAACTGGCCTACTCTTCCGAAAGTTGGTGATGGGATTTTACGTGTGTGCAAGATGTTATGCGTGCGTTCACACACGGAACCTCGGTTTATAGTCTCATTCGAAGGACTGTATGGGAAATGGAGTCGGAACCAATGTTAACTCCGAGGGAAAAATCCCTGTACCGAAACGCCCCGGCGGAGGTTCGAACCCGCAACCCCAGGATCACCAAGATTACGAGTCCAGCGCTCTACCAACTGAGCTGTTCCAGCTTCCAA
Organism: Conus ventricosus; assembly: GCA_018398815.1. Taxonomy (NCBI): domain Eukaryota; kingdom Metazoa; phylum Mollusca; class Gastropoda; order Neogastropoda; family Conidae; genus Conus; species Conus ventricosus. The sequence continues at coordinate 40,809,183 of CM031609.1, forward strand.
TGCCTATGCATTTTTACAAAGTATAATGTTTATCGCCTTTTGTTAAATAAGGGCTTTTAGTGATTCTCAGAGATTATCGGCATCTGGGAACATTGGCAACTGTAGTCCAGATTCTTTTGTACAAAAATATGCAAACAAAAATTTTTATGTCAGCTGCGTGGGACTTCGGCCCAAATTTTGTGAGGAAAGTATACAGGACTGGAGAAAGAAACTGAGTTTGTAGCATGGGTTATCTCCAGCCATGCTGCATAGGCCACTGCTGTCCTTTTGATTTAATTCATGCAGAACTCGCTCTTGTGTGTGTGTGTGTCACTGTGTGTGTGTCATGTATGTGCATGTTTTTTCTACATAAATGTCTGTGTCTGTGTATCCATGCATAGTATGTGTGATATTTAGTCAAATAACTACAAACACAAACTAAAAACAAACAATATTGATACATAAGAACAGAGACACATCAGCAAAAGAAAGTAAACAAAAGAGAAAATCAAATGAAAGAAAAACATAAACAAAAACTAAGAAACAAGTGAATAATGGAAAGAAGAAATTAAATAAATAAAAGAAGGCACCAAAGAGAGAATTAAACAAGTAACTGAAAGTGAGGAGGAAGGAGAGAGGAAGGGGAAAAAAATTGGATGTAAAGAAGCAAACAGAAATACAACAGAGAGTACAAAAGAATGAAAAAAAACAAACAGAAATTTTAACAAACACTTAACGTTTTTGTTTTTGCTTTAGTAAATTGGCTCACACAACATTGTTGAAGCAAAGTGTCATAATCTGATAGAATACCCTTGTATCATAAAAAAAAAAAAAATCTTGTATCATAATTCAGTCAATAAAGAATGTTGAGTAAATAAAGACATAGATTTACATGTCGTTAAGTACTGCTGCTAGAAAAAGACATAGAACATGTCACTATGTACTGTTGCTAGAAAACGTTTTTTATTTTTAAAGAGAAAAGGAGTGGGGGAAAAAAACCCAGCCACCCCCACCCCACCACATCTCCTCCCCCCCCCCCACCCCCAAATAAACAAAGACAATAAGAAAGATACTACTGTATAGGAATATAATCAACAAGACGATAAATAAAACATGCCACTCTATAGGAATATAGTTTCGATGTAACAAAATGACAAGTGGTTGACTTCATATGTCTGGTAAGAAAGTAAGAATATTACAGTCAAAAAAGAAAAAAAAAATATGACAGTCAAAACACTATATTCAAAACCACCCTGATTCTTTAAATTGGGAGACTATCTGAATACACTGAGAAATCTGTTAAAACATGTTGCCCTGTCTTGTGGTTCATAATAAAAGTAGCCCTAGCTGGTGCCCCCTATGTGGAGTTTTGTATCATTGTAAAATTGTGCATTGTACATGTTTGCAGAATCACACAATATGCAAATACCAATCCAAAAATCCATGTCATTGTTCTGTGGAATGCTGACATACTCAGAACTTTAAAAATTTTACCCAGATGAGATCAGTCAGTGGAATTTTAACCCCAGGGGAGTTACTCAAGTCTCATTTGAATAGCTCCAAATAGTGATCAGTATTTTCAGATGTTCTTTCTCCTACATTTTCAGTGTATAAATCTCTCTCTCTCTATTTTTTCTTCCTTTCTTTGTTTTATCTGCATGATTGTGTTATTGGAATTAAGAAAAGTCTTACAAAAATGTTCTTTTCTTCTTAGGAGAATTTTAGTGCAAGTGTACAATACATGTTCACTCCTTGGGTTCAGTGGGTTAAAGGAATGGGATTTAGGAGATGATGAAAAGAAGTTCAGTCGTCAGGAAGTTTTTAGAACATGTTTTAATTGCTGTTGCAGATAGTTGGCTCAACATCTGTTGCTGCCCTTTTATATGATCTTGTGTTATGGACATCTGACAAAGCAACACACATCTCTGGGTGAGTGTCTTTTGGTTTTAAGAAATCTTAAGTATACAGGTTAAAGTAGAAAAGGTAGCAAGAGGGCAAAGCAAAAAAACATCTTGTGTTCTTCAGGATAATTTACAATTCTTTGTTTTTGTTTCTTTTGATCGATACATTTAAAAAAAAACAAACAAACTTGCAAACAGGCATGGAAAAGAAAGCTGTCATTTGTGTTATTAAAGGTAATTTATATTTAATTTTGTTTTTTCAAAAGAATCTCTGCTGTATTGTTGTCTTGATTGCCTATCTAACAGTATAGAACATTTTTGTAATTAGTTAAATTGAAGTATATATCCACATATGAATTAAGTATAGTGTTATAGCTTTTATCAGAAAAAAATTACTTGTTTATGTTATAACTTCTTTTTAGTCATGATAATCAGTAAAACCTATGGGACTTTTTTTCTTATATCTCTAGCGTCATTTAAGACTTGAAAAAACAAGCAAAATGTGAGAACAATTGTGCATTTAGAAAAAAAGAAAAAGTAAATATACCTCCATATCTTATTTCTGTTTGAATTAGATTTGTTGAAAGCTGGACACTCCCCTTCTCATTATCCCCCTTTCCACATGATCCCACCGCTGTCTCAAAGCTTCGCATCCCTCCTGTCACACACACGCTACCATAAACACAGACACTCGTACACACCCCCATACCCCTCCCTTACACTCACACAGGCATGTATGCAGACGTAGGCAAAAACAATCATGCATGCTCAAAGCTGCTGGTCAGTACAGTATTGCAGTTTTTTCTTTGAGCTAATATCATTAATAGATTTCTGTAATGGTAAAAAAAAAAAATCTTTGGTTTAATCCCAGTTCGGGAAGGCCAGCAGGAACATTAATGCTGCCAAAACATGGAAGGGTTTCAGAAACTATTGAAGGGGATGACATATTGTAAACATGCTGCTTTCTAGATGTTTTTAAGAAGTATTGAAAACAATATTGTCATCTGTATGTTTCTGAAGTTTGATTTGATCAGATTTTAAGTGAAAGATGATGATGATCTTCTGAAGTCTTGCTCCAGTAATCCATTCATAATGATTGATTTGATGTCTGCATGTCCTGGATTATTCTTTTCCTTTCAGAAATATTTGACTTACTGTGTGCATTCTTTTTGACAAAAGCCGTGGTAATCAGCATTTACGTCACTGAAAAGAATACTCAAAGCTTTTTGAGTTTCAAACATTGTTTGAAATGAATCAAAAGCATGTTACATGTTTGCTACATTAACATGACAGATCTCCCTTTTTTGATTACAGGTAACTGCTTTGTGTCTGCCTAACCATGGCAGACGAACCTATTCTTGGACTTTTTGACTCGGACAATAATTTCCTGGATGAACTGACCGGCAATGGCACAGACCTGGGAGGTGTTATTTCCTCTGAGTCAGATGGAATGTTGGGACAAGCTATGCAACCGATTGGCTCAACGCCTCAGATGGTGCCTGGTTCAACATCCCAGCTTACATCTGGCCCAGTTCCCCAGATGCCTTCTGTACCCAGTGCCCAGAATGCCATGATGATGGGGCAGGGAGCAGGGGGAGGATATCAGTCAATGGGGCCGGACGGCTTCAGTGGTATGGTACCCTCAGGACCAGGTCCCGGCCCCCAGGCAGTCAGTCAGTATGGCTCTGCTGCAGATCCAGCCTACTCTCAGTACGGAGGCATGCCTAAGATGGCTCCTCATCATGGAGAGGGCATGATGGGCATGGGCATGCAACCACAGGCACAGGGAGGGATGTCTGTGATGCAGCAGCAACAGCAGTTTGGCAGTCCCCCTGCCGGAGGAATGATGCAGCAGCATGCAAGCTACCAGGGTTACAACATGCCCCCAGGACCTGTGCCAGCGCAGCAACAGCCCCCAATGGCCATGATGGGACAGCAGGGCATGATGGGACAGCAGCAAGGCATGATGGCACAACAGCAAAGCATGATGGGACAGCAGCAAAGTATGATGGGACAACAGCAGGGCATGATGGCACAACAAGGCATGATGGGGCCGCATCAAGGGCTTATGGGGCAGCAAGCAGGTGGATGGAACCCAGCCCAGACAAGTCCCACTGGCAGTCATCCTCAGTTCATGTCCACGCAACCACAGCAGCAGGCAGGATGCATGCCACAATCTATGGGCCAGCCATACATGGGACAACATGATTATGGGATGCAGCAGAATATGGGTCACTATGGGGATAGTTCAGGTTATATGCAGCAGCAGACATCCATGGCCAGTCCAAGCGGAATGAACATGATGGGTAGTCCCATGCCACGCCCACCACGCCCCCAGTTCCAGCCTCAGTCTCCCATGCGTCAAACCAATCCGGCTATGCCTGGCTATGCCATGCAACAAGGGCAGCGATACCCAAGTGATTACATGGCTCAGCGTGCAGGTGTGAACACCAGTCCAGTCCAACAGCGTTACTCCTATCCCCAGAGTTCTGCTCCAGGCCCACAGGTGATGGCACCAGATGGCAGTGCCATGGCTCACTTTCCCAGTCCTGGTCAAAGCACTTCGTATATGTCTTCCTACTCTGGTGCAACCCATCCCACAGCAACTGCTTCTCCTCGTCCTCCAGCAGTATCACAGTCCATTGCAGGAAGCCATAGCTCGGGAGTCATGGGTCAGGCATCATATGGGCAGTCGCATCTACAGGAGCTAGAACAGTTGGTTTCTCCAACACAGACATCTGGTGCCATTCCAAGTGCCAATCCTTACCAGCAGATAATGCAGAGCTCAGGAACCTCTGCTTCAAATGCACCTCCTCATAGCCCTATTTATAGTTCTGCCAGCTTCCCCAGCACTACCCTTCCTTCTTCCCCAACTCCCATCCAGGCCTCCTCAAATGTAGCGATGAACAGTTCAGGTCCACTCAGCCCTAATCCCAGTATGAGGCAGGGCACAGGACAGCAGTCAGGGATTACCCTCGAGATCCAGCGTTTAGAGAAACATATCCAGCAGTTATTCAACATGCCACAGTCACAGCAGATCTCACAGCAGATGCTGGATGCACAGGAGAGACTGAGAATCCTTAAGACACAGCAGCAGCAACAGATCATGCAGATGCAGCGACAGCAGCAGCAACAACACATGAATGTAAGTAGTCCAACACGGCTTGGGGAAAGCCAACCTTTGGGCAGCAGCAACAGCACCAGCAGCAGCAGCAACCAAGCACAAACCAGCCAAGACCTAGAATAGCCAGTCAGATGACAACACCACCGCAGTCCCATGTGGGCCCACCAGGGCCAGGAACAATGATGGGAGCAGCCAGCCAGGCTTCACAGTTACAAGTACAAGGACAGCACATGGGTCAGCAGATCTCCCCACAGAGACCTCCATCCCAGTCCACACCCATATCCTCTCCACAGAGAATTCAGCCTTTTCAGGTAAGTCTCTCGGTGTCTTTCAAGGTAAGGATTGTGTGGGCGAGTGCAAATTTTCAGTTACATTTTCCTGTACATGCTGCCTACATGTGGGGGCCAGTATGGACTTCATTCACAACATGCTGCCCAACTCTTGTTGATACTGTCTGAGTGCACAGCAAAGCATACCCCCCCCCGTCCTTTTTTTTTAACTCAAAAACTAATTTTAGGTGTCAAAGGGGGTCTTTGTAAATGCTGATTATCAAACCAGATCAGAAATTCTTATTCAGACATGGAAATAGGGGGCAAATTGCTAAACAGGCTGTATGAGCAGTAGTTGTGCAGCCATTTACCTTTGACAGGTTTAGTTGAGTTCCTATCGACATTGGTGGATGCAGTTTTCTTTCACTTTCTAAACTGTTCGCTGGAAGGACAGAAATGCAGTTATGAAGAATCAAATGATACGTGTTCAAAATAAATGTTCCCTGAGTAAGAATACATGTAGGAATTACAGACTGGTGTTGAAATTTATCCTTTCAATCCTTCAGTTTACAGCCTGGCCAGTCTCTCTTGCCTGGTCATGGGCTGATCTGCTGGAGTAGAAGCGATACTTCCCTTTAACTCTTTGATGTCAAAAACTATTTGCAAAGATAGTGCTGAGCGATTATATGGCAAGATACTACAGTTCTGTTCAGTATGGTATGAGGTGCTCAAATTAGACTTGCATTGCTTTGAAAAACAGAAACATTGTTTTATTGTTGCATGAACAGGCCAAGTAGTTCATTTCAAGTCTGAATACCTGGAAAACTATTTACCAAGGTGTGAAAAACTCCATGCTGTTAAAACAAAATTGATTGTAAAATTCTAAAATCCCATATTATATTTTGTGTCTTCAGACTTATGATGCTTTGAAAAACTCAAACATTAATTTACTTTTTATATTACTCAGTGTTTGAATGTAAAGGTCATCAGAATTTTAGTTTTAAGACTTAAAAATTTTAAAGTATTCAAAAGAAATGATTTATTTCGATCTGTGTCAAATTTGAAAACTGCAAGTTGATAGTTCATGTGTAATAACCAATTTAGTATAACAGGCCTGTTGTCTGAGCATTGCTCAGGTGCAGGTTTGTGGTGCTGTTCAGTAGCACTGAGGATTGGATGTAGGGTTGAATGAGTTGAGAGACTGGTTGGAAGGGAATATTAGTGGACTTAAAAGTTTGCTCCATGTGTGAAAACACGCAGATTTGAGTACTAGAAAAGACAGATGAAAATTGTGTAGAAAGGGTGCTTCAGATTCTGTTTTCAGCTGTTGATGTCCAGAAAAGCAGTGATTAGATGATTATCTGGTCCTGTCACGCCATCATCGTGCTGGTAAAAGGCAGAAAGAACTCCACTAGAATATTGCCAGTGATCGCATGTATTTCAAAGTGAGACTGCAGAAAATTGGCAAGAAAGTGCTGGGACTGAGCTCTGATTAGATGGCAGTTGATTTAATGCCACTCATAACTACAGTTGTGACAATGAATTGATGATGACATAACTTCTATTGAGACAGCATGCAGGTGATGACAGGACAGGCACTGCAAGTGCCACAGAGCTCTGATTAGAAGGCACTTGATTTGATGCCACACGTAAGGTTTTGACAGTCAGCTGATAATGACATAACTGCTATTGAGACAGCAAGCTGGATATGACTGGACAAGCACTGCAACAAAGCTGTAGTTAGAACTAGAAGGCAATTGATTTGATGCCACACATAACTACAAATGAGACATTTAACTGGTGATGACATGCAGTTTTACAATTGAGACAACCAGCCGGTGATGAAAGTACAAGCACTGCAACAAAGCTATAGTTAGAAGGCAGTTGATCTGATGCCACACGTAACTACAAATGAGACCTTTAACTGGTGATGACATGCAGTTTTACAATTGAGACAACCAGCCAGTGATGAAAGGATGACAAGCTCTGCAACAAAGCTCTAATTAGATCAATAGATGGTAGTTCATTTGATGCCCCACTTAAAGTAGAGACAATCAGCAGGTGATGACAGTACAAGCTCTGCAATGGAGCTCCAGTGGCACTTGATTTGATGCCACCCATAACTGCAGTAGAAATATTCAGGTGGTGATGACAGGGCCATGACAGTCTTATGACCTTGAACCACTCAGTAGTGATGCTAGGGTGGAGCAGTACCATAGCAGTAGGTGTTGAGATAGAAGTTCAAGCCAGTCCACAACACACCAAGGCAGAATTCACACATCGCGACAACACACACAGTGCCTGTCTGTGTGACACTTGGCTCAAATAGCACAGCAGTTGTGCTGTGTGGTGAGGAAGGTTGCAGGGTGACTGTAGGGGTACATGTGCAACACACTACAGCAGTGTGACTGCTAGTGGGGTTGATAAGTCTGGTTTTTCACTAGAAGGTATTTGTAGCTTGGAATATGGTGGGACTGAAGGACAAAATAACAATTTTTCGTATCTTTGTTGAGCATTGACGTTATTGTATAATGAATTAGTCAGGTGATTCTAAATTTTAAGTTGTTTGTATGGCCTGTGTGGTAGGCTGGGCTGGTGTAAACAGCATGAATCAATCAATTCACTCTGGTGAAAACCAGCACAGACACTGTACGTAATGTTTTTGGATGGTATTTGAATTTATGTGCCCAGCCAGTGAATGTTAATATTTTGGTTGCACTGCTGGTGCCCTGGCATTTGAATGTGTTTTGACAGGTTTGTTGAGAGGGTACAGATGAAATGTGACAATGCTGTTTTGCTATACCTTTCACTATCATTTCAGGGTGAAGGAAAAGATACTTGTTAATTCCCATACATATAGATTTAACCAGGCACCTCTCTATTCTTTGTCGACATCACACTGCATTGACCAGTTCAGACTTGAAACTTTGATTCAAGGACCTATGAAAGCAGAACCTTGATTGCCTTGTAACATACTGTGCATGTTGGGTTAAAGCAAGGACTTTGCAAGTGAGCAGCTCATTATCTGATTTTATCTGTCTGATGTGATTGATGTCACCCCAATCTGAGAGTTTCCGCCAATATGAGAAAATCAGATTACAGTATCCAAAATAAATTTGATAAACATTTTAATCCAGTATTATACATTACGTAGTATGTAGTATGACTGCTGAAAATCAAAGGGTGTGCTTCCTGCTGAAACTTAAGCTAAAAAGAAAAAGAAAAGAAAAAAAAAGAACCAGCCTGTCACATCTAACACCACTTTGCTGGTGTTCTGGTCTGACAAAAACAGAGAGGAGGTGGGGGATGAGATGGGGAATTGTTAGAGGGGTAGAAGTGAGAAGTGTATGAGGGAAGTGCAATCAGTCTGTTGAAACTGACTGGTCTGTCGCCTTTTTGCTGACACAGACAAAAAAGTATAGAGAGCATTTCTACTTGTCTGTAGACTAAAGGGTTGAATCCTCCTTGACAGTTGGATGAGTGGGTATTTCGATCCCTGCTATTATGCACCGATAGCAAAGATACAAGGATTCCATTGTTGGTGAAGAAAAGTGACTATTGAATGTGCAGCATCAACAGACTTTTGAGGTTGTAACCTGAATTCAGATTTTTGAAAGGTCTCTCAATCTCCAGGAAAAAAAGAAATTGGGTTGATATGTAGGGTAAAGATTATCAGGTTTTAAGTTCACAATCCAGTCTGTTACATTTCCAGTTTGGTTTGTTGAGGCTGCCAGGTCTCCCAAACTCATTTTGTAAAAGAAATCTGTGGGTTTATATGTTTCAAACGCTGAGGAAAGAAGAAAAGTTCTGGCAAGAAGTATGAAGACTGCAGGCATCAAGAGTGGTTGGAATGCAGGATGAGTTGAGCATACCCATCAAACTCAGTAATGCTAGTAGTTTGCAAGTCCAGAAAAGAGAGTTTTGCCTGAAGGTGGCT
>CM031609.1:40827322-40969834 GCA_018398815.1 Conus ventricosus
AAATAGAAAAGTTAAAAACAAGTTTTTTTTATTGAGGTTTCTTTATGGCAAGTGTGTATGTGATGCAGAGTTACCTCTCTCTGGCATGGTATTCACATGGTCGTATAGCACAAAGTCATGCCGTAGACAGAGGGTTTAAACTTGATGACCAGAGAAATCCACCGTCTTTTTGCTTGCAGTCTTTCCTTTAAGTTTTCTTAGCATATTTTGATGACTGGCATTTCAGTGCCTTTGGCACAAATGCATGTGGATTTTATTTTGTTTTTCTGTGAAATGTTTGTTCTCAAGCTTACCTGTCATTGTTTGTTCTCAAGCTTACCTGTCGAATCAAATGCCGTATCCCCACTTGGTGTAGAACATCACCTTTTATCAGGGTTAGAAACAAAATAGGAGAGCATTGAGCTAACTTCGCCCCCCAATACCCAGTTGGGCTGTAAGAGTGTCTACAGTTATTTGAGTATTTTGCACTTCATTCAAATATAGTTCTGCTTTCTCATTTTCCTTGGTGATGGAACATGTCCCCCTTTGTTCTTAGGAGTTCGCACTGGTAGGCCCACTCAAGCAGCCTTTTTAAGCTTGCTTGAATTTCAAAGCCTCCATAAATCTTCACGATTGTCCGCCAGTTTTCTGTACTCTGAAAGTGATCACTCTAGAGAGCTTAACTGGGTATTGGTCGGCTTTGGTCGGCTACCTGGTCTCCCAATCTTGTGTGTGGGTGGGTGTTTTCTGATGATACGGTGATGCTCCACTCCAAGTAGGGATAAAACATTTATATGGTACAGGCAAGGATTTTGTAAAGTGCCAAACATAGTAAATTTCCTTTTTCTCAGAAAGTTTTTTTGTGTGGACTATTCACTTTTTTCTACTGATATTCAGAAGGTGTACGATGACTGTCCTTAAGATTCTCTCTCTGTCTTTCTCTTTCTCTCTTTTCGTTCCTCAGGTAGAATCCCTCCTGATTTTTGTACATGTGACTGTCTTTTATTCCACCACCATGGTAGCACATGCTATCTTTTGGGATGTTTTTAAGTGAAAGCCATGTGCATGTGTTCTTTCTTCACGTTTCCATCTCATTAGCAGACAATGGTTTATTCTTCTCCAAAAATTGGAACCAAATCAGATGTGCATGCAACAGGGCTGCCTACCGTCCCGGAGTATCCGTATTTGTCCCCCGAAATAATGAAATCATGCAGCCTGTCCCTGGAATCCACTTTTTTATTCTATGTCCCGCGAAAAAAAAATTCGGGAGAAAAAAACAACAACAACAAAAAAAACGAAGTCGAGTTCGTCAGCTGATCACCGAATGACCGACTTCGGTCGTGGCCATCCTGACCAAATCCGTCGGAAAGACCCGAACATTGCCGAACTGACCAGTGCGCATGCGCATACACCGTCTTCCCGAGTTTTGAAAGCGAGAAAAATGGACGCGAAACAGGGAGAGCGTAAAAATGCCGACAGCGATCTCGACTATGGGGCTTCTCTCAAGAAGAAGAAACGTCGGCAGACATTCCTGTCAAAATATACGGAAACCTGGCCGTTCATCAAGCGTGGCAAGATCGAGACTTACGCGTCTTGTGAAATTTGTGCGTGTGAGTTCTCCATCGGATCTGGAGGTAGGGATGAAATAACCCGTCATGTCGCCACTGAAAAGCACAAGAAGAACACAAAAATCCGTGAGAGCGAGAAATCTTGTAACATTAGCGGATTCTTTCAGCGCGCTCAGACGTCAACCAGTCAGGGAACTTTTGACGTCATAAGAGCTGAAACGATGATGGTTGACCTTGCAGCTGAACTGAATTTGCCGATGGCTGCGCTGGACAAGCTAAACAGAGGCGTTAAATTGATGTTTCCTGACTCGGACATCGCAAAGAAGTTTCAGTGCGCTAGAAGCAAAGTAGCATTGTAGAAGTTGTACATAGTGTAAATAAAGGTAAGCTTTCACTTTAATGTTGATGTGGTTGTGATATGTGCTACCGCTGCATGTGTCCCTGGAAATCAGTCAGTGTCCCTGGTTTTGAAAAAGTATGTCCCTGAAAGAGGCGGAAGGGGTAGGCAGCCCTGATGCAAGATCTTTTCATGCATGCATTCATATATGGGACCTTTGTCTGATCCAGCCTGGCTGTTTTGAGTGGGAAATGGAACTGCGGACCTTGAAGCAAGTCTGATGTCTTTCCCACAAGACCAATCAGTTCCCTGACTTTAATGTACTATTCTCTTATATCCATGATGGTTTTGATGCTTCCCAAGTCATGGCACTTAACATGTTTGTTATATGATGCCCAACAGATGGCAGTTGTTTCTCTGTGCGCAAATCTGAACCGGTGTGCAACAGTATTGACTTTTTGTTTCAGGCGAGTTTCAGTGTGTCGGACAACCGCACAGACATTGATATCAATGACCCCAACTTCTGGCAGAAATGGGCCAAGAAGGCTGACATCGATGTTGACAAGGTGAACAAGAAGGTAAGCTTTTGGTCAATGGATCATATAGTATTGGAGTACATTAAGTGAATATTAAAAACTTAGACTTTCTGTTTGCGGTATTTAAGGATGAACATATTTCAAAATGTATTTTTTGTGTGAAAAATTAGCAACGCTGCAGATCTTTTGACTTCTTCACCCTTTTTTTGTTTAAAAGAAATAGCAATCTGAAGTGTTCAGCACAGGTCTGTTTATTGATTATTATGCTTGATCTGTCTTGCAGAACGACCTCATTCTGCAAGAGCCAAGGCAGCGTCGACAAACCACACGCTATGGCAAAGAGGAGGCAGTGATGGAAATCAGCGACCTAGACTCGACCTCAGAAAGCGACGATGAGCTGAAACTGCTGAGGAAAGGTCGCAAGATGCGACGCAGTGGTCGGGCAAGGGATGATGATTTTGGTTTCCATGAAGAAGTGACTTCACGAAGCTATTTGCGCTGTGACTGCTTCAAGGTGGAGAAGAACCTGCTAGTATATGGGTATGTGCTGTCATATAAACAGAGGGTTAAATGATATAGAGCCTTCATAAGGGTTGTTGGGGAAGAGGGAGCAGGGAAGTACTGTTGCATGGATGAAACTTCAGTTTGGTGACAGAATCATTTTAGACTTTATCCAGACAGAAGATCTGTTTATGTGTGTTTGTTGTGCTTGCTTATGTTGGTGCCTTTTTTAGTGGTTTTTTGTTTGTTTGTTTTTTCTTTCTTTTTTTTTCCTTTTAAATTACTGAAGTTTTTCAATTTCCATGGCACCTAGAACAGAAACAGAAGCATGTGACCAAAATCCAGCCCATGCTCAGTAGATCATGTGGCTAGCACTCTGACGAGGGTCATTGAAGACTCCATCTTCACACTGTTTAATGTTTATCAGCTTGCTGGAACATGCCTGCGAGGATGGACAGCATCTCTGTGTCAGAGATTGAAGTGATTTGCTGAGGATGAAAGGAGTTTAGAATAGCTAAATGATAAGGATGCCAACAGTATTCCATACCGACAACACTTTACGGTTTGCAGTGCAGAGCTGAAGTAGGGATTAAATGCAAAGAAATTGCTTAGTGAGCCCACTCGGAACTCATGAGCTTCCAAAAAACATGAAGCTGTAACTAGTATTTATATTCAGGATTCTAAATGATCTCTCTCTCTCTCTCTCTCTCTCTCTCTCTCTCTCTCTCGTGTGGTTGTTTTCTCTCTCTCTCTCTCTCTCATGTGATTGTTTTCTGTTTGTGTCAGTGTATGTGTCTGCGTTTTAACTTTTTTTCTGTTATTATACTTCTATCTTTAGGCAGCCTCTGTCTCTCTGTCTCTCTCTCTCTCTTGTCTCTCTGTCTCTCTCTCTCTCTCTCTCTCTCTCTCTCTCTCTCTCTCTCTCTCTCTCTCTCTCTCTCTCTGTGTCTCTCTTTCTCTCTCTCGCTCCAGTCACCGTCTTTTTGCCATCTTAAAGGTACTGCCCTACTTCAGTGAACCTGAAGGTGTTGTTAGCCTAACATGGCTACTTTGGTCAGCTTGGCTATGGGCAGTATAACTTGCACCCCGTCCTTTTTATTCTTTAACTTGAATTGTTCTTTTTTTTTTTCACTGCTGTATTTATATATTTGAATGCATGTCACATTTCTGCGTTTGCATTTGCTTTCTCTGGATTTATCTCTCTCTCTCTCTCTCTCTCTCTCTCTCTCTCTCTGTCTCAGAAGTTTTCAGTTTACATGCTTTACAGGTGTTTGTTTATTTCATTGTGTATTGCTGTTTCTACTCGGGATGACTCGATGTAAAAAAAAAAAAAAAAACAGCACAGTAATGCTTATCCATTATGTCTGTAAAGAATCTTCTCTTATCTCTCTCCTCTTTCTCTCTTTAACTTGATTACTCGCACGCTCGTTGGCGCTCTCGCTCTCTCAGCAAGGTGTTTTTTATTTTTTCATAAAATAATTTTGTTCCTTCTTTGAGTGTGTGTGAATTGGGGTTTTTGTGTGTGTGTGTGTGTTTAATAGATTGATTGTATGCCATTTGCTCAGGTTAAAACATGCATATGATGTCTTTCATTAAATTCCCATGATATTCACTTTCATTTCATGGACGTTTATCCAAATTCCAGTTCTCACCCAGCTTCAGAAAAGGCAAAATGTGTATTGTAGAATGTGCTAATACTTGCTTCAGAGTGCCTTCAATTTCTCTTTCAGTTGTCAGATTTTGTGAAGCTTCATGGGGGGTGTTGCTCCCCTCTGCCCCAACCCTCCAACAAGAACACTGCCCCTGTACCCTGCCAAGATCCTAAGTGGCTCTTGGGCTCCTGCCTTTCAGTCTTTTAAAATTTGACTCGCCCACCTTGGCATAAATAAATAAATGCATACATTGTGTGTTGTTTAAATTTGACTCGCACACTTTGGCATAAATAAATAAATGCATACATTGTGTGTTGTTAAAATTCGACTCGCCCACCTTGGCATAAATAAATAAATGCATACATTGTGTGTTGATAATCCATCAGGGGTGGATGGACAATATTCCATTGGGATTATTAGTACATTTTCACTAGGTGTTTTCCAGGTGTAAGATTAAGAACAACAATAGTGAATAATGTTTCCTGTGTGAATATTTCTTTATGTTCTTCAAACTTTGTTTATTATGTTGCTGTAGTTGGGGCCGTTGGCAAGAAATCATTCAGCATTCCCACTTCAAAACCCAATTGGGCAAGAAGGATGTGGAGATTATTGCTCGTGCCATTGTGAGTATTGTGTATGATTTTTGTCTTTTTAATGACCAGGAATGATTTTGACGAATATGTTTTGGCTCACTAGAGTTTCTGTGGTGTCATATGTACATATTCTATCATTGGTATTCATATCATGCATCGTGTCCCAACTTCATCCATGTAGAGCCACACCAAGGTGGTTTTGACTATAAAGTGACTGTCTTCCTACCAGAGGAGACTGGCACTGCAGTGCACCTCCATGTATCAGTGACAGTTGTTGCTTCACCGTCTTCATGAACTTGCTTACATGGAAGACTTTGTTATGATTTCACCAGTGCCATCAGTATGGTAGGGAAATCAGAACAGGAGGTGCTATAAATAAGGAGTTTGTACGGGGCTGCTAGGTTTGCTTTTTTGGTTATTGGTGGTGGTGGTGGGTTTTTACTGTTAATGAACAATCAGTGGTGGGTTTTTACTGTTAATGAACAATCAAAATAGTGGCAATGATGCAAGATTTTGGTTTGTTTTCAGATTGTTGCATGGCTTAGTCTTTGCTTTGTTGTTCCTCTCTCTCTCTTTATTACTTTTTGTTTTGTTTTGTCTTTTGATACAGTTTACATAAACATGCCAGACTGGCATGTGTGTTGAAATCTGATAAGTGGTTGGTAGAAATATTAAAGACCATCAGAGTCAACACCAGGTTTTCATTGCCCATATATAGCTTTTTTTCAGCTTTATACTCTGTTAGACTTTTCATTTTTGTTCCTTCTTTTCCCATGAATATGGAAATATGTTAATTGCATTCACTTTTATCTTCAGCACCACTTAACCATCCCATTGATTTCAATAAATGTGTTTTATATTGTAAATTGTTTTAATAACTCTCTCAGTGTACTGGTAGTTTTTCTTAAAATTTAGTCATGGCAAACACTTGTATGTTCTTTGTGTGGTGACAACCCTGTATGGTTAGCTGGACAGTAATAAAACTGAAACAATGCTTTGGTTTAATATATAATTTGTTGTTGATGTTGGGGAGAGACGGACATCTAAACATTGACAGTTCTTAGAGGATTTTAGTTTCCTGCCTCACCACCAACTCCAGGATTGGTGTATACCAAAAAAAATCAACAAAAAAAAGAAAAAAGATCTTGTCCATAACTGGTAAATTTTGACTACTTATAATCATAGATTAAAGTTTCGATATCACAAACTTCTTCGGAGTTTTGGTATGTAACAGTAAATGTTAACTTATTGCTAGTGCTGTGTGGATGTGAAATTGATCATACAAATCAGTCACTTAGCAGATCCTCATGTCCTTCATTGCTTGTTAAGTTCCTATTGTTTCCACAGTATGATTTGTCATCTTTTGCAGGACAGAATGAGTGTGGTCACATAGTCTTGCTTTTTTGCTGATGCTGTCCTTCAGTCTTGCAACCATTCTGTACATTGTTTCAGCTGGCACATTCCCTCAAGTTCTACAAAGGGGATGACAAAATCAAGAGTTTCATCTGGGACCTTATTGCCAACAACAACGAGGGTGGGCTGAAGAACCACACTGGGCTGTCCGCCCCAGTGCCCAGGGGCGGAAGGGCAAGAAGGCCAAGGAGAAGAAACCACTGGTAGAGGAAGGACGCTGTCTAGACTTCGACCCAGAGGTAGTTCTGGACAACGGCTACAAAACGCCACCTCCATAGACATTCCAACAAGTAGGTGGATGTTTTATGTGTGTTGAAAGCTGGGAGGGGATGGAGACTTTTTGGTACTGTTGTCAAGTCTTCTGTTTTCTTAGATGAATGCCTATTTTCGAATTAATTGATGTGTTTGTATTTCATTATTTGAGCTCTTAAGAGTTGATGGTTAATTACCTATGAAGTCTGAACCTGTTTGGGTTAAAGTGTGTATGGAAATACAGGATATAGATATGTGATAAGTATGGACTGTGTGAAATGTTTGACTTAAAAGTTCGTTTTGCTTGATATATGGTAAGTATAGACTGTGTGAAATGTTTGATTAAAAGTTGGTTTTTGTTTTTCTGCTGGATAGTATTTATGAAGCCAATGTATTAAATGTTGCAGGGTTCTTCTGAGAGTCCGGCTGCTTTACTACATCAAACAAGAGGTCATTGGGGATGATGCTGAAAAGGTCTTCCAAGGAGCACGCTGCCAGTCAGTATTTTTTTTCTCTCTTTTTGAGTACAGATGGAATGCTGCACTGTGGTTATAAATCTTGCAACAGACCACTGTTCTAAATGAAGATTGTGACACATAGTTACAGCTGTCCAGTATGTTTTTCTTTTGTATTTACGATATTGAGGTGCATTTTGATCTGCTTGT
The DNA here is from genome assembly GCA_018398815.1 of Conus ventricosus. Classification (NCBI taxonomy): domain Eukaryota; kingdom Metazoa; phylum Mollusca; class Gastropoda; order Neogastropoda; family Conidae; genus Conus; species Conus ventricosus. The sequence continues at coordinate 40,834,819 of CM031609.1, forward strand.
TGTTAGGTTCCCTTATGATTACCTTATGAGAATACTGTTGTGCATACTTGAGCAGTAGTTGGACTGTTGCTTACATGTTTGTTGTTCCTCTGTTCTCCAGTGAGGTAGAAATTCCACCCCCAATTTGTGAGGGTGAAATCCCTGCCTTGTGGTGGACCAGTGTGCTGATCGCTGTTTGCTGTTGGGGGTCTTCAAACATGGTGAGTCACTCACTGTTCCTTGCAGGATTCTCCTCCCTCCCTCTGTTTCCTTCGTCTCCTTTGTTCCTTTACACACTTTTCTAATTGGGATCCACTGGCCGATTTTGGTTCTGTGATCAGCTGAACTATCTACAGTGTGACTTACCGGGCATCCATTTGTAGTGCCATGTTTTTTTTTTTTTACTTCGCATGAGATAAACTTTATGACAGCTTTACAGCCTACAGGACTGAAGTAAAAAATAAAATCTGAGTAATGAAGAAAGACTGAAAAAAAAAAGAAAATGAAAAGAATAGAATATTTTCATTTGTTCAGTTATTGACACAAGTGAGTTCGATCAACATTATCACTGCACTAACATGGCTCCATCAATGATGCCGCATTTCCATCTTACACTCGCACCAGACATTAGAGTTCATAAAACACATTCCCCGAAGTTGAAGTATGGCTGCCTTAATGGCGGGATAAAAAACAGCCATACACACAAAACTCTACTCCCTTTCTTGGGTAGATGGGATTAATCCTTGTCTGTCTATACAGGGAGTGTCTGCAGGAGTATTGGCCTGCGTACGCAGAAAGAGAAAAAAATAATAATAAAACGTAGACTCTTGAATTATTTATATTTAAGTCAAATTTTCAAAGTTCACTTGCCTTAAAATTTTAACTTGAAATGGTATTCTGATTCAATACTAAAACCGTGGCCAGCACATGATGGCCTGGTTTCTCCGTGTTTATTGCCCAAAACAACTGCTGACAATTGTTAAATTTCGATCTAAACTGTCTAGTCAAACTCAGTGATCTTGCCTTTCTCAGTGTTTCCAAATAAATCATTGTTGGACGGCGATTTTACACTTGAATTGATCAGGCCTTGTCACAAACTTTCAGTTGGTTACTGACGGATCTTCATCCCAATGAAATAGGCATTGTTGATGTCAGTCGTTGGCAAATTTGACAGTAAACAACATCGTATCTGCAAGAAAGTCATCATGAAACATTTTTATTATAAAAACTTCATTACTAGTTATTTTTTTTATTAAATGTGAAGTTCATGCCAGTAATGCAGTTGTCTTTGCTCGAAACTTTTGTCATTTGCCATTTGTAATCACCAGTCTCAGAATTTCCAAAAAGTTGTTCAGTTTGATTAATTCATGCTCCAAATGCAGGGGTCATTTTCTGTCGACATATTGCTGAATCATCACTGGTTACAGTGGTGTAGTTCACTCAACTGCAGTGAGATCATGAGTATACAACTTGCGCTTCTCATTTGAAAAAGGCCACCTATGTGCTGCATATACATGTGTTTTCTTAAAGTTAGGGATGTTTACACACTGGCATGTATCGAAGGTCTAGGGTAGGCTACGCTTTGGCGGTTTTCTGGACTGATAAGGGTTAAACTACTCCCCTACCCAACTCCCTCTCCAAATTTACATGCACATGCATGCTCCACACACACACACACACGCACACACAGGCACACGCTCGCACACAGACACACACACACACACACACACACACACACACACACGCACAGGGAAATAGCAGGCTTTGCCTCGCAACAAATGAGGCAACTGTGCGAAGTAGGATAACTGATGATTGGCTCCTATTGCTGAGTGTGAAGGGATGAAATGTCAACAGGTCTGACTGGATGCAATGTTTACTTGATATGTGTGGATTATCTTTGAGCTCATGGATGAATGGAGTATATTTTACTTGCAAGAATTGTGCTGTGAGCTTAAAATTTTCATGTCTCGAGTGGGAGAGAAAATATGATTCAAACCTCTTGTTGTGATTACATAATGATTTTTCACCTTGAAATTCAAACCCTTGCGTTGAAAGCCAGGTACTAGTGGTAAGGGAAAGCAGATGTGGCAGTCCTTCCAGGTTAAGATAACTGTCCTTGTTTTACTTGTGGTGGCTGAAAAAGATTCCAGAAAATTGAAATGGAGCTGGTCAGAACTGTTACTACAGATGCTGCTGACTGCACCACCGGAATAGCTCAGTTGGTAGAGCGCCGGACTCGTAATCTTGGTGATCCTGGGGTTGCGGGTTCGAACCTCCGCTGGGGCATTTCGGTACAGGGGGATTTTCCCTCGGAGTTAACATTGGTTCTGACTCCATTTCCCATACAGTCCTTCGAATGAGACTATAAACCGAGGTTCCGTGTGTGAACGCACGCATAACATCTTGCACACACGTAAAATCCCATCACCAACTTTCGGAAGAGTAGGCCAGTTTGGCCGTTGGTATGGATGACACGTCACACATAGCATGCACCCTGCGTGAGAAATGGAAAGAATGAAGGAAGTAAGGAAAATGAGTGATCGATATTGAATGATATTGACTGGATGACACGGGAAACGACTGAATGAAGCGCCAGCTGGCAGCTCTTCAGACGGCACTACCCAGGTAGGCAGCCCGTTGTGTAAACGAGTGTTGATTGTAAAGCGCTTAGAGCTTGGCCTCTAGCCGAGAATAGGCGCTATATAAATATTCATTATTATTATTATTATTATAAAGATTTCTCTTGTCTTGTCAGAGAGACGTTCAGAGTGTGAAAAAGCATAAACGTATGTTGTTGCAGGGTATGAGAAATACAACCAGATCAGACAAGACCCTTCCCTTTGTTTTCTGACCCCTGTGGACCACCTGATGGAGCTGCTCTGCTGGCGGAGCAGAATGAGAAAAGTGAGTGCCTTCTTCATCCCTTTCTTTTCCCTCTTTCTTCCACACACACAGACCTTTCTCCCTCTCTCTCTCTCCTCTCTCTCTCTCTCCTCTCTTCCCTCCTGCTGGCTGTCTCACCCCACACACCAGACCACACCACAACAAAACAGATGCATAGTACACCATGCGATGCTTAGTATAATTTGTTGTGGAGAAAATAAAACCAAAACTGTAAAACCCAATGTGACTGAACACAGGAAGATGAAAAATGATCTGGACGACAAGCTGCTGAAAGATGATGATGAAGGGGAAGCCTCACAGAGTTCTGTCCCTGACAGCAGGACCCCCCTTCTTCCACATCCCAACCCATCACGTGCAGACTGACGAGTCGGTAAGGAAGGAGAAAGATGGGGAGAGAGTAAAGGGAAAGGGAGAAAATAGTTGATAAGGGTGGAGAAAAAGTTGGAAGAGTGTTAAACGGGTTCTATTAAGTTCAAATGGATGAACACACTTGATCACAAAGTTAAAGAAAGGGTTTTCCTTTGGGGTTTGTTTTTGGGTGGATCAATCATTGTAATTGTTCCTCTAGGTAGCAGATTGCAGAATCCTGAAAAAGAAAAAGATGCTTTATACCATGTAAACTAAAGACAAAATATAAAGAAGAGAGATTGAAGAAGACATTAGATGTATTTAGTACTTACCCAAAGGGAAAACCGCTCTGTTTCTTGTCAGGATTCAGCTGACTGGCAGGCTTTGAAGTTTTGTACTAAAAGAGACTTCAAAGAAAGCAGCTTTTGTGATCATCAAGTTTTCACAGTATGCAGGACATAAAAAATTCTCTTAAAGCACATGTGCGTACGTTAGCAGGGCATAGCAGTCCTAAGCTGAGTGCATGTACATTTGAGGGTTCACACATGCTAAAGATTAACATTTGTTCACACATTAACATCATTTGACCGCCCCCGCCCCCCATACCCATCCCCACTTTTGTGGAGAGTTGCCTTTAACCCCTTTTTTCGGGAATGCTAAATGGGGAGTTTGGTATTATACTCCCTGTTTGGCTAGTATACTTACCATGTCAGACCATAGCATTCCAGGGCAGTTAGTTAGCTCTGCAGGCCGAGATTTTTTGGGGCTAATCAGTAATAAGACCATCACGTGCGTCCACACTACTTCCTCAGGGAAGAACCGGTGTAAACTTCCTGTTCCTCATTCAACGAGGCCTATGCCCAAGAAACCCCGAGAACCATACGCTAGCGGGAAGGTAGGGGGGGCATTAGAGTCTGACTGGTATATACTAGCCAAACAGGGAGTGAATACAAACTCCCCTTTTTGGCGTCATATACTTTACCATGTCAGCCCGTACAGAATTCAAAGGAATCGGGGGAGGGCTTAGTGCCCTAATGGTTCTTGGGTTAGCAGGGGAAATAGTTTATGGCTGCGTTAGCCGCAAAAGAAGTCCCTAGAACCTCAGGCCCTGGTCATGCGACACCCCTAAAATAAGGCTTATAAAGGGGATTTTCCGGATGCCAGTAGGCTGCCTCGGGGATGGGGTTGCAAGAGGACAGAGCGCTAAAATCGCTGTGGAAGGCCACGCCCTGCCCTCAGGGGCCCCGGGGGAGATAAGAGGGGGAGATCCTTATACGCCTGGGCGTGGGCCGATCTGCCCATCTTGAAGCATCTAGAGAGGACTGGGAGGAGCCCGGGGGCCCGGGGTTTCCAGTAGCCCGGAATGGAGCCAGCTGAGAGCCTAAACGAAGAAGATAGGAGCGATGGAACTACCTATCTGAAAATTGGAAGCCAATGGAGGAAAAGAGTGAGCCCAAAAGGCCATCTCTCCCCTTGGAAAAGGGCTCACCCTGTGGGGGATGGGAATGGGGGGAAAGGCGTATGTTATAGGCCAGCCCAAAGGAGGTGAGCGACTCTGGGCCTGAACACTGTTCTCCACTGGCTGAGGTTAGCCTGCTGAGGGTCCTTCAACTCTGTGAGGAGGAGGAACCCCGCTATGTGTGTCGCGCAGAGGGTGAATCCCCACGGCAACAGTGGAGAGGGGCCTCTATTCGGGGGAGAGGCTGAGGGGCGAGCCCCCTTCCCCCACCCCTTTTTTGTTGTTTTTTGACACAACAAGGCAACCGAAGTGTTGTCCGTGGGCAGGAGAACAATCGGGGGCGAGTTGGAAAGCAGGGAAAGGAGTTAGGGCTGAGGGAGCGAGCCCCCTTTCCCCCACCCCTTTCTGTTGACAAAGGGCACCGAAGTTGACCGGGGGCAGGAGAACAAGTCGGTGCGAGACCGGGGGTTTTGGAAGCGGGGGAGGGGGAGCCTGCCTGTCGCTCACGGGTGCGTCCCGCATTTCCCGAGGTAGGGGGTTTCTCAAAAGGGGACAGCCCGAGATGGAGGGGGAGTGTAGAGGTTGAACTAGTGCCACTCTCCCTACCCTCCGCTTTGTAAAGACGGGATTACAAAGACGTGTATTTAAAATACTGAGCCATGCGCTTTTTTGGGGCCATAGTCAGCATGAGTGGTGGTTTGTGAGCCCATAGATGCAAATGAGGCGATCTTTCGCACACAGAACATAAACGTAATGTTTTGGGGACCTACAACCAGTACTGCTTACCTGACCCCAAGATCCGAAAACGCACACTTTCCTAAACATGTCGATTGCCTGAGCACCGACGGGAAAAGGGCGGATGTAATATCGCGTGTTCACGCGAAACGAGACTATAAAAAACTAGGGCGAGACCTTGGGAAAATCAATACTTCAAGGCGAGTGTGGGTCTGCTACGCTAATGCCGTTTGTGGGAAAACCCATTACGAACTATTTCAGGTAAGTACGACTGCTTACCAGATTTTCTGGAACCCCGAACTTGCCAGGCGAGAAGTATGTAGCGTCTGTGAGAGGGGAGTATAAGGATGGAGTTTCCCCATGGGCGACCCCCCCATCACCTTAGGGACTGTGTCTCCCTGGCCGAACTGAATATTCTGTAGGATTGTTTCGGTTTCGGCCTAGGGGGGATATTAGGGCGCTTGCAGCATCCCTTTAAGCCCGGGGAGCAAAGGGGCCCGTGCCAGCACGGCAACTCTAACTACCAACAGGCAGTTAAAGTGGCTCCGGCTGCGCTGTCCGCCGCGGGCTGAAGGTGATGCGAGATCCTGTTGACCAGGTGTCCATAAATGGGTCGCTGAACAAGAGAGAGTCCGTCCCTGGTGTTCTGGGAGCCCGAGTCCGATGACACTGGGACGGCGCCGTCCTCCTCCGGCTTGCGCACCCCTGGTGCGAGTTGCCGGACCTTCCCAGATGGAGGTGAGGGACTGTGGGCGATGATCCTGGTTTAGATCGCTGGGCAGGGGGCGGCTCGGTGTTGGGTCGGTGAAAGAAAGGACTTTGGGTCAGAGGTGGGGCCCCCTCACAACCAGGTCAGGCACACCGTTCCAGGGCGCACATCGTAAAATTTGGAGAAGGTAGTTCTTCCTCATTTTCCCAGCCTCAGGGTGGTCTTGTTCCGGGCAGGGTGGGTGGAATCTTCGTCGGGAGGCAACTTCAGGGGCGTGTGGGTCCGCCCTAGCCCTAGCTGGGTATGGGGGAATGCGAGGGGGGGTCCCTCGTGGCTCTATGATGGGGCGGCCAGGCTTGGTTGGGGGAGCCCGTCCTGCCGATCGGGACAGCGCCCGAGGTGGGAGACCCAGGTCGACCCAGTGGATGAGGCTGGGTGCCACATTCAACCGTGGAGCTGGGCATGTTGCGTGTTGGAATTAAGCCACTGGTCTCTCTCGGGGGCATAGAGCCACCGGTCCCCGGGGGGTAGGCGGCTGTGGCGGCCCTGGGTGTGGGCAGGATGTCCCGAGGAAACCCGGGGAACCTGAAACACCGGGGGGGGGGGGGGGGGGGGGGGGGGGGGGGGGGGGGGGGGGGGGGGGGGGGGGGTTAAACGAGGGGCCGTGGCCTGTTGTACCCCCCCAGGACGGGGCACTGCCACATACACTTTCCCTTGGTGGGCCTGGGAGGGCCTTAGTGGTGGTGGGGAGGACCGGTATCGAGCCCCCTACCCGCATATGTGTGGATGGGCTGGCTGCGGCACCGTGTTCCTTCCCCCAGAGGAATAAGTCAGGTTAAACCCCTTTTCCCGCTGGTTGATCCTCCCCCCGGAGGAACGGGACCGCAGACGTTGCCCAAGTGGGAAGCTGATTAATTAAGTCGACTCCCCAACTCCTGTACCCCTAGGGGAAAATGTGGCGGTCGATCGGTTGGTCGACGGCCCCTTGTGCATGGACACGACCGGGCTCTTGGCGCGGCGTGACCACGCGCCAGAATTATGGACAACCGCCGAGGTCGTGGTCGGGTGACATAATACTGCTTCCGGAGTCATGGGCTCCTCGAGCACAGGTGTTGGCTGCACCTGTGCCCGGTGGGGCAGAGCGCTGTGAGTCCACCCTATCAAATTCGGGGGAAAAGTGAAACATGGCTCATCAAGGTGAGTGGCAGGTGGGGATTCCATCCCAACCCGTCACCCGTGCTGTCCCCGGCTCGGCAAGGTTCCCCAGGGGCCGAGGGTCGCGTACCCCAGCATGATAGACAGAAGTCCACTGCGCGTCGGGAGGCTAGAGGGCAAGCCGCCAATGGGGGACGGGGGGGGGGGGATTTCAGTGAGAGATTTGACTTGGATCAGTCTTTGAGGGGAGCCTTTCCCCTTTGACTTTCTGGGCAGGGCAAAAGAGAGACATTTAGAAATGGCGGGCCGATTGCCTAGTAGCCTTCGGACGCAGCGATCGGGTGTCCGTCGGACCCCGGTAGAGGAGGAATGGTCACGCGCCCCTCCGCGGAAAAGTCATCTCCATCTACCCTGACCGTACGTTCTTCCATGAGAAAAGGATTGCTCTGGATCGGAATCGACCCGCGGTTCTCCGGAATGTGAGCGACTTCTGAGTGGTGAAAATGGCTCGACCCGACTGTCCTTCACCATGTTGGGCAATGGTGGCAGAGCAAACCCGGGCACACGATCACAAAGAGACAAAATGGTCGATCGAGAAGAAGTAAATTAATCTCGATCGGCCGTGTGGTGTTGTGTAAAGGAGTCGAGAAAAACGACAGAAAACTCGAACTACCCGTACACGCCACCAACAGCGAGAATGCTGAGTAATTTTTAGATATCAATCGTGATCAGCGTGTAAATATTACGAACTTGTACTAGGACAAAATTTCTAGCACTAAAGTGGATATTGTGTACTAGTACGAAGATATTGAGCACTAAACCGTCCAAGGGAGACAGACCCAGTACGAAGTACGGGCCGGCCGAAGACAAAAAGTGGGAAACACGACCGCGAGGGAGAAAATGGCGGCCGACGACCGGGGATGTACAATCGTGGAAAAAAACAAGGGCGTGTGCAGAGAAAAAACCGAGCAGGTATTTTCGAGGGGATAGGGTTTCGTTAAGCTGGGCACAGAGCACGAGACAGTGCCAGAAATGGCCCCTGACCACAACTCGCGAGAAGTAAACAAAGTCGCGAGGGAAAGAAAAAGGAGAGCTGTGCGAAAATGCAAAAATCGCTAAGGGACAACCAAAACGAAAGGAGAGAAATTATCAATCTATCCTACCAGGAGACTCTCGATCTACATTGTAATAATGATACATGGGGGGAGTAATAAATGTGCACATGTTGGTAATCAAAAGATCGTCGGATACCCAATCTACCAGTCGAATGATAAATGGGGTAGTATAAATGTGCAACGTTGGTAGATCAGAGATCGTAGAGACACCTGATCTACCAGGAGTAATGTTAAATGGGGGAAAAGATAAATGTTACTAATGGGGTACTAAAAGGTGTGCACACGTTGGGAGGTCAAGAGATCAAAACACTCTCTACCTGTAATAATGAAAAAATAAGGTACAGGAAAATACGCCCGGGGAAGCCGCGTACCGCCACACAAGTGCATGCGGTCAGGCAATATGGCGACACGCCCAACCGTAGTGGCACAATCCCAAAATGGCGGATCGATTGCCCGGGAAGGGATCCCATCGCCGAGAGTGACACGCAACTGGTGCGCGAGAGTAAAATTTCCCCTGTGTACCTGTAATAAGCAAGGAAAAGGGACTAACAATGTGCACCAGTTGGTAGATGAAGAGATCGAAAGACCATCAATCTACCTGTGATAAATTAGGTACTAAACACATGTGCACCAGTAGCAGATCAAGAGATCGTAAAATCACTCGATCTACCTTAGTGTAAGGGTACATAGAGTGCCATATAGGGGACAAATAGATGTGGCCTGGGGAAATCCCCGTACCGGCAAGCATGTGCGATCGAAAATGGGCACCATGCGGTGAGGCAATAAAGGAGGAGAAGCCGATCGTAGTGGAAAATCCCAAGATGGGGGGTCGATTGACCGGTGAGGGTTAGGTCATCGAAAGAAAGCAATGGGCGCGAGAGTAAATCGACTGACGCACTGAAGGTATAACGAGGGCCGAAAGGAGACTCCGTAAGGGAATGTTAGGATAACAAATGTTTATTATTGGCTTAAATGATTGACGGAGATAGAAAGGCGAACTCTTCTTCTTCCTCCTCTTTTTTAAAACACTCGCCATCCTAATTTGATGGTAGCATGTGGGTACAACCCATCGACCGTACTAACGAGCGATCGAAGAAGACGATCAGGAGTAGTGATGCAAGGAAAAGAAGGAATAATAATAAGGGGGAAAACCTCCATAGCAGTGAAGCGGTACGAAGACCGAGACGACCACCGCAGGGGTCGGCCGAAATGGCGAGAATAAGATGGCGGCTCGAGCGACCGACGAAGATCGATCGTCGATGTGAATGACCGAGATGGCTATTGGGAATAAACAACGCGCCGAGATCGATGGAAATCGGTGGAAATGGGAAGAAAATAACGAGAGAGTGGCTGACGCTTACTACAAGGGTGACGCGTTCCCAAACCCGGCGAGTAAGGGACGAATGGAGAACAATGGGGTGAAGAGAAGTCGTGAGCCGTCACGCCTAGAGTGTGAATAAAATGAAATAAAATGCTATCCATAAGCCTCACACGGCAATGGTACCCGTTGGTCGAACGTAAGCCACAACAGAGCAAGTAAAGAAGGCAAGCACACAAGCATTTGGCGTCATATACTGTACCATGTCAGACCATAGCATTCAACGGCAGTTAGCCAGCTCTGTCAGGCCGAATTTTATCCATGGCCAATGCAGTCATAAGACAGTCACGTGACGTCACCCCCACTTCCGCCTCCGGAAGAAGCCGGTGTCAACTTCTTCTTACCTCATTCACCTTCGGCCTGCCGTCAAAGCAAGATAAGTCTTGTGCTCTGTCTCTCGCCTACACTTGGCCTTTGTGTTAAAGATTGCTGGTGTCTTTGTTTCTATACTTGATTCAGTTGTGCCTTGCGCTAAACCCTGAGTATTCTTGCCGCGTGAGGCTCTTGGTGGGAGTGTAATTACTGAAATTTACCACTTTTACCCACACTCTCGCGATCTTAGCGTTCACGATCGTCGGTTCGTTCGATCGTCGCTACACTTGTGCGTGTTTTATCATCGCCACGTGGTTCACTTCTATCAAATTGTTTTTCGGATTGCCCCCTACCCCGTCTCGGGTGTTACGGTCGCATCCTACTGTCGCATTCCTCCTCCTTTGTCGGGGTACACGCTCCTGGTTATCTCGCGATGTACTCGCCGGTCGTCCTTTGTTCTACCGCGACTTCCTCGCCGGTCGGCGGTGGCCATCTTTCTTTTCTCGCCGGTCGTGTTTCCCCACCATATTCCTAGCCCTCGGGTTTATCATCCATTTGACGCAAGACTCCTCATTAAGGTTTAGTGCGCAAAAAGACCATTATCCATGTTTGTGTTATACTCCCTGTTTGGCTAATATACTTACCATGTCAGACTCTAATGCCCTCCCTACCTTCCCCTCTAGCGCAAAGGTTCTCGGGTTACCTTGCGCACAGGCCTCGCAGAATGAGGTAGAAGAAGTTGACACCGGCTTCTTCCGGAGGCGGAAGTGGGGTGACGTCACGTGACTGTCTTATGACTGCATTGGCCACGGATAAAATTCGGCCTGACAGAGCTGGCTAACTGCCGTTGAATGCTATGGTCTGACATGGTAAGTATATTAGCCAAACAGGGAGTATAACACAAACTCCCCATATCTCTACAAAAAAAAACAGAAGTATAGGCGAGACAGATGGGAGTTTCTATTATACTCCCTGTTTGGCTAGTATACTTACCATGTCAGACAATAGCATTCACGGCAGTTAGTCTGCTCTGCCAGGCCGAGTTTTTGTGTGGCTAATGCAGTGATAAGACAGTCACGTGGTGCCCAACCCACTTCCGCCGTAGGGAGAAGCCAGTGTAAGTCTCCCATACGTCATTCATCGAGGCCTGCGCGCAAGGTAACCCCAGAACCTTGGCGCTAGCGGGGAAGGTAGGGCGGGCATTAGAGTCTGACATGGTAAGTATACTAGCCAAACAGGGAGTATAATAGAAACTCCCCATTTTGGCGTCATATACTGTACCATGTCAGACAATAGCAGAATTCATAGTAAAAGGAGGAGGGCGAGTGCCCTAGTGGTTCCTGGGGTTACCCGATATGGATGCATTAGCCGCCACAAAGGATATCCCATTAGAACCATCAGCCCTGGTCATGCGGATGTCCCTCAAATAAAATTTTATGAAGGGATTCTCCGAACGCCAGAAGGCTGCCTCCAGGAGGTGGCGCATGGGAACAGAGTGCTGGAATGCTGCCGAAGTGGCCAGCGCTCTGACCTCATGGGCCCGGGGGGAAGAGACGGGGAGATCCTCGGATGCCTGGGAATAGGCAGTTCTGACCGTCTTGGAGAGCCACCTAGAGACAGTGCCAGCTGAGATGTCTTTCGTGTTACTGGGGTTGATGGAAATGAGAAGACGTCTTTGTGAAACGCGCCTGGGGCGCGAGCGTTCCCAGTAGTGTGTTAGACATCGAGAAGGGCAAAGGGCTATGTCCGAAGAGGTGTCGCCCCCTAGTGTATCCGCCAGCGGGCGGATGATGAGGTAAGGGGAGGGACTGCCGGGTTCCTGGTTCTTGGCTAGGAACTCGGGAAGGAACTTAAGAGAGACGGAGCCGTCTCTGTGGAAGGCAATGTCTCTGGGGTCCCCGCTAAGGGCATGGATCTCGCCTCGCCGTCTCGCGGAAGCGAGGGCGAGGAGGAAGGTAGTCTTCATAGACAGAAGGTCGAAAGGAATGGAGGACAAAGGCTCAAAGGGGGGTTTATTGAGGACGTCAAGAACAGTGAAGAGGTCCCAAAGGGGAACACGTCTAGGGGATTGGGCCTCACGAAGAGAAGCCCCTCTGGAGATCTCTCTGAGAAGGAAATCATTCTCAAAGGAAGGTCCGGCCATTTGGAGGATGGTCGTGCAGATGGCCGACCTGTAGCCCCTGATGGAGCTAGCAGAGAGGTTAAGTTGGGACAGGAAATTTCCTATTTGGATGTTGGTGGGGCGAATGTGAGGGACAGAATTGGCTTTGCACCATGAGACCCATTTCCTCCATCTGCAATCGTAAAGGGACTCCGTGCTAGCTCTGCGAGAGGACATGGCTAGGTCTCGGAGTTCCTGAGAGGCCCCGGCGATGGAGAGGGTAATTGAGGACGGAACGGGACCTGTCCGTTCGAGAGGGGGATTTGGATGTTCGCAGCCGGGCTGACACCGAAGCCAGGCGTGGAGGTGAAGAACCTGGGGATTGGCGTGAGGGAGGCCCGAACGGGGTTGCCTGAGCATGTCCCACCTGGTGTTCAACTGGAGAGGGGGTTCGTGAGTGAGGGACTTGAGGTCCGGGAACCAGGACTGAGTGGGCCACCATGGGCTATGAGAATGAGCCTGGGTCTCTCGAGTCTCGCCTTCCTGATCACCTTGTGGAGGATCGGGAAGGGAGGAGAAGGCGTAAGCTATGAGGCCGGACCAAGGAAGGGACGGGGCGTCGATGGCGTAAGCCTGGGGGTCCGGGACCGGGGACACATACACTGGCAGACGATGGTTGAACCGTGTGGCAAAGAGGTCGATCATTGGTGTGAACCAATGTTCCCACACGGTTGAAAGGGTAAGCCGGCTGAGGGTCCATTCCGTGTGGAGGACAGACTTGGATCGGCTGAGAGAGTCTGCCAGGATGTTGTGAGTCCCTGCTATGTGTCTCGCGCGAAGGGTGACCCCCTGCGTGTGACACCAGCGGAGGAGGGCCTCTGTACGGAGGGAGAGGCCGATGGAGTGTGCCCCCCCCCCCTTGTTGATGTAACAAGCTACGAAGTGTTGTCCGTGAAAAGGAGAACAAATCGGTGGGCGGGACTATGGACTGGAACTGGAGGAGGGCGAGTCTGACCGCCTCCAGTTCCAAGATGTTGATGTGAAGACGAGCAGTCAGAGGATCCCAAACCTGTCCTTGTTAGGCAGGAGGCCGAGGTTGAATGAGGAGCAGGAAGTTTACACCGGTTTCTTCCCTGGCGAAGTAGTGTGGACGTCACGTGGTGGTCTTATTACTGCATTAGCCACAAAAAAACTAACTGCCGTGGAATGCTATGGTCTGACATGGTACAGAGCTTAATCTAGAGCGCGGGATTGGTACAATGCCCCGAAAATCTGTTCCTTCCCGCAATTATCGAGTCTTAACGCGGGCAGACTCCCGCACATTTGCAGAACTGCCCGCCCTGTTGACTGATCGTTGCGGGCGCTCGTTTGTCGTCTGCTTGAAAAACTGAAACTAGGACTTAGCAGGAGTGAACGATTTCATGATATTTCATTGGCTGTTAGTGTAAATCAACCAATTGGCGGCGTTCATCTCCTCCTTCTCGATCACCCGACGAGAAGTTGCGAGAGTTTAAGGCGCCATATTGGATATTTTCCAAAATGAAGCGTGCACCCACCCTATTCGACTTCGACTTTCGTGGAGGAAAAGTGAAAAAAAAAAAAAAGATTCTCTGCCATGCGAGGGTGGAGAAGATCATGAAGAAACCGCGACTACATCCAAAAGCTCTGAGAAGCAGCCCGAAATTAGTGCCAGTGCAAGGGAACACTGGTTTCAAGACGATTTGCTGAAGAAGTGGCCCTGGATACCTAAGCTGAAGACCGGTGTGATGCGATGTGAATTGTGTTTGAAACACAAGAAACAAAACGATTTACGTCGCCCCAAGGTGGTTGTTTAATCTAGATGATTTGATCAAGGTGTGTTGAAGTCCTGTGTACAAAGGTGGAGGAGGTATGTAACGTGGGTTGTAGGGAGTGGGGGAGTGCCCGCCTTTTTTTGATATGAGGGGGGGACTGCCCCCCTTTTTCAAAAATCCTAGATTAAGCTCTGATGGTAAAGTATATGACGCCAAAAGCAACATTGCAGGGCGCCTTGGACACATTTTTTTCTGAAATCCTAGATGCAACAGTGCATTGTGCAGGATGGTTGAGTGAGGGAGGAAGGGAGTGAGAAACATTGTCAGTGTATCAATCTTTTTGTTTTTTGTTCCTGTGTTAGAATATTAGAAAGCTGTTCATTTTTATTTGGGTTGGAAGGACAGCAAAAATGTTATTAATTATACCATTATGAAAAAAAAGAAAAAGTTTATTTTCAAATCTCCTTTCTTTGTGTCATGATTGTCATAATAAGACACATTGCTTCATCTAATAATATTTTATTTCAAAACTTACTATCTGGAGACTCCAGGCTTGTCCAGTACTTCAGAGATTGAAATGGAATCTGTGGATTGGCTTTCAGAGAAACAAAGTTTGCTTTCCCTTCAAGCTCTGATCTCACCTTGCGTCTTCGCCGTGTCATCACTGGCTATCAACGAATGCACAAAAAGATGATGGAGAAGCAGGAACAGTTTGCAAGGGTATGCTTTCTTGTTTGTTTTTCTTCAAAATTAAATAACTGCATTTAGAAAACATTTACTCTTAAATATACATGTTTTTTTTTGTCAGTTCTCTGTATTTGAACCTGAGGTAGTCTTAGCACACATTTCAGTAGGATTTTTCAGTGCATTGCATTTGTAGAAATGATTTTGTAGCAAGGAATTCTACTTTATCTTGTTTCTGTTGTCACGTTTTTAGACAATTTGTGTTTGTATCTGATTTTGAAGGCATTTGGCTGTGCTATCTCATAATATATATGGCTGTGCATCTCATAATATTTATGCCCAATCAAAAAAAAACAAAAATTAGGCTTTGGCGTATGGATTATATTTATCACGCGAGTGACAAAGGCTTGTGCTTTGCATCGCATTATTTGAATGTAGTCAGTATATGTTGAGAAGGTTTTATCCAGCACCTGTGTAATTGTGATCCCCCCCTCAGGAAAGCTGCTGATTATGTGGATTTCTCTGAGGTAGAAAGTGTCTGTGTTGTGAATGCAATAGTCTCGATTGCAAAGTAAACTGAATATCGGTAACGGGGGGCACTAGTAGAATTTGATGACACAAATCATCATTTACCACACAGTTAAGTAAGAAAGAAGTGATTTATGAGGAGAGAAATTAAAATGAGCATGGTGTATTTGTTTGTTCAGAGAAAGGAACGAAGGGAACAGCAGCAACTGAGTTTTGCAGAGAGAGTGAACAGAAAGAAAGAGTTCCAGCAAAGGTAAGTTACTGGATTGAAAACATTTATTTTATGCAACAGTTGTTTATTTATCGTGATTTTCAGACTACAAGGCAATTTGGACAGAATGCACTTCCCCATTATTAAAGTAAGACGAGAACAAGCAATTACTGTCTTTCTTTTGAACTTCAGACCAAAGACTTTGGTTTGATCTGCATAGTAGATGATAAGATGCTTTGAGCTGTGTGGATATTGACTGAAGCTGAAAGGAGAAATGTTTACAAATTAATGAGCTTGAACCACAGTAGATTGGCAAACCATTTTAGCTGCACATATGACACTTTCTGACTAATGAGGCCAAATTACTGTTGTCTTACAGTCTGAAAAGGCTGGGCTTTTTTTTTTTATTTAGGAGTTCTTCTTCTTCTTCTTCTTCGTTCGCTCAGACAGGAACCCCAGATGCACTGATGAAGGCTGCCGTCCGGCAGAGGTCCTCCAGAGATCCGTAGAGTTTCTCCCTCATCGGTTGGTCAGCAGGCCAGGTCTCTGCTCTCAGGTCATGGTGAGTTGGACAGTCTTGTAGGAAGTGTTCCACTGTCATTGGGGCTGTACCGCAGGGGCACACTGCAGACTCGCCAGTGCAGAACCTTGTGAACATGTGATGGTGTAGCCTGGAGTGGCCCGTCCTCAGCCTCACAATGTTCACTTGGTCTGGTCTGGTCTGGGTAGGAGGTAGTAGGGATCTGTCTGGTTATATTCTGGATGTAGCTGAAGCCATCTTTTCCTCTGCTTCTCCTTGATGATTGTCTTGGCCTCTTCATAGGAGATTTCCTGTTCCTCTTGTGGTTGCTGTCCTCCTTCCTTCGCCAGTCGGTCTGCCTCCTCATTGCCTGCTATGTTGCAGTGTGAGGGTATCCACTGTATGACAGTTAGTTCAGTGGCCTGTTGCAATCTGGCAAGAGCAGAGACAAGGGGGTTTAGATCCTTGTTCTTTGGGTTCTGGTACAGCCTGCAGTACTGACAGTGCATCAGAGAAGATGACGATTTTAGGATGTATGGCCTCTCTATTCGCACACAGTGTCTCCGCTGCTGTCTGCAATGCGTCTGCCTCAGCTTTGTAGTTCGTGGAGAATTTGCCAGTGGGGATGGCTTGTCGGACGTGGGTTCCATCCTTCAAGGTTAGGAATATCTCTCCACCTCCATTTCTGGTAGCCTCCTCTGCTGAGCCGTCTGTGTATGCGTACGTCCACAGCTCCTTGGGGTATGCCTGTTCTATATGGTCTAGAGCTAGTGCTTTCTTCTCTGGTTCTGATTGTTTGCCCTTTGAGAGAATGCCTGGATTTGTCTCTCCGACTTCCGGAAACTGGTCCCTTCTCCAGGCGGGTACAGAGCTGTGAGTTGGGATCTGCTTGTTCCCTTGCTGTAGCAGTTCAGGGTCCTGCCTCTCGAGTCTACGAGTGTTGTGCACAAAACTGCTGCGCTTCAGTCTGCACTTGGTTGGCTCTGACATTCTTTTGTTCATGGGGTGATTCTGTGCTTGCAGAAAGGTTTATCCTGCACTTCTGTTTGTTTGTTTGTTTGTGTTTTTTTTTGCTCTGGAAGGATGTCTGGTGGGAGAGATCTAACATCACATTGTAACAGAATTCATTTCTGATGGTGACCGTCATATCTCATTAGGAAATGTACTCAGTTCAGTCTGGTGATAATTTTTCCCTTGCTGCTTTATTCATTGTCATAATCTTTTGTTGTTGTTTTCGTATTGTCTTTAGGATATGAGAACCAAATTCTTGTCTTCAGATATAAATTAAGCTGCAGGGATGTTTTTGTAATTCAGAGAAAAAATCAGAAGACGTGATATAGAAGATGAATGGAAAAGTGATGGAAAATGCACACATGCACATACGCATGCAGAAGTTGACACACACACTCCAAAAGCATGCACATCCACGCACATGTTCAGAGCAAAACTAGATTGCTTGATGCGTTATAGATTTATAGATGTAGACAGCATTTGTTTCCGAGAGTCATGTTCAAGTGTTATTCAGATGTTGATTTGCTTGTGTACAGTTCATTTCAAAGGAGGTGGTTCAGTTGATTGTTCCTTACAAGGACACTGATGAGGTGATCAGGTTTATAAGTTCTGTGATACAATGTTTGATGATTACAGTAAACTCCTTTTACAATTGTATCACCAAAAGTAGCCAGTGAGTTTGTTAATCAACCGCAGAAATCATTGTTAAGATCAAGGTCAAAGACAACCACCAGAAAAAAATGTATTATTTGTCTGATGAATGTCACACAAGCTACTATTCTGCATTGAGTGTGTGTGAGCGAGTGTGTGTTTTCATTAATGGTTTTATCATGTGTTAGAAATCAGATGTTAAAGGATGTCAGAATAAAAGTAAAGTAGGTATGGTTGATTAGCAAGAATAAATTTCAGGCTGCTATGATGTCATTCGTTTCATTCATGTTCATTGCTGATCATGCTTCACCAGCACAGCTGTGGAAAACAGAGTATTGTCGCTGGTTCTATAATGGGGAATTATGCTGATAGAAAACTTACTGACTGATCTTTTCAAGATTTAACTTCCATATACCAAAAACAAAACAAAAAAGTGGGGGGTTACATTGTGAACGGGTAAACAGAAATTGTGAAATTTGATGATAAGAAAAAAAGAGGAGGGGGAAGCTATACTGTGTTGTAGACTGGTAAATGGAAATTATGGAATTGGAAAATTTCTGTCAATGATATTAACCAACATGGTGGTTCTGTTCTTGAGTTAGATCATCGAAAGGATAATAAAGAAACAGAAGTGGTGAATGCCAGAGACCAGTTTTACAATCAGAGTTCCTTAGCTGTGCTGGTGCCCCCAAATTCCCCGTAAGCTTCTCCTCCTGGGGTCAGCTTACACACACAATACCACGTCCCTATAGTTATTTGTGGTGCCGTAACAGTCGCTGGTCTCGGCGAGAGGAGGCAGACTTCTACCGTACAGTGTCTACGTTTGGTGTGGAGTTTGACCGGGACAGTGGGCGCTTCAAATGGGACCGCTTTCGCACCTTGGCTCGGCTGGACCGCAAGTCAGATGACACGATCACCGAGTACTTCCATGCTTTCTACTACATGTGCCAGACTGTATGCGGCAAGTTCAGAGCTGATGATAGAGGTGAGGACTTTTCCCCATCTTCCTTTTGCAATCTTTCCCCTCCCTTTCCCCTCTTTCCCTCCCTTCCTCTCCTACTTTGGTAAGTAGAGTGTGGTCAGGGACTAAATCTTAATGGGACCCCTCAAAAAAAGATAATCAGAAGACTCATAACTGGATCTGTGAAAATGTAAGCGCGCTTTTGAATGTGTTTTCAATAGATTCCAAGAAGGTGGTTTGTTTGCTAAGGTAAGACAGTAAAAAAGTTGTTAGTTATGTATTAACTTCTAAAGAATATAAGCATTAAAGTTTTTTTGTTTTTCTTTTTGGTAATAACAACATTCTTTCAGGCAAGGATTGGGTAGACTGATGTCAGATTCCCTTGTTTATATATGCAGTATGCCAGTTACAGGATATATAGAGAACATAATTACCCATTTTCTTATAGACACACTATTGCATTGATACAGAATTTCTGATTTTTCTATTCTTTGTTATAGACACACAAGAGGCTATGAAGATTGTTTCTGCAAAATCTATTCTGGATCTCTGGCAAAGAAGTATGACATTTACTCCATCTAGCTTGCATGTTGATTGTTTACCAAAAAAAAAAAAAGAAAAAAGAAAAAAAAAGGAACAGAGAGACTTGTGTTTAGTGGTGTTCCTTTTATGGTGCATGCTTGTGTCAGTAGAATTAGTGAGACGATGATTGGTAGTTGTTGTAGTTCTCTGAACCATAAAGATGTTTTGTCTTGATATATATTTTAAAAAATTCAACTGATGAGTGTACACATTTATCTTCTCCATTCTGTAACATTGATCATAGATTTAAAACAACACAGAATAACCCATACCACCAGGCAACGACTTTTTGTAAAAGTTAGAAACTGAACAACTGGTGTGAAGCACATCTCTTGGTACGAAGAAGAAAATGTGAATGACAGGGACACAAGTGGTAACATGGATCAGTAAGAATGTATTACTTGGTATCTTCATCGTTATTTTAATTTCAGTCACATGCAACTTTGGATTCCCAGTGACAGGTAGATTCCAGGATAACATGTTTTGGAAATCTTCTAGATAGGTATTGCTAATTATAATGATAACAGTACTCCACGAATCATTCTAATTGTCGGGTAGAGCAGTGTTAGAAACAACAGATTCCCATCATTCATGTAAATGTGTGACGGTAAAAGCTTGTTTATACCCCTCACCCCCTCCCTTTTTCTCTCAGTGAATTATCTATAGGACTGAATGATGTTTTGTTTATTGTTTATTCTGCTACAAATTATAGTTGACTGATTTCTTTTTCTTTGCTTTGATCTTGATTCCCTGTTCTGTGATTGACAGTGCCTCCTCCTCCCAATGGCATCTTTGTGGAGAAAATCACAGAAGAGCGGGCTAGTCGCTGTTTGGCTCGCATTGACCTGCTGAACAAAATTCGTGACGATATTCTGCCTCATCCAGACCTGGACGAGAGGGTGAAGTTGTGTCAATCATCCTTTGACATGCCGTCCTGGTGGCAGTGTGGGAAACATGATAAGGAGCTGCTGATTGGGGCTGCAAGGTAAGTGGAAGCGATAGGATGGCAAGGGTGGCACATAAGTGAAGAGAGGGTGGGGGGTTGGTGGAAAGATGTGTGTTGGGTATGAGTCAGCTATATAAATTCAGTATTGTAAGAATGTTGTATGAAAAGATGAGATGATATGTCATATCTGTGAGAGACTTTGGGGAATGAATCATTCCTTTTTCTTCCCATGGTAATTTTGACTGGTGAACATATAGTTTCTACGCTAAATGGACTTGTATTCTTTAGAATTTTGTGTGTGCCTAATGTTCAGAAAGGAATGATGAAGGTTGTAGACTTAACTATTATGTGATGGTCTTTGTGTTTAAATTGCAGACACGGAGTAGCCCGCACAGATTACAACATTCTTCGAGATCCTGAGCTGAGTTTCTATGAAGTATTGTTGAATTCAGGGCGCCATTTACGCAGCAACCCTCACCAGGCGCACCTTTTCCCTCCGAGTGCTGCCTCCACGCCTGTACATGGAGGTCTGCGCATGTCACCTGGTATGTTCTTTGCAGTTCTTGCTTGGTTTCTAGGAGACTTTTGAACCTGATGCAGTGTTATCTTAGGGTTTTTATTGATTTGGGGTGGGGGGGGGGGGGTCGATTTTCAGAGGTTAGAAATACCAGCAGTTTCAGAAGACTGTAAACATTACATTTGAGATGCACATTATACTTGTTCAGTAGAAAAACCCTTTATCAGATGAACTACTTTTTTTTGTTCCAGCATTGCGTGATGACGATTTGGAGTCCGATTCCAAATCCCAGGATTCCATGGACCTTCGAGACAGTCGGACGAGTTCCCCTCCCCCTCTTCACAACGGCAAAGTGCAATATTCCCGTCCCCAGCCCAACACAGATACTGACGCCGACTCGGAAGGAGGACCTCCAAAACTGGAGAGAGTAGTCTCACCAGGAGCAGAGTCGGAATGTGTGGATGGGAAGAAAGATGGCAGCACAACAGATGCAGCCAGTCCAGCAGACACCATTGAAGCTGCAGCTGAACCCATGGACACTGTTGAGGAGGAGATGCAGGGCCAGTCCTCTTCTCTTGACAACAAGTGTGAGAAAAAAGACGGTGAGAAAGATGTCCAGCCATCTTCAGAAGGCGCAGAGACAGTGGACACAGAAAACAACGAAGCAGCCTCTGATCAGAAGGATACCTGTGAAGATGCCAAAGATACCTGTGAAGACGCTAAACCAGAAGGCTCCCTGTCGGCGGAAACAGAGGAAAATCAGAATTCACAAAGGGAAGACATTCACTCTGCAGAGGTAGCTAGTGACAGTGTATCTGAAGAGAAGATGGAAGTGGATCAGTCAGCTGATTCACAGGAGCAGGAGAGGCCAAAGGATGAAGAGCCAAGCTCTGTGAACTCTGAAGGGGATGTTGCCGGGGATGCTGTGCAAGTCAAGACAGAAGACTCTAGCAGCGTGAAAGAGGAACCCAAGGATGTGTCCGACCAGAAACCAGAACAGGACAAAGATGTTGCAGATTGTTCGGAGAAGAAAGCAGAAAAACAGTCACCGGAAACAGATGAATCATCAGTGATTGTGAAGAAAGAAAATGACACACCTTTGAAGACTGAAGAAGGTTCACCAGTAAAGACAGAAGAGAGTGCAGAGGTGAAGAGTGAAGCCAGCAGCACTCCAAAGAAGGAGAGCTCACCAGGGAAGTGTGACGAAGGCAGCCAAGTGAAGGAGGAAAAGCCAGAGTATGTAAAGCTGAAGGAGAAGATCATGCAGGGAGAGTGGGAGCGGCTTCAGAAGGAGAAGATGGCCAAGGAGAACCTTATCAGCACAGGAGTTAGTGTCGGAAACCTGTCGGTAAGATGACTAATTTTTTTCTGTCTCCCTTGTGGGTATTACATTGTCTCTTCTGTTTTGAGCTGTAAAAAGTTGTTAAAAAATAAAAATTTTTACGTCCAATCACGTCCTGTTATTACTTCAACCAAGGAGGTTATTTGTATTGCTACTTATTTATCTGTCAGCAGGATTAAGGAAAAACCACTGAACCAGGTTTTACAAGCTCAGTGAAAGAGGAACTTTGGGGGTGGGGGGGGGGGGGTGAAGGAAAGAGATGTTGTATTTTGATGCAGAGCCGTGGTGTAGAACTGGACAGTGAGATCCAGGATCTGTCGGGAAGAGTGTGCAAAAACTGCTGAACTTGTAAGGCGGAATGAGGCACAAGGATGAAGCCATTCGATTTTAGAGGGGATCAGGATTAAAGGGGAATCCAGGATCTACCAGACCCTGGCAGAAGTCTGCCCTCTCTTGCGTGCAGTTCTTGTATTGAAGAAAAAAAGAATTTTGTCTAATTTTCTTAAAGATGGAATTGCTTGTCTCATCACCTTGATCGATGAAGTTGCATAGTTCTTTTGAGATGTGTGTGTGTGTAATGTGTTGCATAAAGCTGGTTTCCATTAGTAATGTTGGCATGACATAAGACTTTTGCTGAACCTCTGTATTGATTGAACAATTTGTTGGCTATGTACATCTGTTTTAACCCAACTGTTTTGTCTTGATGCAGCCAATGGGAACAGGTTTCTCAGGACTTTATGGTGAAGATTCATCATACACAGATCCTGATGGACTGGAGCCTGGTGAAATAGTGCCTGGGCGACCCTTTGTGGGACCAGCTGTCGATTGGCCAAAGGTCAGTGGATGTGTATTTGTGGGAATGAAGCATGCAAGATAACAACTGTCAGTTCTGGTAGATTTTTTTTTACTGCGGTCATGTTCTGTGTCTTCATGGTGAACTTTACTTCTGTATTACATGTGCTGACCATATTGACAATATGGTGGACAGGTTACGTCAGGCACAGGTGTTCCAGTGTTTTAAGATTGTAGTCTATTTTTTCACAATGTCAAAAGAGTTAGAGTTCATGGTTCTTTAAAAGATGATAAAATAACTGAAATGGTTAATGTTTGGATTATGCAGAACAGTTCAGAAAAATTTCAACAGTAAGATTCTCTGACAGTATGCAAGATGCCATCTGAATTGATTCTAATATAACGGGGAACTTTTTATGTGGAAATAGGACCGAGTCATCTTCCATCGACTAGAGCGCATCTGCTATACAGTGGAGAAAGGAAGATGGCCCTTCACCACTTACAGCGTGCCCCAAACCTACGACTCTCGATCAGGAACACCAGTTGGGCCCTCCACTCCACGACCTGACAGCGCCTCGGAGAGCGGGGAGGCGGCCGAGTTGAACCAGGTGATGCACCCAGCAGGGGGTGAGCAGGGCGAGAAGGACTTTGAGGTCCATTTGTCCCAGGTAGGGTAGGTCTTCGGCTGACTGGCTGTGTGTCGCTGATGCCTGCCTGCCCCTCTTGCCTGCCTGCCCACCCGCCTTACCTTTGTTCATTGCCTGGCCGGTCTAGTGTTTGGGGTCATGTGTTTGGTGATTTCAGTTTTAAGAGTGTGTGTGTTCAGGAGTTGTGTTTCTGCCAGTATACCCCGTCCCTCCTCCCACCTGTTTTCAGCACTTTTTTCTGTGATTGTTTTGAGTGAAAAATTAGATTGAATGTCACCTTGTGATTGAGATCTTTTGTTCTTTCCAGAAGTCAGTAGACAGTTTGCCATTCATGGTCTCGCATATGTACTGGTCATTGGTAGACGAACCCAGGAGCATATACATACAGTGAGAAATACACACCTGTAAATTCAGTATGAATGGGTCACTCGCTGTGAGTGTGGATTCCAGTCTCATCTTGTGCACAGGCATAGCCTGCAGAGTAATGCACTGCTTTCATTTCTGTTCGTATGAAAACATTTGGTTGATTGTCATCTGCTTTTATTGGATTTTTTGTGAGGTCGGTACAATTGCAAGTGAATAAATGTTCTTGATTCAAAACAATGAAACGCCCAGAGGAAAATCCATTTGTTATTAATGATAAACAGCATCCAAGAAAGGGCTCTGATTTCATATGTGGAGGGAATGGGTTAAAGCAGGTGGGGGTTGCACGATTTAGAGTCCAGCTTTCTTTTAGTGCCCTGGTCCTTAAGGCACATCAAATAGCGGAAGTCATGGTTATCTTGTCAGTGTGTGTTTACCAAGTGATTTTCTCTTGTTATGATTTCGTTCTTGCTTGCTTTTTTTTCTTTCTTTTTTGACTAGCAAATGATTACATTTTGGTTATGAAGAGTTGATACATATACTTTGAAAGATTTCATTTAGAAAAAAAAGAACAATCAGTTTATTCATGTGAGCTGCCATTGCACATTTTCCTATTATTTGTAAATGCTGCAAGTATACACTTAAAGCCATACCTGTGTTCTGTTCCACTTGCGAAACAGGCCGTGCATCTGCGCCATACACATGTATGGTATACAATATTGCCATTGGTATGGTATACATTATTTGCCTCATCTTAAAGTCTGTACTCAAAGCAGTCAAATTTACAGTGTTGCATGTTTTTGTCTTTTCCCCTTCTTCAGGGATTTTAAGGTATCATCATTTGTTCTAGTTCCTTTGGCACTTGAAGTCGTCTTTTACTTTGACATCTTTTTAAGTGACCTGTTTTCATTTATTTCTTTTTTTCCCCTAAGATGCCAGCCATTGCTAATTTAATGTGCGCTGAATGTTTGGTGTCCACTGAGCTGCTGTGTCACATGTCTGTTGGTGTGCCGTTCAGGTGTTTTGGGGTGTTTTCATGAAAACCGAAAACCTTTTTTTTTTCTTTATTAATTCCTCCTTCTTCTTTTTTTTCCTTTATTGGTTACCGTTAATTGGAAGAGCAAGTTGTAATGATAATTTTGTCTGAGGAGGAAGTCTTGAGACATACACCACAATGAAATACTGTGTGGCTTTTGCATGGACTGCTTTTTTCCAAGCACGCATGAGATCTTCAATCTTTTGATGGATTTCTGTCATATTGGGAACCCCTGGGATCTGTCTGGAGATTCTTTTAAGTCCATTGAGAACATTTTTTATGTATGTATGAGATAGATGTGTTTTCTGCCAGTGGCTGGATGATCAGTCTGTATTCCCTAATGTTCTGGATTCTTACCAGGCTCAAAATGTGTTGAACTGCTGCCGGATAAAGCTCCTTTGATAATTGTTTCCAGAACTTGATATGTATTTAATAGCAAATTGCTACTGATAAGAAAGGCTTCTTATTCAAAGCACAAAGATAATAGGATTAAAATCTGTTTAGCTTTTCCTGGCTAAAAGGAATGGCAAAGTCTTCGTTTGTGCGGATTTGGATGAAAGAAAAGAAAAATGAACCTCATTATAAAGTAGTGGGGAGTATACAGTATGCCAGCTATGCAATGACACCATGAAGTACAACTCAAACAGCAAGAAAAAGCATCCATTAGCCACATGAAAAGCGATGAACACTTGTCTGATTGCTGAAGCTGAAAGGTTCAAAGCACTTCCTTGGATTGTTTGGCAAAATTAAGTCGTCACTTCATTTCCGTTTGTATTGTCCTCCTGAATATAGAAGTCTGTTGGCATTATATATTTCCATACTACGCATGAGTGTTCTCAGTAGTTTCTGCGATTGAAAAGTCCTTTATATGTAATGGAAATAAGTGATTATTCGGGAAGGGGGCATGAAAAGAAATGCTTTCCCAGAAACGCCTCCAGGGTGTTGGCAATTGACCCCATGTATGAAAACAAACATTGCACAGATTATGATTTGGAAAATGGGTTTAGTTATTTTCATTCTCTGATTTTAAACCTTTCAACCCAGACATAGAGACTGCCTATATAACCTTCCCAATTTGGGTTATTTTGATGGTTCAGTTGGAAAATCTGGGCTGCTTTACATAGATTGTCATTACTGTAGATCAGAATATCAAAGGGGCACAGCTGCAAATGTCAGCCTATGCTTTGTGGGTTTTTTTGGGTTTTTTTTTCAATGCTGATCGATGAGAATGAGGATGATTGAGATGATGCTACGGATTTCCGTTTCGGTCTGAGACTACATGACAGGGCTGTACTCTACGCTTCCTTTCATAACATATCCTGGCATCAACCAGGCCCGAGAGATACAGGCACCTGCAGTGTTGGTCAGGAAATTTGAGCAACAGTCTCAGAAACGCATCCATCAAGTGGGTGAAACTCGACTGTGTGGTCCCAGTCTTCCCAACTGAGTCCGCAGCAAACTCAACTCTGGGTAGGAGCCGGTCGGGGCAGAAAAACCCACAGGACTCTGATGGGATTCGAACCCACGACCTCCCAGCCGGGAGTCCGCAACGTTAACCACTTCACCACGGCGGCTGGTGGTATATATTTTTTTTTTAACCATAATGAATTTTCATAGTGTTTGAGTTACCCAGTGATGTATGGTTTCTCAACGACAAAAAAGGGGCCAAAAGAAGTATCACATTTGTTATGAAATGTGACTAGATGAAAGTATCCAAGGGAGAGGAAAATTTTGTGTTGGCATGTGTTTGTCAGTCTGAGGGATTTTTTTTTTTCTCTTTAACTAGATTACTAATTTTTCTGTTTGTTATTTCCCTTTTTTTTTTTTTTTTTTTGTCATTTCAGAATGAAGGGCTTAAGATGACATTCCACAAAAGAGGTCGTGGTCGGGGCCGAGGGGGAAGTATACGCGGATACGATATGGATGCAGAAAAGGGTGAGTATCGCAGATGTGACTTGGTATCTGTGGATATAACCATGGTTCCAGTTCACAGTCTCCAGATTCAGTAGCCATTCTAAAACACGCAGCCACTCAGCAAGGTGATCGGGCTGTGGTGACTTGGTCTTGAGTTGGGCTAGAAAATAACCATCTTTAACCCATGATATTGTTTTGTATTTTGCTGTACAGTAATATGTTGATATACATCTATACTCTTGTAGCATGAACTGCAGCAGTGTTGCAAGTGGGCCTTCAAGGTTTTAATGACATTTTATTTGCGGTATATATCAGTATGGGTGTTATTGACCAGTTTTGATATTATTACATGATGAGGCTTACATTGTAAACAGAAAAAAAAAAAGGGACAGAAAAAGGAATGATAAAAATGACTTCATGTGAAAGTTCAGGTACCTTGAGAGACTGCGAAATGTTTTTAGTCTTTTTGGTGAGAGGCAATAAAAAAAATAGCAAGCAAAAGTGAATTCAGTTCACACACTTGATGATCACAGCTCGGTCAAAAGTTCAGAAGTAACTAGAACCTAAGAATTTGCAACACTGGCAGAATTGCCTCCTGATCAACTGTTTGCCTAACTATTGCCTTCCATGGTGTTAGTGTGGATGAACATTTTTTAAACAAGATTTTGTTGAAAGATGGTAAAACTCCAGATGAATGGACAAGCCACAAAAGAGATGTTTAGATGGCAGTGCAAAAGTTAGTGCCTTTGCGAAAGTCCAAGTTTGAAAAAAATTAAAGTGAAGGCCATTACTAGCTGCATTCTGCACATGCATAATAGTAAATGTAAATTCGCAACAGTAAACTGATTATGTTAGATGACTAAAAGAGACCTGTTTGATCAAGTAGGTAAAGCGTCGGACCAAGGTCCAGGTTTGATTCCTACTTACCACTAGCCAGGTTGGAAAAGAATATCTATAGGCTCCAGCATGTTGAGACTTTCAACCAAGGTTCCATGCTTGAATGCATGCAAAAGATAAATTGATTAAATAAGATAAATTAGAATAAAATCTACATGCATGTAGTATTCTATTCCACCTTTCAACAACAAAAAAATACTATGGTGTGCTTGTGGTGGGTTAGAGGGCACAAAAATTAAACACTTGCACAGTGGTGTCGTGTTTAGCCACTCCCTGAAGATAAAATGTGGCTACCTGAATTGCAAGATTGAAATAAAGCAGTCGCATACATTTTACCAGTGGTGAACCTCAGAGTTCCAGCCAAGGAATAAAGAGCGAGGGAGGGAAAGAAATATGTGAAGGATCCATTGAGGAGGAGGGGATGTTTGTAATGAAAATTAATGGATTCATGGGTACCAGGGTAGTGCAACCATGACGGGTTGTCGGCACAATAATTGGTGCTGTCTGTATTGTGTGATACAGCGGCGCGGGTGCAGCAGTTATTGAACCAGAGCGCTCAGGCCATGGGATCCAGTGACAATGACAGCCAGCCTGAGCCAGTCAACCCCTCCACTCTCCATTCTGCCTCATCACACCAGTCTACCTCAGTGAGCTACTTGTTTTATTCGTCATCATCACTAGTTCTTGGCTACCAACATATTTGTACAGAAAATGTATCATTTTTCTCCTATTTATACTACTTATAAGTAATGTGCCCTGAGGAAAGTGGTGTGTTTGCTCAAAATGGAAAAGGCCACCAGTTCTTTTTATGTTTTGTACCCTGTCTCGCTCTCTCTCTTTCTATATAAACATATATCTATATCTTTCCATATCACTGTACATAAATGAATAGATAACACAACTTCCTATCCGTTGCCGAGACTGAATCTTTTTTAAGTACTCTTGCTGTGTATATAATCTGTATGAAGCTAATCACTTTTTTTTACTCTTAAGATTTTGACTGTGATAAGACTTTAAAGCTTCGTCACGATTCTGAAGTTTCTACACATCTTAATAGTTTGCAGGGATGATCCACATGGATAGCCTAGGCTGGTTAACAGTGCAATCTGTCAGATTTGCAGGATCTCCCTGAATATGGGAGTGTTCCCATTACGCACACATGTGCGTAAATGATGTACAGATTTGAGATATGACGCACACATTTTCACCTTGTACGTCATAGTGACGCACAATATTTCTGTGACGATATCTGTCTATAAAACGTCCAGCATAGTCGAAGCCGAGCTACTACTACTACCAGCAGACGACAGTTCTGGTCTCAAAGTTGAATTATGTCCCTTACCGGAACATGAAGTTTAGAAAGACCTAATGCGCATGCGCTCAATTTGTCATCACCTATGATTCCCTTCATACATGTGAGTGGAAACATGTCGCTTCTACAATGGCTGAAAACTTGGAAAACTCACTCCGCGAGTAGCTCAGACAGTGTGATAATTGAAACTGCCCCAGAGTCTTGTGATCCGACAACTGCGGACACTCGATCAAACGCGGCAGACACGAAGAGAGCGATGGCAAGTCCCAGTTCAAGTGGTGGAAACAATGACAATCTGAGGAAGTTGGCCAGGCACGGAAAAGTGTCAGACGAAAGTTTAACACCAGATGGCTAGAAGAGTTTGACGGGTGTGAATTTCATTCTGGCATGATTTTCTGCACCTTCTGCATTCGAGGCTCTCAGTCCAAAAATTTATTTGGCAAGCGGCTGCTCACCTACATGGCAAGCATTTCTCTTGTCATCCCTCTCACCTCTGTCCCCTGTGAGGGGGAATTCTCTGTGCAAAATATGATCATGGACTGCAAGAGAAACAGATTGTCAGTCAAGTGCTCCAACAACGAGATGCTTATCTTGTCAGAAAAGGCTTGTGAAGATCTCACAACAGAGTCAGTGGACAAATTCTGCAGGTTGAAGAAACGTCCCAGACTTTAATGAACCAGTCACTGGGCAGGGAATAATGAGCTGACATAGCAACAGATCTGTCTGCATAAACTGTCACAAAAGTGGCTGTTGTGGAAAAGGAAGCTCAGACAGTTTCTTCATTTGTTCACTTCTTATATTTTTTGTGGGGTTAGTGATTTTTTGTGATTCCCATAACTATGCAGACTCAGTGCATGTATATTGTGTGTCTGTGCTGGCACTTTTTTTCCCCAGTTTTGCTATTTCCCAAGTTGTAGGCTTATTTTTGTCATGTATGTTGATCTGATATGTTCAAAGGGAAAAAGTAATTGAATTTACATCTTGTGTGGATTCAAATCATCTGTGTGTATTTATTTGTGTATTTGTATTGTGTGTATTTATGGAGTGTGTTTGTATGTGTGCGTGAGTATGTATATGAGACTGGAAAGACCCAGCTTATCCTCGTCACCTCGTGGTGGCCGACCCAGTCCTTGTTTTCCGGACCTCAAGTCCCTCTCCCATGTCCCCCCTCTCCAGTTGAGCACTCATTGGACAAGCTCAGACAGCCTCGCTCCGGTCGCCCCCACTCCAACCCACAGATGCTCCGCCTGCACGCCTGGCTGCTGTGCCAGCCCAATTGCGAGCATCTGCCCCTCGCTCACAAATGGACAGATCCCAGTCCGTCCTAGACATACTTGCTGGGGCAGGGGCCTCGCAAGACCTACGGGACTTAGCGACGGCCTCGCGCAGAGCTAGCACTGAGTCTCTCTATGATTACTGATGGGAGAGATGGGTCTCCTGGTGCTCAGACAACTCTGTTCCCCATGATCGCCTTCCAATATCCAGATAGGCAACTTCCTATCTCACCTTTCTTCTTCATTAAGGCTCTCGGCTAGCTCCATTCAGGCTATAGTCAGCCATCTGTACCACTATCCGCCAGCTCGGCGGACCCTCCTTTGAGAATTACTTCCTTCTCAGAGAGATTTCTAGGGGGGTGGCCCTACGTGAGTCTCAGTCCCCTAGGCGCATCCCCCTTTGGGACCTCTTCATTGTCCTTGACGTTCTCAGAAAACCCCCTTTCGAGCCTATCGCCACCCTTCCCTTTGACCTTCTTTCTCTCAAGACCACATTTCTCCTCGGCCAGGAGGCGCAGCGAAATTCATTCCCTCAGCAGGGACCCCAGAGACATTGCCTTCCACAAGGACGGTTCTGTCTCTCTCAAGTTTCTCCCCAATTCTTAGCTAAGAATCAGAACCGGGCACAGCCTCTCCCTCCCTTGTCATCCGCTCACTTGCGGATATCTTGGGAAAAGGGAAAGTGGGGAGGGGACATGCACCTGTGCCCTTCTAGTGTCTTGAGATACTACTGGGAACGCTCTTGCCCCAGGCGCTCCTCCCAGAGACGTCTCCTCATTTGTATCAACCCCAATAATCATAAAGACATCTCAGCTGGCACCATCTCTAGGTGGCTTTCCAAGACGGTGAGAATGAGATCTGCCTACGCCCAGGCGTATAAGGATCTCCCTGGGCCCATGAGGTCAGAGCACTGGTCACTTCCACAGCGTTCCAGCACTCTGTCCCCTTGCGCCACCTCCCGAGGCAGCCTACTGGCGTTCGGAAAACCCCTTCTTAAACTTTTTTCTAAGGGATATCCGCATGACCAGGGCTGATGGTTCTAAAGGGATTTCTTTTGTGGCGGCTAATGCAGCTTTATCTATTCCGCCCTCTAATCCCAAGAACCATTAGGGCACTCGGCCCTCCTCCAGTTCCTTAAATTCTGCTATGGTCTGACATGGTATAGCATCTGACGCCAAAATGGGGAGTTTGTATTATACTCCCTGTTTGGCTAGTATACTTACCATGTCAGACTCTAATGCCCGCCCTACCTTCCCCTCTAGCGCCAAGGTGCTCGGGGTTACCTTGCGCACAGGCCTTGCTGAATGAGGAACAGGAAGCGAACACCAGCTTTCTTCCTATGGCGGAAATTGGGTGGGCGTCACGTGACTGTCTTATCACTGCATTAGCCACAAAAAATTCGGCCTTTCAGAGCTAACTAACTGCCATTGAATGCTATGGTCTGACACGGTAAGTATACTACCCAAACAGGGAGTATTATACAAACTCCCCATTTTTTCCCCCTTTAAAATGGCAGGGATGAGTTTAAGCCATGTTGTAGTGACCTTTGAAGCGTCAGTCCGTAGCCATTTGTGAAACTAGTACATTGACATGCTCTTCACATTAAAGTCTACAGATAGCGCTGTGTTCTTGTCAACAGTAGGCATTGAACATGTTGGAAAGGAATTTCATAGGTGATGTAGGTTTTCCAGGATTTGGTTCTGTGACAAACAGGAAACAGAAATCCTGAACACTCCATCTGTGACCCACGCCAGTCTTTTTTCTTACTGTTGGAGGCTTAGCGTGACTTCTGTCACTATGGGGGTGAAAAACTGAATGAAGGCTTAAGTTTAAGAAAAAATTAGTGCTATAATGTTAAAATGTAATTTGTCAGCATTGCATTCTTTGTTCCATAGCCTGCATAAAAGCCTGAACTGCATGATACTGCATGATTATAATTATTTTGTTGGGGCTTGTTGTTAAGAAAGCGAGAGCTTGCCAGTTTTTGGTAAAACCTCTAGACTGGTACTTGAAGAGTTCTATGTCTGGTGCATAGTGCAGATTATTCTAGCAATGCACACAATCACAGTGTTTCTTTAAATTTCTTTAAACTTGGCATGATTATTTTGGTGGTTGGTTTTGCAAGAACTGAACTTGTTCAGCAATTTTTGTAAATTAGTGGCAGATAGAGAGTCTGGACTTGAAAAAGTGACAGTAAGTGACAGTCTCATTGGCTCGTACAATGTGAGTTTTTTAATTCAAAAAGTCAGAATTTTCATCCATTGCTTTGACATTGTTTGGATTTTTTTTTTAATTGTATACTTCTGCTTCTGAAAACGTTATTGAGCCTAAAATACCTGCAGGATGTGACACAAATCTGTTAGATTGAATTCCAGTTTAATTACACATACTATACCGTGGCTCACTAATGCAATAAGCGGCAGCAATTTGCTATCCCTGCCTCGTATACAATAAAGTCCGTACGGACAACAAATACCCCTGAAAGGGCCTCGTGCCTCGCGCATGCTCAGAACCATCCTCTTTTCTCGGCAGCCATTTTTTCCCGTTAGCCGCGTGTAGACGAGCAGCTAAGTATTTTTTTGCTTTCTCACGATCGCTCGATCGTTGTTGCTGTTCTTTTGTGTCCTTGCTTATGTTTTCACTTAAGGAGAACGTACGTGAAGCGATTGGGTGGTAAGGCGAGATTTACGAAGGTTTCGTCATTCGATTCCTCGTCTCACTGGCAGGCGCTTAGCCTAGCCTACTCTGGCCGCGCCACTTTCTCTCTTCTTGTTCGTCTTCTTTCTCCAAGGTTCACTTCAACGGTTATGTTGTTGTGACAGCGAGCTCTTTCTCGCAACCCTTAATTCGTGACGATGATCGGCTCAGCTGCGGTTCTGCTCGATCTCGTCCCCTCGCCCCTAACGGCATACGACTCAGCCGCGGTTCTGTCGTACCGTTATTGCATCCTGTGTTCAGTTCAGCTGCGGTTCTACTGCTCACAGTTCGATTCCCAGGGGGAATCAAGATGCACGAGCCCCCTATGACGGATGGCTCAGGGGTGGGGTATTGAGGCAGACTCCACGTCTACCTCTGACGGCTAACGACTCGGCTTCGGTTCTGTCGTTTTCCGTTAGTGCATTATGTGTCCAGTACAGCTGCGGTTCTACTGCACACAGTTCGATTCCCATGGCGGAATCGAAGATGCACGAGCCCCTATTACGGAAGGCTCAAAGGGTGGGATAATGAGGCAGACTGCTTGTCTACCCCCTCCCTTTCGCTCGATGGGCGATCCAAGGGAAGCAACTCCTTCTCGAGGGCTTGAATCTCGCCCGGCCTCAGTTGTTTCCCTTCCCCCACCTCATGTCTCTGCCTTTTCGGGTAGGACTTTGGGGTTTCGCCCTATTTTCAGGGCGTCCCTCGGGGGACTGGCGCATCAGGTCCCCCATTTACTGGGTTGGGCCAATAGCCACAGCATGATGATCGGCTCAGAGGTGGTTCTGTCGATCCTGTGACTGTCCCCTTGTCCCCCTAACGGCGATCGACTCAGCTTCGGTCGTTCCCTGTGTTCAGTTCAGCTGCGGTTCTACTGCGCACGGTTCGATTCCCATGGCAGAATCGAAGATGCACGGGCCCTCTCCGGAGGCGCCGGGCGTTGAGGTAGACTATTCGTCACCCTCCCCTCTCGCTCGGTAGGCGATCGAAGGGAAGCAACTCCTGCTCAAGGGCTCGAATCTCGTTCGGCCCCGGTTGTTTCCCTTCCCCCACCTCATGTGTCTGCCTCTTCTTTGGGCAGACCACCGGGGTCTTCGCCCTCTTTTCCGAGCACCCCTCAGGGGACCGGCGCATTAGGGCCCCCATTTTTCTGGGTTGGGCCAGCAGCCACCACTCTCAGCCCCCCCCCCCCCCCCCCCCCCCCCATCATGGGGTCAGGGCCCTTTGCCTTGGGCGCCACGGGCCCAATGGCAATATCCCCCGACCATGGGCTTTCACAGCCCCCTGCTCCGGGGTTTCCCTGGTGGCCGGGTTTTATGCCCAGCCCTCCACCAGTGCAGGCCTCTCCCTCCAGGCCCCTCGGCCCACCCGGGGACTGACCCCTCTCCCGGAATGTCTGGGGAATCGGCCATTCCAGGCCACTCTGGGCTTTAGCCGCGCACCGCTTCGCCAAGGGCGGTCACCCCCTCGGTCTGTGGATCCAACCTGGTGGATTCTGAGTCAGAGGAAGAGGACCAGTCACCCGGTTCTTATTCCTTCCAGGACTCGGTGGCCTTTCTGGCTTCCCTTGTTCCGGAGGCGGTGTCATCCTCTCAGGAGGTCAGAGCCCCCTGCCCTTCGGCAGCGGAACTCGCCCTGGGATCTCGCCCATTGGCAGCTAGGCCCTCCTCTCTGCTAAAGGAGTCGGTCATGGTGGCCGACTGCATGAGGAGGGCCCAAATAAGAGTCAGGGGCACGGAGGCACAGGACATCATGCCTGGTTCTGTCCCTGATTTCCCTAGTGCGCTGGCGTGCGGCTTCCATTTGCCAAGAAGGGCTTCTCGGCAAATGATACTATCCCAGAAGCCACTCTCCCCCTCTCCCAGGCGGACCTCCTCCTGGTGCAGGAGAGGTCGAAATCACACGCTAAGCAGGTGTCCCTCTCAGGGCACTGCCTTGCCGAGTGGGAAGAGCCTGCGGGGGGGGGGGGGGGGGGGGGGGGGGGGGGGGGGGTTGGTTAGGCTATCTCGGTTATGGATTCTTTTCTAGGGGGACTAGTGTCTGCCCTTAAGGATCCTGATTCAGATTCCTTCACCATCCGCCAATCCGCGGACCCAGCTGCAGTGGTAGCCTGTTTTCAGTCAATGGCTGAAGGGGTTAAGTATTCGGCTGGGGCCGTCGCTAGGCTCCTTCTGAA
The DNA here is from genome assembly GCA_018398815.1 of Conus ventricosus. Lineage (NCBI taxonomy): Eukaryota > Metazoa > Mollusca > Gastropoda > Neogastropoda > Conidae > Conus > Conus ventricosus. Next base: position 40,869,865 of record CM031609.1, read on the forward strand.
CTCTGTACTAGCGAGGAGAGATGCGGTCCTTTTGGGATCTTCTGTGACCCGTTTCCCCTCTGCCCGCGCCTCCCTCAGAGCCTTGCCAGTCAGGTCAGGGTCTCTGTTTGGGAATCACGTACAGGCTACCATTAAGAGCTAGGCCGAGATTAGGCGTGACCTCGCCTTTCAGTCAGGCCCCCCTCCCCCCCGCCCCGGTTGAAAACGCAAGGCGCCAGCGCCTTTCTCATCACCGGGTCCCTCTCAACCCAAGGGACGACGGTCATTTGGACCCCGGGGGATCCGAGGCAAGCAACCCAGCAGGGGTCGGCCTCAGGCTCGGCCGGCGGGTCCGGAAGCTCCACGTCTCAGACGGCCCACCCCCAATGACTTGCCCCCGACCTGGGTACTTCACCCCGGGGCGGTCCTGTGGGCAGTCGGTCCAGGCACCTCAGTGTCTGGGAGCGGCTTCCTGCAAGCCCTTGGGCTCTGCGGGTGATCAGGTCGGGGTTTCGTCTTCCTTGGGGTGCAGTGAAGGCTCCTCTCACTCCTTTCGTTCTCCTCGGGATCTGGCAGACTCTCCGGCCTTAGACCAGGAGGTCCTTTCGCTGTTAGCCAAGGGAGCCACAGAGGAAGTCCTCTTCCATTCTCCGGGCTTTTATGGCCGCATTTTTGTGGTTCCCAAAGCTTCTGGAGGATGGAGACCGGTTCTAGATCTCTCGCCCTTGAACGGGTTTCGTTTCGTCCTCCGTTTTCGAATGGAAACCCCCATGTCAATCCGCGATGCCATGCATCCCGGCGACTGGGCGGTATCCATCGACTTGAAAGATGCGTACTTCCATCCCTTGATCCACCCAAGGGACAGGAAGTACCTCCGCTTCATGTGGAGAAGCCGCGTTTTTCAGTTCAGGGCTCTTCCCTTTGGACTAGCCCCGGCCCCTTGGGTTTTCACGAAGGTGGCTCAGGAACTTTATTTGCATGTTCGGGAGAAAGGAATTCGCCTGAAGGCCTATCTAGACGATTGGCTTCTTCTTGCCTCATCCAGCACTCTGTGCTCCCAGCAAGCCCTACAGGTTTTAAGCCTCTGTCAGCAGCTGGGATTTGTTCGCAACGAGGAGAAGTCCGATCTCATCCCGTCGCAGCAGCTCTCTTCCGGGTCTGATGGAGTCCTTGGCTCCCTTAGTACCCCTTGGACGACTGCACAAACGCCGGTTTCAGCGCCTCTTTCGCAAGCGTTGGTCTCAGGCACTGCAGTCGTGGGACCTGCCGATCCCTCTCGGTCAGTGGTTCCAGTCATCGGTGGTCCAATGGCACTCCCAGTCCTGGCATATCAATCGGCTAGAGATGGAAGCCGTGTTCCAAGCCCTCAAGGAGTTTCTTCCCTTCCGGAAAGGAAAACACATTCTCCTCAACACCGACAACACGACTGTGGCGTGTTATATCAACAAGCAGGGGGGGGGGGGGGGGGCGTTCTCACTCCCTGTCCCTGAGGACGGAACAGCTTCTTCTTTGGTGCGAGACACAATCAATCTGGATCTCGGCCAAGCATGTTCCTGGGAAGATCACATTCTCGCGGACTCCTCAGCAGGTCGCACATGGTTCTTCCCTCAGAGTGGACTCTCGTCCACTCTATCCTGGAACCTCTCTGGACCGTATGGTTCAAACCACGGGTAGACCTGTTCGCCACCGGTTCAACTACCGGAACTACCTAGCCTTTCTTTCATCGGAGAGAAAACTTTCAGGCTCCTCTGTTAAGGTTCACAGGGCGGCTATTTCCACCACTATCCGCCAGTTAGGGGGCCCCTCCTTCGGGGACGACCCTCTTCTGCGGGATCTGGTCAGAGGAGCAGCCCTACAGGAGGCCCGATGCCCCCGCCGTATCCTGGCGTGGGATCTTTTCTTAGTCCTCTCCTCCCTCAGGCTCCCCCCTTACGAGCTCATCCGGGAGTGTTCTCTGAAATTCCTTTCCTTTAAAACAGCCTTTCTCGTTTCCCTGGCCTCAGGGAGGCGCTGCAGTGAAGTCCACGCCCTTAGTGGCCTGCCTGGGGATGTCGCCTCCTAACCGGATGGCTCGATATCTCTTCGCCTCCTCCCAGAATTTTAGCGAAAAACCAGTTGCCAGGTTCTTCTTCCCGACTATATCCTTTCTTCCTCTCACTTCTATTCTCGCCCCGGACGACGAAGACCGCACTCTCTGTCTGGTGCGCGCTCTGCGGGAGTATAGGAAACGCACGAAATCTTCTCGCCCCAAGCAGCGCCACCTGTTCTCTCTCACAACGAAGGTTATAAGGAGGAGATCGGGCGCTCTTCAATCTCTCGATGACTGAGAGAAGTCATCAAAGCTGCGTACGCGAGACCCGAAGGGGATTTGGCTGTTTTCTCACCTAGACCCCATGAGATTAGGGCATGGGCGTCTTCGCTGGCGGTAGCTCATACTGCCAGCATTCAGAGCGTGTTAAATGCCGCATATTGGCGGTCCCCTGGCACCTTCATCCAATTCTATCTGCGCGACGTTTCCCGTCTGCGCGATGATGGGTCTAGGGGCATCGCATCAGCTGTGGTGGCGCAACACTCCATCTCCGCCACACGCTCCGGCTCTTCTCGCTCCTCCAGGCGGTAACCAGGTGAGCCCTCCTTCCAGGCAGTGCGACTCTGCATTAGTGAGCCACGGTATAGTATGTGTAATTAAAAGGAAATTTTTATTCTAAAATTACGTTTAATCTAACATACTTACCGTGGCTCACGCAGAGACCCTCCCTACCTCCCCGCCTTCCTGGTTCCATCAGGAGTTCTCAGTCAGGGTTTAATATACCTCGAAAAGAGGATGGTTCTGAGCATGCGCGAGGCACGAGGCCCTTTCAGGGGTTTTGTTGTCCGTACGGACTTTATTGTATACGAGGCAGGGATAGCAAATTGCTGCCGCTTATTGCATTAGTGAGCCACGGTAAGTATGTTAGATTAAACGTAATTTTAGAATAAAAATTTCCTTTTGTCATTGCTGAATTTTATAAACAGTGTGGAACTGGGGTGGATGAAAAAGACAGTCTTGCGTCTGCTTTCCTAGCTTTAATTTGATCCCTCCGTCCTACTAGCTCTCATGATAGTACTTTCTTTCTTCATCTTTTTTTTTTTTCCAGCCTGGCCACCTGCCAATTAACAGCTGCTTCAGTTATTGCTATCATCCTGTGTGATCATGGGACTCCCAATGAGAGTCAAGAAACGGCTGTTTGCCTCTGCACTACCACATTCATTGCTCTTGGGGTCTTCAGGTTATTGATCTGTGAACCATGGAATGTGCATTTTCTGTTAACTGCTTCTTGGCACTGTGTGCCTGATTGCTTATTAAAAGAAAAGAAGAAAGAAAAAAGGCAGTCTGCATGTCCTTTGTACATGTTGTGTACAGGTGGCAAGTTCTCCTATGCGAGACAGTCCCATGTCAGATGAACAGCTTCAGCATTCTTCAATGGTGAGTGCTGCTGTTTGTATTATTACCCCAAGATCTTTGGAAAAAAAGGAAGAACAGCAAACGGAACTGCTTTAGAGCATCTATTGATCAAGAAGGTAATTTTACATGGTTGATGTTTCAAGTTGATGGTGTTGGCAAGTGATTGGTACAGTCTTATGTAGTAGGGAAGGTTTACAAGTCGCATGTCCAGCTCAGTGCATAGCAACATGGAAATCTTCAGTATTTTGATTAATTATGTTTCCTGAGCAGTTATGTCTGGATTCACTTTTGGGGTCATGAGTTAACATGGCAAACAAAGAGCAATGAAATTGACGGAAGTGTTAGGCAATTAAATGTGAGAGATCGAGGAGCAATGTGCAAAGGTAGATTTGGGTTTGTTCTCCTGATGGAAGATTTTTTGCCTTTTTGTTTACCTCCTTTTTTCCTTTTGAGCCTCATTTTTTTCTGCTTTTTCCTTTCCCTTCTTTAGTTCGGCCCTTCATTCGAAGTATTTTCATTTCTTTCCTTTTTCATCTCATTCTTTTTCTGTCTTTCTCTCTCTCTCTCTCTCTCTCTCTCTTTTTTCTCTCTCTCTCTCTTTTTTCATCCCTTCCACTTGAAAACTTGGGTACTTGTCTGTATTCAGTGGATGTGTTAAATTTTGTGCCTTTCGTCAACTTGTTGACAGAACATAAAGAGAAACTAAAGAAAGACCTTTTTATGCTTATACAGTAAGCATATGTGTTACTGTAAGCATGAAAATGCAGATTTTTACAGGTATTTTTTTCCTGTTTTTTGAACACATCAAGTGGAAATCAACATGTATTGTGCTTGACCATGCTATCTGTTAGCCCCACATCCTTTAGATTCATAAATTACGATGGTGTACTTCATTAGATGTTTGTTGGCTGGTGGATAGGATGATGAAGCTAATTGTAATAAGCTTTTTGGATATTGATACTTTGTGACATATTGTTATGATACCCTCTACTTAATAAGCTTTTTAGATGTGGATACTTTATTTTGACTTACTGTTATGATACCCTCCTCTTCATCCTAGTCATTTGTTCATTTATCCATGAGCCTGAAATCCTGCACAATGTGGTCTTGAAACTTGGCAGGTGTGGTATAGTGCACACATCTTTGATGAAACTGATTCATTTTCAAAGCTGGCATAGGTTGCATTTCCTGTATGCTCAAGCAGAAGTTTATACAGGATAAAAAGATCTAGATCCTGAATTAATTCTAAGACCGAAATGAAAGTAATAGCAATGGCATAATGCAAAGCAACATCCCTCTGTGCAGTCCTTTCAAATGCTTCCTCCATGTTAGGTCTTGTATTGAAGTACCTTCATTTTATGATGGAAAGGGTGCTAACTCTGAAGGTCTTCTTCCATTAGCGCTATTTGCATGACAATGGTCTATGCTCAAGAGGGGGCAGTGTTATCTATAGGTTGGTGGCACAATGTGTTGCAGCAGGAGCAAGGATACCTGCACACCGGAGACAATCCGCCGAGAAGGGGACGTAAGCGCAAGGCAGAGAAGCAGGCTGAGCAGCTCATGGCTGAGGCCCTGGCCAAGAGGGAACAAGCACGCATGCTGGCCAGTTTGGACCCAGGTAGGAAGATAATCTTTCATTGGTTGGTGGACTTAAATGGCCCTCACCCCCTTGGAGATGCTGGGAGGGGGTGGTTAGTACAGGTAGTTGCCCCCATTCTGTGGAAGATATCTTTTTCTTGCTTCGCTAACATGCACGCACACATGAATGCAGTCATCCTCGGATTCACTCTTGTCTACTTTTGGTCCTAATAGATGAAAAGTCTACTCCTGTCCAGCATAGGGTTGGCAGGTTTGACCTAAATCTTGGTGTTCCTTGTTAGAAATGTTCAAGTGTCTGTTGGAAAGTTGTGGGGGGAAATTAGAATTAGCTCCAATATCTCTTTCAGATGACATGGAAGATGCTTTATGAGGGGGGGGGGGAGATGTTGATTGAAATATTGAAAGCATCTTTGCTTGATTATTATAGCAAAATGTTCACCAAGCAAGCATTTAAAGATGTCTAAACGTTGAAGTCGGACAAGACCAAAAATGGTTTTACAGACCCAATTTGTGCGCATATAAAACAGTTTTGATGCCTGTTGGAATTGCTTCAGATACTCGTGTGCCAGTGATCAACATTGAGGATGGCAGTATTCTGTCTGGGGAAGAAGCTCCCAGAAAACACCAGCTGGAGAAGTTCCTGTGTGAACACCCAGGCTACATGATCTGTGGCCAGGCTGCCGGCTTCCTGCCCCCGATGCCTCCTGCAGAAGAGCAGACACCACCTCCCCCCATGGCCGACCTGCAGGCAGCAGTGAGTGTGGTTATTAGATTTTCTTTCCTCTCACTTTTTGTTCATAGATCTCAGCACCACTCATGCTTAGCTGCCTTTTCATGATACAACTGTTAGGAAAGCTGGCAGTCATCATTGATGCTTTTATAGATCTGTTGTCCATTTGCCACACTATGTTCTTGTCTATCTTTGACGACAACTACCATGCCTAGGCGTCTGCCTCTTCTCTTACATTGCACTGGCTTGTTTTTTTTTTAATTCACATATGTTTAGTGGATAAACAATTCAGCCTTTTTTCCCACATGATTTGTTTTGGTTTGCAGATTAGTTTTACTAATGAAATGGCTTCATATTTATGATAGATGAGCATCATGTTTCAGCTAATGTTTCTGCCTGTCTTTCCTCTAGTCCTGTTCCTTTTTCTTCAGTCTTTTGATGTGTGTATCTGAAGTAATTTTTTTTTTTTTAATCTCGTGCATCTTTGGCTTTGGAATGCCAGCTGTGGAACGAGTTGTTGCATTGTTGTTCCCCCCTTTTTTTTTTTTTTTTTTAATAAATTTTTGCAGTTTTAGGATGCATTTAATTGCATTTTCTTCCAGTGAAATGAAACTGCAGGATTTATGTTTGCTTGATAGTAGTATTCATTAGTTACACTATATGGCCTAAGTCTACAGGATGTTAAAGAGCTGCAAGTCCATAGTTATCAGTGTTTATGCCTCACAGTCCATGTATCCTTTTGCTGCTTTGCTTGCAGAATTTTGTTTCTGTTTTGGTTTTATAAATCCCATGCTATGCTGTGGCTTGCAGTTCTAACCATCGGCGCAGTCCTGTATATGTTATGGAGATCACTGGAGTGAGAGTGAGAGATTGTGTGTGATAAAGAGAAGGAATAGGTCTGGTCTTTTCACAGAAAAAAAAAAAAGCCGAATTAAACCTTTGACTGTCAGAGAATATTTAAAATAAAGGCTTTCCCAGTGCCAGGGAAATCTGTTGATTTGGGGGTATTAGTTAACAAAAAATTCTAGCTCGAAAACTTTCAGAGCTATAAAGATTAAATATATAATTTTTCAAGGAAATTGAATGAATTTGAATCTGGGCTTCTTTTGTTTTAATTTTGATAACAAAAAATTATTTAGGCATTTAGATTTGGATAGATTTTTTTGCATGATCAAAAATATCTAATTACCACTATAGCTTGACATCCAAAAAGAACACAGCAAAAAAGTTGAAAATAAAGTTTGTATTGTCTCACTACACCTGTAAATGAAAGTAAAACAGTTTAGAAGTCTATCAAGATGCTCACACTTCATGCATTCAGTGATGAGAATAATTTAATGGTCTTTCCCATCATGTGTGGTCATTTGCATATCATTTTAATACTACAGACACATAGGGCTTACTATTCACTCTCTCTTTGTGTCCGTTCATAGAAATAGTAACGAATGAAAATACAAGAAAAATGCATGTCAGTGGATGGCCCATAGGCACTGGGAAAGCACTTTTACTGCGCCGTCAGCTGATGGCTTATATGCACTCTGCGGTTAATGTTTCACTAAAATGCAGTTTGCTATGATTCGGTATAAAAAGTCCAAGTTGATCAGTGAAACTTGTCAATTTTTTGTAGAAACAGGATTGAGGGGTAGGGGTGGCGTGGGTTAACTGTTATATCGCAGTGGGCAGGATCAGTTCTTTTGAATAATTATGTTTAAAAACATCACTCAGTGATGAAAGTAGAATGCATAATTATTTACTCCTCAAATGAAGTTAAGAGAAAAAGATGTCGACATCTTTGTTTTCCTGTCTTGTGATATTATAAAAAAGGTGAATAGTGTGGGAAGATGCTTTTGCATGAGTTAATCATGAGGTTGTTAAGTCATGTGCATAACATGTGTGTACATGTTTGTGTGTATACTGTTGGTGCATTGGACAGGTAAGCCACCCACATACAGGGGTTGATTGAAGAATTCTTACATTGATGCATGACGCTGTGCCTGTCTGTAAACCTTGTTTCTGTGATTGTCATTGAGCGCCTCAATAAAACACGTGGTAAACAAGATGCTTTTATGTTTGATAATGTGCACACATTTGCATGCATACCCCACCTTCAAACTTGACAGCTTTTCAGGACCACTTTAGCAAGGAGGTGTTGATACCACTCGGTTTACTGAAGTCTTCCCCCAGCTGATAGTGATGCTTTGACCTGTGGGGGGATTCCTTGTCCCTGTCTTCCCTGCTTTGTGCTGTTTGGTCTGACTGTGATCCTATGGCTATTGTGGTGATCTGTTGTTGTGCTGGTCAGTGGCTTGTGTTGCTATGGTGTTTTTTGCCTTGTGACGCATTGCAGGCCCCAGTGAAAGAGCGTCGTAAACCAGGACGGAAGCCCAAGTTAGACCCACCACCTTGTACTCACAGAACCTGACTGGCGAGGAAAATGTCTCGGTGATAGAGAGGGGGTCAGGCAGAAAGGTGAGATAGGATGTGTGGTTAGCAGGAGGGGAGGGAACATAAGGATGGAGCCATGATAAAAGTGGGGTCTGTTGAAATGGTTTTATTTTTTTCCCTGTAATACAGAACAGTATATGGGCCGATTGGGTGCTTCCATGAACAGTGGGTTGTTTTGGTGATGGTGCAGTGATCTTTTGAGCGCCAGTAGTGTGCCGTATACAGTGGTTTGACTGAAGTAGAAGGGTGGTCACAGTGGGTTTAATGCTTTTATAAATTGTAGTTTTATGTTCGTCTGTAATGCCTTCAAAATGTTAGGTGACACCAGCTACTGTGTTGCAAGTGTTAGCATCACAGACAAGGGCTTCATGGGTTCAGGTTCCATCAGAGCCATTTATTTGTGGGATTATGTGACTCGGCCAGATCCATACAGAGATTGGTTTCCTGTGAGCTCAGATGAGGACTGGAACCACTCCATGTAGCTCTGAGCATGTTGTTGAGTATCCTGAGCAACACAGCAGGTGTCTGTATTTTTCAGGCCTGGTTGATAACGGGCAGAAACCATAGAGTACAGACCTGTCATGTATCCTTGGATCACAATGGAAGTCCATAGCATCATCTTGATAATCATTCACATTATCATTATATTTTGGGAGAGAAAAAAAAGGAACACCTCAAATTCTATGGCCTCACTGTCTTGCTCATGTGGTGATTTTGGCTCGGATTTCCCTTCCATGCCCGTGCCTGACGTAAGTTAATGTCAAAAGTAATTGGCATCAGCATGTTGGTAAAAACTTGCAGGATAGATGTGGAAATGTTCTGTGGAGGGCAGGGAGAGGAGTGCTCGCTAGTGCAGGCTGCACCACCAAGTAGTTAGTGTTGTCAGAAGGGGGCTTAGTAGCTGGTGTCATTATATGTTACATAGAAAGGCACCATGGAACACCTCCAAAGTGACCTGGCAGCATTGCCTTGATTGCTCCTTGTGGACTACTGGTGCTGCTGTTGTGACAGGAGGATCCTGGATATAGCTGTTCATGGGGTAGCTGAAATGAATGGCAGTAGAATAATACCATGCAAATGATGTGGAAGATGAGTTGGTTCAGGATATAAAGCGTTTGGTGGCAATAGGAGTATGGAGATTGCAGTGACTTTCTGATGTCAAATATGGGTATCACAATGGGAAAATCAGAACATTATTAACCACCAGAGGGAGGGGTGGGAGACGGGAGTTTTTACAAATGAGGATAGGTTTCAGACCTGATATTGACGAGGTATAAGAAGTGATAGCAAAAGAGGTGGTGGTTTTGTGAAACTGGTCAAGGGAAATGTTCATGTAAGGTGTGTGAAATCCATTTGTAGTAAACGGTGATCAGTGGTAATGGATGAAGTCTTCTCTTGTTCATTGTTCATTTCATGTTTTGTCTGTGTGTGTTGTATTGTTGCAGTGTTCTTTCTTTCCCTGAGAATTTATCTTCTTTTTTTTTATAAATATAAATCAGTGGCATGCTTGTGGCTGATATGTGCTTTGATCAACATCTCCATGTCCATTCCCCCCATGCCGTTTATAGTTTTGATTTTGATCAGCATACTTTTGAGGCTTGCTTTTGTTTTTTTTGGCTTGGTTGTGGGCAGGAGTAGTGAACATAAACTCACTTTAAGAAGAGTGCTTCTTGAGATACGGTACTAACATACAGATCTATTTCATTGCTTGCTTATGCAGGCTGATGCTGCCTAAGTAGTGATTTGAAATGATACTGTATCTAGAAATTTGGTTTGTAAGCATTGTGGAAATTGAATTGTAGATGTAGATTGTATGGTGCACTGTAACTAGTAGTAAGGAGCATTTACTAGAGCATTGTGGTTGATTTTATACCTACATATCATTCCTAACAGCTCAACAATCGGTTATGGATTGGCAGATTGTGCATGATTCCCTTGGATTTATTGACATATAAGTAAGTGTTAAAGCCTTTGATTGTTTAGCTACCTACTATAATGTTCACAAACAGGCAGGACTACAAAGCACAAATGCTCTTGAAATTCCCTGACAAAGATACTTTAATCCCCAATTAGAAAATACTAGAAATAGATGAAAAAGTATTCAGATGTGACTTGCCCTTGACTGTTGACATTCATCAGCTTTTTTTCCCCCTTCATTAATTAAGACGGATGCAAAACAAAGGTGCTTCTATTGTTGACATTATTATATGTCTTTCACGGTCAAGCTCTGACTGACTGACAAATTAGTTTGAATGTCCTTCGACATTGAAGAACAATGAAATAATAAGTATACATAATTGGTTCAAATATCATCTTATTATCAATGCTTTGTAAAATTGACATACAACTGACTTTAGTTCTGGAAGGAAAAAGAATATGTCCAAGTATTATTTAAGTCCATTCTCTCTTGACAACATTGTTTGGTAACACAGTTTTACAGTTTTCATATTAGTTTTAGTCCTTGGGGGAAGGAGAGGTTTAAGCTAAATGCACAAACAACTTATAATTGATAGAAAGCAGCTTGTAACACTTTCCTGGAGAAAATATATAAACGAATAAAGGGTTTTACAAAGTATCAAGTTCTCAGCAAGCAAAACAAAAAGCACATTCAGACGTTATGGTGTAGTCATATGACATCAGCAAGTGTTCTAATTATGCCTGTATATTTTTGAATATAAAATTGATATCACACAGATAAATTTTGTGAGGATTTTTTTTTGGTGTTTTTTTTTTTTTTTACTTAATTAAGCTGGGTGTTCTGAAAAGAGAACATTTCATTCTAAATGTGATAACAAAAACATCAAAAGAAGACAAAACATCCATTATGTATGGGGGGATGATAAGCCTCTGATCTGTTAAACTTCTTTTTTTTTCTCCCCAGACATAACACAAAATTGTCAAATGAATCTTCCTTTTCTTTTTTTTTTCCAAACATGATGTTGATAACATCGTGCTTGTTATTTTCACTTTTCTTCAGAAATGGCAGTTCAGTGTATCTGCTTCAAGTTTGTCATTGCCTATTCTATCCAAGTTCATTCCTCAACAAAATCTGTTTGTCTTTGCTAGTTCTGTGCAAGGGCATGATATTAAAGAACATCAGGGACAAAATCCACATGTATTGCCAGTTTATGCAAATATATTTTGTCGAAGATAGGAGCAGAATCTGTTCATTATTGTTGGTCTTTCACAAGCACAGATTTGTCAAAGACGGAAACAAAATTTGTAATTCCAAGGTCTGTGCAAGTGCATTTGATCATCAAAGGTTGGTGCAAAATGTGTATATTGACAGTATATGTTTATGTAAGATGAGGACACTCCCGTTTTTGCCAGGTCTGTCAAAGTGCACTTAACAAATCTAGGGAAGAAATTCAGTTGTTAATCGTCAATTTTGCACGAGGATTTTAATTCTTTTTTCTTTTCTTTTTTAATTGTGAAAATAACATTCCATGGAAGAGTTTACCACTTCCTGTCCAAGTGTGGAGCCACATTTGCTTCCTTTCTTCCAGTGGCCTGACACTGTCAGATTTTTGGTCTGTTTCATCAAGACCTTTGCAGAATTTAGCAACACATGTCTGTTCCTTTCAGTCATTTTGTGGTGTGCTGTAACCCAGGAACTGCCTCATTTGTTTCTGAAAAATGTTGCGGTCGCCTGTTGTGTGTTAATATGGGGGGAAGTGACAAACACATCTGAAGGCATTTTTTTTATTCGCACATTATCAATGGTGATGGAGATGTAAGTAATGGCTCAAATGCTATGTGCATGGGTGTAAATCCTTAACGGGCTATGGATGAGACTTAATTGAGCTGAAGTTAAGGGGGAAAATTGCTGATAAAATAGCTAGTTCGTAGCAAGCAAATCAGAATAAATGAGATTGATAAAGAAGGTAAACAGAGAACCAGAAGGTAAACAGAGAACCTCAACAAGAGCCTTCAGGAAATTAACCGATGAACAGTAGCTATGTTTACAATGGGAAAACTTCGTTAAGGATCTGCAAATGCATCAGTCATGATGGCTGTGATGATGTGAGTGTTGGAACATGCATACAAGTATCTCTGCACAGCATTACATTGGTAAGAACATAGTGTGCTCCTGAAAATCCTTGAAAAGTTCATTGTTTTCCCTGATTTGTCATCACCTGTTCCTGAAGGAAAGATTCCGAGGTAGGCATGTCTGCAGCACTGTTGGATCTTAATTGTTGCTGTTGAACCTTCAGTTCAAGTTCATTGTCTTTTTCTTTCAGCTATCTCATCTGCCACTACTCAACTGTGTGCCTCACCAAGTTAATCATTTTGCCTTGTCAATCCAAGGATGAAGGAAGCACTAACAAAAACAGAGAGAGCAGACCTGTTTATTCGTAAGCTTTAGCCATACATGTACACATTTGGCAAATGCATTACGAATACAATTAACTAGACAGGTCTTGCCGTATCACATCCTCATAGACTTTAGGAGGGCATTTGACAGAGTCTGGCAGGCAGCACAATGGTCCACAATAAAGAAATTGAACATAAGGGCAGAAACTTAACGCACCATAACCAGTTGTTCTCTGAAGCAACAAGTGCAGTGCTCATACTGGGTACAAATGGAGAATGGCTCCATACTTCATTTGGAGTTCATCAGGATTACCTTATATCTTTCGCATTTTGTAACATATTCCTGGAATGCATCATGATTGATGCACTTGAAAATCATGTCAGCACAAGGCATTGGAGGAAGAACCATTGCAAAGGATAAGATCTCCAGATGTCATTGTTTGCCTGGCAGGCGGTGAACAAGAACTTGACCAAACTTGTAGAACGACTAGATCAAACTTCAACAGTATAAGGCATGGGAATCAGTGTTTAGAATGCTAAGTTGAAGACCATCCAGAACATGGACCAGCCAGAATGTCCCCCTAAGTTGCATATCGGGAAGGCAGTATGTTATATGTGTGTGAACTTGAAGAAATCACGTTCCATCGGAAAAGCATGCCATTTTGTGCTGGTGAACAGGGATGACATGAATTTAAACATGTGGACTATAGTACAACAGACTCTTCAAAGTTTTGATGATACCATAACCAGCAGGAGTAGAAAAAGCAAGTCAAATAAAGCTTCAAAAGAATGTTCTTCACCAATTTCAGAATTTTTAGAAAGTCTGATCTTACTTCACAAATAGCTGATTTTCAAAATGTACACTTCTGGTTTACCTCTATCAGAATCTCATAAGCTAGCTAGCTGTTTGCTTGCTTTTTCAATCTTATGTCTTTTTGTTTTTTCTTCTCCCCCCCCCCCCCCCCCCCCCCCCGCCAATGAAAGGAAAAACTCCTTTTATTTTTCCAGACTTTCAATTTTTTTTTTAAATTAAAATTTTTCAAGTGCCTTATTGGTCTAGTAATATACAGTGCTGTACCTGCTTATGCCAAATAGTTAAAACTGCTGATTACTTAGGTGACAACAAAAGAGCATCTTTCCATAGGTTTGCGGCATAATATAGAACAAAAGAGCACCTCTCCATAGGTTTGTGGCATAATATAGGCTTCTGATAGACTTTAGCTCAAATAATCTTTTTGTCAAAGCTGTATGCTGCAGATAAGATGGAAGTAGACAAGCCATTATGAATGATTTGTATGTTGCCAGTTTAGTGATACAGTAAGTTATAGTTAAATGCTTGTTCGTTTTAAATTATAAACATGTGCGGTTTTTTTTTTAAATTCCTGTTACCGTGCAAGACGGTTTGCAGTAGAGTGTACTTTTTGTCCTTTCTTATTTGTGAGAGAGGGCCAGAGAGAACATGTGTGGTTATATTGTGTTAAGATAGATGTTCTGGATGCCTTTTCATGAAAATTAAAGGACACTGAATATAAAGTGACAGTGGTGGGAGCCGGGGGCCCTTTAAAATTTTGATCTGGGAGTCCAGGACCCTCAACGACTGCTGTATTTATTAGTGGTCATGGGACCCCTTAAATACATCAGCCATGAGGTGCCCTGGTATCATTTTTTTTCCTTTTTTTTGGTCAAGATTTCTTGAAGGTCTTGATGAATCATCTCCATAACTGGATCTTTACATGTCCATCCGTGAAAGTCATGCCAGTGCCAGACAATTTTACTCTTTTCACTTTTTTCTTTTTTTTAATTATGATTTTTTGATGTGGTGCCCGCCCAAAGAATTCATGAAGGGGGAAAAATAGAAAGATAAAGAAAGCAATTGCCTATTTTCAAGCCATCATTCCATGAATTGATCTTGGTTAAGTACCTCTTGGGCCGATGATTTGAAACCTAAGAAAGGCATAGCTGTTAATTGTCCTAAGCAAATACTTTCTAATCAAAATGACCCTTTTTATGATACTATGATTATGCCGTCTTTTATAAAGTTGTTAGATATAAAACTTGGTTGACATGCAGTTGCATAGCTGATTCTGTACGGCTTTGACATATGTTCCTCAGGTTTTGAACTGTAGTTTTTCAGCTTAGTTGATGTCCGTTGCAAACTGCAATAATAAACGTATCTCTTCATTGACTGTGTGTTTGTTAGAAAGGATTAAGGACAAAATTTATCTGCAGATAATGAGCGCGTAGGCATAGCAGAAGAATGGGTTCATTGGCCTCTAGACACTGCGCAGATGTAGTGTTTATTATCACAAGCTGTGTGGGTGTAGCTTGCTTTGTGGACATGATTTCTAATGCGCAGACCTGTTCACTTCATATTACTCCCTGAGGAGTCATAGGCTGGATTCTCCATAATCTGTATCAGCTGTTATCTGTAAAACCAGTGAACAGAATTACACAGTAAAGTATCATGAGATGTAAATGTGCAGTGTGTGTCATGTGTTAAGTTGCATGAAACCCAACATAGCATGACAGTTAGTAAAATAATTAGTAAAACTGACAGTTCGTTCAGATGACGGAGAGACAGAGCATGTGATTCCTGAGAGGAATTGTATGGGCAGACAGGTTTGTGGTACTGATGTGTTCACTGCTCTATGAAACATTGGCTCCCTTCATTTGTAATTTTTAATGTATTTGTAAAAATTGTCCAATCCAATTCATTTTGGCTGTCAGTCCAGGCAACTTTACATTGAAATGTTCCTGAATTATTGCTGATTCCAGAGACTTTGATAGCTTAAAGTGTGACCTGTACACAACTTGTTGCGGTACTCATGCAGATCATGGAAGCATGTTTCCATGGTTTAGCTTTATACAGGCCTGTGTGTACCTCCACCTTTCTCTTCGTGTTCCATGCCCTTTCATTGCTTTCTCTTTATACCTGGGGCCCCACTTCTCCTCCCATGTATGGATTTCAGTAAAATTTGACAGTAAGAATATGTTGAAAAACATATTTCAGTTAAGATAAGGTTTAAGGGAAAGGGAAAAAGTGGCAGTTGATTCTGTGGATAGTGTTTTTGATATGCTAGCAGATGACCTAATGTTATGAAATACCATGTGAACTTCTTTAGAGCAGGCAGTCACCTTTTTGTCCACCCAGTTAAAGAGGAAGTAATGTCATGCTGTGGTTGTGTGTTTTACCAAGACATTACAAAAGTAAAAAGGATTGACGGAAGCTGTAGGAACAAATATTATTGTAGTTGTGTTTGGACTGAGCAGCACTCTGCTCAATTATGCACGAGATTGTACCATTTTGAACTCAAGTATCTTTTTTTTTTCTTTTTTTTTTTTCTTTTTTTACTAAGGGATAGGGGAGGGTGGTCATGCCTGGTGAAGTTCTTTAGCATCTCGGGAGTTTTGCTTTTCTTTTGTGGGACCTGCCTAACTAAATGTGAGTACCGGCTGACACGACAGTAGCATCATGCAGTGTCCTGACTTTGGCCAGCTCGTCTGTCTGGCTATGGTGGGATCTACAGAAAAGAGGGAGAGATTTTAATTTTTTTCTTGTCAAGCCTCATTTCTTCTTCCTGCACTTTATCCCCTACTTTTCCTCGTCTTTCTCATCCCCCCCCTGGCTAGTGACAATGCAGAATTCTTTTAGTATGTCAGGAGATTGCCTACCATTTTTGCTTGCTAACGTGTTTGTATTTCACCATTTTCAGGAGGAAAAAAAGAGATGGAGGGTTGGGATATAGGCCCCAGAAGGATAATGGTTGAGTGTCACAAATGTCAAGTGTCCCTTTGCGATTCATTTAGAACAAAAAGGAAGGTACTTTTTTTTCTGACACAGACTGAGAGAGATGGATAAAGGCACAAGTCTGTCTCTGTTATGAGTATGGGTAGTCTTTCAGCTGAATTTTTTGTTTTTGTTTTGTGGAGGGGGGAGTGTCCTGGGATTTTGTCAAACAGAGGTGACTTGAAGCCTGGCTCACACATGTGTGCGCACGCACACATACAGTAATTCACTTTATTACTTGTAACTGTCGGCAAATTACTGATGACAGTGGACCCAACAAATGAAGAGTTGAAGCATGTGACTTCTAAGGGGAAAATATTGGGTAAATGCATTACTCATCAGGAATTACTTCACATACAAAGTGACATCCACACAACAAGATATGTTTGTTTAAGCCTAGCAGTAATTGTGAACACTTCTTTATTGGCTACCTTGTAGAGCAAGTTATAAGTGAAAAAATCAGATTTGTTAGTATTTCTGCCATGCAAACAATTAGTCAAATAAGGGACACATTTCTTGCAGATTTTCTTGAAACTTTGTCATAATGATCATAATGTAAGGTATAGCTTTCAGTGGATGTTACATGAATTGCTCAGTGTTCTTCAACCTGAAAGTAACATCATAAGACACAGTCTTTAAGACCTGCCAAGTGTTTGAATTCATCAGGGGAAGGTTTCGATTTCCCTAAAATACTGGGCTGAAGCTTACAAGATGGGAAGGTCACACAAACTGAACATCATCATGGATTAATCGGGCATAGAAAACTATCCACAATTTCTTTTTGGACAACGGAATATAGGCAAGTTTTTTGTAAAACTTAGTTCTCTTCGGCACCACATTACAAGCTTTGATTCAGTGGTAAACTGGTTGCAGACCTCGTCTCGGAACTCTTTCCATCAAAACTAATGCAATCATACTAATACTTTTTGGAATGTTTAATTTGGTGTCATGACATAATACATGAATACTTGCAGATGAAAAGAGCAAGGGAAATAATTGTATGTCGTTCTGTATCCATAAGATCCAGGATTGGATAAACATAACTGACTTAACATTTTTCATCATTTAGAGACCAAATGTTTTTCATCTTTTAGAAACCATTCTGTCTAGTTCACAAATAAAATGAATCTTGAGCACTTATGACCCCAGTTTGGACTGAAAACTTTCGTTTTACGGGTTGTAAAAGAAGAATCTTTTTCTGTACAAAATTTATATCGGATAAGTTAGTAACAGTATAATTAAAGTATACAGTAGTGTATCAAATTGAATACAATATATTGCCAGTTTGCTAGCTCTGCCTGGTGGAATTTTGCAGCCAACACAACTATTACCAATGATAACAATTGCAGTATTATTATCATGTGTTGGATGAGATAGGTTTGAGGAAAATTGGATATGAATATGGGCCAAACATGGGACTGTTTCGAAAATCGAATACGTATTAACTCTTTTGCTTTTACATTTGATTAATGTCGAGGGATTGGGTGTTTATCGATTTGCTGGGGAAAAAATCACTGATAATGATGTTCTTAAAAAAGAAACCTCTAATAATAAAAATTTGTACAATTAGGATTGGAAGTTTATTTCAATTTTTTTTCTTGAGTCACAAAGAAGGATGAAGAAATTTTCCAAGGCTTCAGATGATTTGTATTACGTACCAAGCTATGAAATGTAATTAAGTATGTATACGCTAGTATGTATAAGCTGAAATCTGTTCTATGTGTATTGATGGGAACCAGGAAGTACTGAAGGCGTGCATGTGGTATGTTTTGAGCAGATCACAGGGGCTAAAGCGCCACCTCTCAAGCACCTGAAAGAGTGGCTGGAACAGAACCCGACCTTTGATGTGGAACCTAAATGGGGAGAGCTTTTGCGGACCAAGGTTAGTGTATTACACTGTTTTGTTGTGACATTGAATTTGTCGGTACTTTTTTTTTTTTTTAATTTTTTTTTAAATTTTAGGTGTCAATATTGCTCTTTATTATCATCCTCTGACGACATACAAATCATCATGTTTCATTCACAACAATGAACCAAAGGTACACTTATTCGTAAAACAGAAAATGATAGAAAGAAAAGTCAGCACTGCTGTTTCTTACAGTTATTTCTTACCTTTTTTTCTTACCCTTCTTAACATAAAGAACTCTAACTGGTAGTTCGAATTGACAGGAGCTGAACAATCACTGTCTGGCTGCATCAAAGGCTACTAAACAGCTCTGTGCGCTTTACTCAAACAGAAGGAACTGACATTTCCTTTCCGAGTCAGACAAACTTTGGATTAGCCAAATAATGCTTTTTTTTTTTTATTGAACAATTTTTTCGTTTTTTACAAGACAAATGCAAAGCACATCAATAGAAAGGAATAACAATGAAAGTAAAGGTGATAATTAAATAAAGGTACCTATTCCAGAAACAGCATTGGACACAGCACTTTGATAATCAAGCATGGATTCGACAATACTGGTAATAAGACTATTTAGCAACTAGTATCTAATGAATCGGTAAATGCTATCATCATTTCTATGAGCAAAGTTGATTTATAACACTAGTTTACATAGGCATTATATTGATCATACAAAGAGCTATGTATAGTAATTCCAATAGTTATAACCTCAAAAAGAAATAAAGACATTGATACATGAAACATTCACCTTGTCATTCTTTCTAATAATGACACCAAATAACCTCTATGATGAGTGCACACACACACACACACATATAGCTGCCAACTGCTACGAGATCGCCGTAGTTTGCTACGCCAAGAGAATGCTTGCTACGACGCTACTACGATCATTAAATTGCTACGGCGAAACAAAAAAATTCGAAGATACTTTCGTTTTGTTTGGACAGCGCTAAGTAACGTCTCTATCGGTCTTTCGGAACTGCATTTCCGCTTTCGGTTTTACTGTAGCACGTAGATTTTTTTTTTTACAATTTGCCCTCTTCCTCTGCTTCATCTCTGTATAATAACATTTATAGATATACTAAGAGTACTGTAGCTTTAATGTGGTCCGTAAAACTGGTTATAGGCCTGATTTCTTTTTAGAACGCGCGCAAAATTAAGTTGCTACTGTCAAATTGGAAATGCTACTGTGAAAATTGTGAAATGCTACTGTAAGCCGCATGAGCAGGTTGGCAGCTCTGCACACACACACACACACACACACACACACACACACACACACACAAATACACACGTACACACACACACACATACACACACGAACACACATGTGTTTAAGCACTACATAAACACCGGCAAGTGGTGTAAGGAAAGCAGTGCGAATCTAATGTGGTATGGGTCATTGGGACAGGGGAGGTATAGCATTACATTGTAAAGCACTCAAATTCCTTTACCATAGTATATAAAACAGTCCAGTCTCACAATTGTAAATAACATGAGAAAAGGTAAGTTATACACTTCCATACATGTAGGTGCTCACACATCACAAAAGAAGCTAAGGTACAATAGGGTAGTAGGGCAACCAATTTTCCTCAAATTGTCCTATACTATGATTAAGAAAAGCCAAATATTTTTCATGTTTGAATCTGTGTCCTAATACTGCGAGAAAGACATGTAGGTCAGGAGCGGAATTTTGTAATTTGCATTTGTAAATGTAAAACTTGGCAAAGAGCAGAACAAAATCAATAGCTTTATCCATTTTCACATGCTGTTTAGTACCAAATAAAACCAACTCCTTGTCAATAATGAAGTTGTCACAGTGTTGACATTTATTTTTTAATAGACTTTGCAGATTTCTCCAGAACCTCTGTACAATAATGCAGTCAAAAAGCATATGATCAATGGTCTGCTCATCGACTTCACAGAAGTTACAGATAGGGGATTCAATAATTCTACAAAGAAATAAATACCTCTGTGTTGGGAACAATCTGTGCAAAAGTCTGCATTGAAACCATCTAAGCTGCACATCTGTAGAAGCCTTGTAGCAGTGAGAGAAGATGGTTTTCCAATTAAGATTTTCAAAAAGATTATTCCATTTATGGATAGCTGTTGGGGGGGGGGGGGGGGATTATTTCCATTCAGAATGTTTTGAACAAATTTGTTACCTCTTTTGATATAAAACCAGGCTTTTGGGTCTCGGGGCTTGTATCTGGAAATATAAGCTATCTGGAGTTTTTGAAAATAGGTACGAATTGCATTTAAAATGCCTTCATATAAGAGAAAATTGGTATTAATACCTTGATATTTTTGCAAGAATTCTTGGTAAGTCATCCAATTGCCATTTTTATTCAACAGTTGTTTCACAAAGAAAATACCATAATCACTCCATTCTTGTACAAAAATCACCCTTCTGTCCCTCAAAATATTGATATTGTAATGAATACATTCAACCATAAAATCATGCACAGAGATGGGACAGCATCTGGAACATAATTTCTTATAGTGCTTCATAACATCTTTCCAGAATGGATTATTAATGACATAACATTTGAAAATTCTGCTCCAAGATTACATATAATGCCCAGGTTAGGTACATATTAATAGTAAACTCCCTCCAATCAGACTCGCACATTAATCTTCTCAACCAACTTATTTTCATAGCAGAAATAAAATTTCTAACATTCAACATTCTGAGTAGTACTGTTTTTGAACAACAGATTTTTTTTATTTTACTTCTCTTACCATTCCATAAAAATGTGTACAATTCCTTTTCCAATGCATCAATGAAATCCTCTGGAGGGTCTGGTAAATTAATTAATAGATGGACAATTTTACTAAACGCCAAAGCTTTAATTATTATAATTTTACCAAAAGGGGTCATATTTCTTTTTTTCCAAAGAGCGAGAACCCTTCTTATCTCAAAAAGTTTTTCATCATAATTGATTTGTACAATGGTATCAATGTTAGTGGAAAATTTAATGCCAAGAATTTTGAAAGTGCCAGGATCCCAGACAAAATTTTTATCCCTCATGTATCTAATTGGAGAGTTTTTTCTACTCCCCAACCACACAACTTGTGATTTGCCAAAATTGATTTTCAAACCAGAAACTTGTGCAAATTTAATGAGGATAGATACTGCCTCATTAAATGACCGTTCTGAACCGTCCAAACACAAGCTAGTGTCGTCGGCAAACTGCGACAAGAGAATATCTTGGTTATTAATTTTAATTCCTTTAATAAGTTCATTGGAGCGGATCATCAGTGACAAGATCTCTGCACAAATTAGATATAAATAAGGAGAGAGCGGATCTCCTTGTCTGACCCCTCTCTCCATTGAGAACCATGAGGAGTACTGACCATTTACAGAAATACAAGTAGAAGTTTGGGTGTAGAATGTTTTAATCCATTTAATGATGTCTGGTCCAAACTTAAAGAATTTCAAACATTTATGCAGGAATGACCAAGAGGCACTATCAAATGCCTTCTCAAAGTCAATTAGAAGGAACATTCCTGGAATATTTTCTTTTTCGGTATACAAAAGCACATCATATATCAATCTAATATTCTCCCCTATATATCTTCCCTTTAGAAATCCTTTTTGACTTTCGTGTATGATGTATGGAAGCATACTCTTAAGGCGATTAGCTATGCAGGCAGATGCAACTTTGTAAGTGGTGTTCAATAAGGAGATGGGTCGCCAGTTTTTAATGAATCTTTTTGGTTTAGCATCTTTGGGAATACATGTTATTATTCCTTGTCGCTGGGTAATAGATAGTTGACCTTTGGAGAAACCCTTGTTAATTGAGCGCACAAGGTAAACACCAATATCACTGAAGAAAAATTTTAGGAATTCTACAGTAAACCCATCAGGCCCAGGGCTTTTATAATTTTTCATGTTTTTTAAAGCAATGGCAGCCTCTTCAAGTGTAATCGAACCCTCTATTGATTCACTTTCTGTATCAGACAACACTGGTGCACCCGGAAATTCATCCCGGATGTTAATATCTGCCACATCTCTAAAGCTATATAGATTTTCGTAAAAATGTTTAGTTTCAGAAAGAATGCTATTTTGGTTCGAAATGACTGACCCATCTTCCCTCTCTAAGAAAGGGATTGATTTATCAATAAAATTTCGATTTTCAAGATTACAGAAATACTTGTTAATCTTTTCGCCTTGGTTCAACCAGCGGACCCTTGAACGCACTGCCACACCTTGGATTCTATGATCCCTGATTTCTTGTAGTTCCATTTTTAACTTCTCTAGTTTAGGAATGTCTTGTTCCTGTAGATTTCGTTCAATATTTTCAATGTTTGCTTCAAGCTTCTGTATCTTTTTAATTCCATCTTTTTTTGTGTGAACTGTATGAGATTGTTTTGCCCCTGATTTCAAGCAATAAGGTTTCATTAAAAAAAAGTTGGTCATCAATTTGGAATGACAAGTTCTCATTCTTTATATTGTTAATATTATCCAAATTGTAAACGGGTAATGCATATTGCTTTTTTACCTCGCTTACTACTTTTTTGATTTCTGAAATGTATTGTTTGTCTTTTAATAAACTATTATTAAATTTCCAGAAAGGACGGTCCCGTTTGAACTGCTCTTTTTTTAAAATTAATGTAACTAGAGAATGATCAGGCTTATGACCAGGATCTATGCGAACATCATTAACTTCTGACAATATTTCCTCGCTGATCATGAAATAGTCAAGTCTTGCTTGTTTAAAAGTGTTGAATTTCCGCCATGTATATTCTCTTTTGTCTGGATACATATCTCTATAAACATCAAATAGATTGGATGTTGTCATTATATCCTTTATTTTTTCACGAGTTCTTGGACGATTCCTGACACTGGTGTAATTTCGAGCATCTATATCCCTGTTCAATGCACAGTTCCAGTCTCCATTAATTATAATGTGTTGGTTGCCAATGCGTTCAATGTGTTCGCACACTCTATCAAAGAATTCAGGGTTATCACCACCACTGGGCCCATATAGGTTCACTAGAGTAAATTTTTTTTTTCAAAAACTCAATGTTCATTATAATGAAACATCCATTCCTATCACGAATAACCTCAAGCAACTTGTACTCAAAATTGCTATTAAAGAGCACAGCTACTCCATTTTTGTTTGTTTCTGTTCCACGCAACCATACATTATAACCCCAGCTGGCTCTTATAAAGCTCTCGGAATCCTCTTTTAGATGAGTCTCCTGAAGACAGTATATGTGAGACTCTTTCCTTCTAAGAAAATCAAAAACATCTCTTCGGTTTTTTTTAGTTATTGAGCCCATTACAGTTTAATGAGCAAATTTTAAACGAATGATTCTGAGCCATCATGTTTTACAAGACAACAAAAAAAACTAGTTAACGGGATAAACGTATCAACTATCCTCCTAGAAATTTGGGAAAGAAAGTGTAAAAAACTAACCAAAATCAGATTTATACACTGCAAAAGAAGTGCATTTTTCCATTTGCTTAGCCACAGAACAACACATGATATTTTATGAACAGGCAAAGGACTCTACAAACTTTAAGATAATAACATGAAACCAGTTCGAGTGTACTCAAATCAGTCAGTGAGATGTACAACAGAGGTCATCCATAATCATGCTGATCTACTGCAATAATACTGATCATACAACATTGACATATATATGCGTATCACTGAAAGCAGACGCACATTAAAGCAGACGACATCCTGTGACATATTGGAAACAGTCTTGGCCTAGACCTAACGTAACTGTGTAACATCGGAGAGGGTGTTTACATTAATAATCCTACCGTTAACCGACTTCATTACCACCTTTCCGTTTTTTGTCCACGCCTGCTGACAAACTGACGTCTCATTTTTGACTGCACAAAGTAACTGGTAAGCTCGGGGAGTCAGATCCTCCACTATAGTCATCTTTGTGCCTTTCAAGTTCTTACGAGCGTATAGCACAGAGTCTCGAACACGACGCGAAACAAACCTGACAATAATTCCGTGACCCGAGGCTTTCGGAACACTGTTTTTTTCCGGCTTTAAGCCGTTCCTGTTTCGGGCCCACCCGATGCACAGCTTCTATGTCCTCTCTCCTTACCTTGATTTTGAGTTTATCACAGATGAGAGAGAGAACCTTCTCCTCGCACTGCAGGCCCATTTCCTCAGCCCCGTTCTCGTCTTCCTGAACCCCAAAGATGCGGAGATTGTTCCTGCGGGAATAAGCAGAAAGATCCTCTGCACGGCGATCTGCAAGTTCGGCAAGATGCCGCACTTCCGCCAGCTGGGTGGACATCTGCTGTTCCCTCTTCTTGCCGTCCTCGATCTCCTTTCTCAGTCGATCGTTCTCCACCTGGACCGAGAAAAGTGCAGCTCTCAAGTCCTCCACAGTCTGTGTCAGCTTCGCAGTGTCCGCCCCGTTGGCACATAGTTTCTGCATAAGATCCGCGTTTGAAATTTCTTGCTTTCGCGCAACCTCGTGCACATGGGAGAAAACTGCATCAGGAGCCTCAGATGTCAACAGGGGCAAGTCATTTCCCTTGGACACGCTGTCCATGTTTTCCTCCTGTGGTTTGTAAACAAACTTGGACAGAATCTCTTTAGTAGCTAATGGAGTGCTCATAGCCTTTGGTTTCTTGGGCGTAAAGTTGGATTGCTCACCATCACCACTTTGCACACTAGAGTTGGTCGCTGAGCTGGATCCTGTCTCTACACCCCCTCGTCCACGCTGTTTACGTTTTCGGTACCGCTTGTGACCGACATTTTCAGTTCGATTTTCGCCATTCATTCTCACTCTGGTTTCACAACATCGGCGAAAGCAAGCATTCCAAACTTTTGTGTGGAGGTAGGCAGCGGTCGCACTGTTAATTCTGCTGCATTTTGGTCAGCTAGTCTCGCGATAATTAACTAGAACAGTTAATTATATACGCTGCTTTCAAAAAGACGTCTGTCCCGGACGGTTAACAGTGCTCACCCCTCAGTACTTTTTTTTGTACATACACAGTGAGTTAATTATTAACATTTTGGTTGTGTGTGTGTGCATTAGGCTTGGGCTGTGCCTGTTTTATTGATTTGACAGGTGTCTAGTTTCTCTACATATAGGTAAGTTGACAAATAATACCAACTTACATATAGGTAAGTTGACAAATAATACCAACTGTTCCTTCACCATCCAGTAGATTTTTTGGTGCTAAACTGTCAAGTTTCTTCAAACAATGAATCACACAGTCGGCGCAAAATTTCAGCTTCACAGACTATACAAGTCTGAAGTAAAATGGCAAAATGAAGAAAGAAAGAAAAAGAAAATGTGGAAAAGGGAATATTACATGACTCGTACAAGTCCATTTGATTAACAGTAACGTTGTCATTGCCCTGAAATTGATCATCAGTGCTGCCACCATATCACCACTTGCATTCATAGAGCTTTCAATTTTAACAAACATTACAATTTATAAGGTTAACTCTTTCTACACTGTAAGGACCGCATATCCAGTCCTTATGTTTACAACCTTTGTATACTAAGGACCGCATATGTGGGCCAAAGCTTTGGAATTTTTCTCCGAAGTGAGCAAACCTTTTGTACGAAACTACTTGTTACAGATAGCTCCTGCATACTAATTAGAGTGCAGGTGTACTGGTACTTGAGCTTTGCATGCTCGCTAGCAGACGCTTTTCACACTACGTCACCAGCTCGGCTTGGATTGACTTGGCAACGTGGCATCGTCTGCGTGTCAAGCATACATGGTGAAAGCAACGCTACAAATCACCGTTACACTGTGACTGAAGCCCTTCAAATGGTTGCAAACAGTTGAATAATTTCAGGGCATAAAACCAGATAATGTAAATTTTTTTGTTCATAAGGTGTGTACCACTCTATTTTAACATGACACGCAAATTCTTTTCTTTGTCATGCATACTGTATTACCAAATAAATAGAAAAATAACTCTGCTATATTGTTTGTGGTTCCTCAATCATTTATAAACATACCTTGAAAAAATCACAAGTCTGTGTTTATTCTTTCTTTTTTTTTAATGATTTAAAAAAAATATGTGTAGAAATGGTCAGTTTCTGGGGAAAGTAAGGGGAGATAATAGCTAGTATAGAATGAGTTAAGGAAAAAGATTGTTCATGTTTGAAAATGTGTTTCCTCCACACCACACCCCTCCCCTTTCAACTGGGTTTTATTTTTGGGGGGGGGGGGGGGGGGGGGGGTATAATCCTTCATTTTTGTGTATTTGTTTGCCTTCAGTGTTTATCTGCTGTCAAAAATATATAAGGGTGAGAGAAAATTAATAGAGGCATTTTCATCATCACTCTTAATACAGAAAGAAATGAAAAAATTGATATTTTATAGCCAGTAGTTCAAGACACAGTTTAGGTATACACATAAAAAAACCACCTTATTTAGTAAGTTTTTGCTCTCTCTGATTTCATGATTCATAGAATGGGACATGTTGACCTTACTTCTTTCAGCAGTTTGTTATTAGTATTATCTGAAAGAGAAAGGTGAACATATAAACAAACAAAAAACAAAAGTTTTATTTATTGCGCATCAGTTTGAAAACGGAGTGACTGAGGGCGGAAATTGAAGCAAAATTTAGAAAGAGAGGAGGTTAGTTACCGCCAAGGACATAGACAAACAAAGTACAGGACAAGACACAATGCATTTCGACCTGTTGGGTCTTCTTCAGGCAAAAACAAATACCATTTAGGATAGTGAAAACGAAGAAGACCCAAGAGGTCAAAATGCATCGAGTCTTGTCCTGTACTTTTTTTAGTCTATGTCCTTGGCGGTAACTAACCCCCTCTCTTTTTAGAATTTTATTGTGCATAGCTGCAGTCTTTTTGCAGTGATTGAGAATCACAAAGTTAAGGTTTCCAACTGTGAATGCGAAATGGAAAACTTTCTGTAACCTGAAAAAACGGAACCAGTGATACAGTTTCAGAAAAGAAGGGCCTCATATTTTGGGCAGCTGTCTACATGCAGCATGTTTGATGTATGGTATTTTTGCTTTTACTAGTTACCATGGCAAAGTGGTTAGCATTGTGGAGTCCTGCCTGGGAGCCACGGGTTTGATTTCTTTCAGAGCCGTTATGCGTGATTTTCCTCCTTGACTGGCATCTACCCACAGTTCAGCTTGCTATGGGTTCAGGTGGAAAGCGTTTCATCCACTGAGTGGATGCATCTCTGACAGTATTACTCAAATTTCCTGACGAACACTGCAGGTGTTTGCATCCCCTGGGCCTGGTTAACATTTGGATGGATTAGGAAAGTAAGAATGGAGTACAGCCCTGTCATGCCGTCTTGAGACCAGAATGGAAATCCATAACATCGTCTTAATCATCCTTATCGATCGTTTTTTTTTTAATAAAAAGGTCTCAAATTCTGTGTCCCTTCATGCCCTGCTCACATGGTGATCACAGTTTTGGTTGCCTCTCCACTTCTATGACTTTGGTTTGGTTCTGTCAGGTAAGCATTATTGGCAAGCTTGTTAAGATTGTTGTTGGATTAAGCCATGGTGGTGCCCTTCAGAGGGAGGGCTCACTCGCGCTGGCTCTGCAACTTGGCAATAATTGTCAACAGAAGAGAGTAAGTAGTGTTTTGCGTATCTTGACTCAAAAAAGTTACTCGACCTCGGTGCAGTGTATCCTCAAGTTGGTTGCCTCATGCTGACTTGACCTTGAATGCTTCTGGTAGATTGCCGAGGCTACAATGAGAAGGGACAGGCTGGGGCAGTGGATAAAGGGACAAAATGAGTGGCGCGGGTGCAATATGGCGGAGGGGACATTAAAGTTAAGACAGAAAAAGGAAAGGGGGGGGGGGGGAGGGGGGGAAGTATTTCAGGTTTTAACCCTCTTTTGTATGCACCTTACTTAGACTGAAGTCATACGGTAAGGGACATAACTCCGTAATTTTACCATACCTCCTTATTTAAAAGTATATTTTAAAGCAAACTAAAGCAAGAAAAAATATGTAAAAATTGTTTTTATGTTCTGTGTAATTTGTTCTTGCTTTGTAAACAGATATGATGATGTTTACTGTGCCATTGTATTCTTTAAAAAATATTAAAGATGAAATTTCACAACCAACTTTGTTTTGCGTTGACACTTACCTTCACTCATCTTCTCATATATCTGTTCTCACTCATCAGTGTTGAGACAGCAGGAACACGAAGTCTGTCATCACTAGACCAGTACAGTCTCTGTCTTGGCAGCTTGTGAATTCCCATCATTACTGCTATAGCAATATACAGCTTCATTTCTTCTACTGTTGCTTCACGCCATTTAGAATCTAGTTTTCCCTTTTCTTCCTGAACTTGCTGAGCATACAGATTTGTTTCTTCAGCCAAGGTCTGAAAAAACGATTCTGGTAAAAGGAGATGAAAATAATCAAGAGGCAAAGCATCGACCGGCAAATCATGTTTTGGCCCTACATCTTCACAAAATTGATCAATTTGAAAATCTTTCAATGAACTAGACCACGTACCAGAAGTTTCACGGTCTTGTAGCACCGGTGCTTCTTCGTCATCTTTCGAACTTGATTCCGATGAATCGTGGTTCATCAAACGCACCACATCATCCCAATCGATATCTAGGTCACTTTCATCGGCAGGCTTCACTTGCTGCAATTCATCTCGCGTAAATCCTTCAAAATCCGACTCCTCTTCGTCACTGTCTCCCATTATGGAACGCCAAAATCTTTCTGCAGCCATGCTGACGAACGCTACTTTTCTGGCAAACTTGAAAATTCAATAACTCGACAACCACTGCACTGATCGACACGCGGTTTGTTGCAAAAGGAAGCGGAAATGAGCAGAAAAAAGGAAGTCACGTTCTCGCGAGATCTCCGTTCCCATGGTAAACATGGCTGCCCCCATAAAGTGTGTGGTCATTCATGAGGCGCTCACAGGCGCTTAATGTTTCGGGTAACCGACTTCCGACCGGGCGCTAGCGGGCGTTCTACTGTTAAGAGGGTTAATTTGCAACTGCCATCAAACACATAGGAGGCACTTTCAATGTGCAAGGTCTCTGTTAGATTCGCCACATTTTTAACTGTTGGCATTTCTTTTTCACAAGCACTTTTTTGACGGGTCACTTCGAGGAGTCGGGGCACAGACACGTTTCTTCAGGTTTCCGGTAGACTTGTCACCATGAATGTGCTGCCCACTACTTTCCATGAGGAAATACTTTTCTCTTGACCAGTTTAGCTGACCAGTTTATGCTGTGTGTGTGTGTCTCTCTCTCTCATGTGTGTTTGGTGTGTGCAAGCATGTGTGTATTTGTGTTTATTTGCACATCTTGGACAAAGACCATTGAATGATAAATGTAGTAATTTCAGCCTCACTTGTAGACACACACAAAACAAGCAGACAAAACATTTTTGCTTCACATTTTCTGAGTCCTTATTCCAATGAAGTTAGGAAATTATGTTCTTCTATGGAATATGTCGATGCAGAATGCTCAAACTTGTGCTGTTGAATTCCTAAGCCATGCATGACTGAAGCAATCCTCTGGTTGACTTACTGTGATAGATCTGTTTTCAGGTTATAACTTAAGTGTTTTTCAAACTGTTTCTTCCACTCTGTCTGACAGGGTTCCCTACCTCCAAGCTTGGACTCCCGCTTGCTGAAGCCATCGGGTCGGGGCCGTAAACCACGCAATGCAGGCATGATGCACACCAACATGTCTGCCTCTCCTGCTGACTTCCCCCTGCACATGAGCATGGCAGGCCTGGCTGGCTTCCCTGCTGCGGCTGCTGGCATGATGGGCGGGGCATTTCCAAAGCTGCCTCTGGGCATGCCCTTTGCCAACCTTGGAGGACTGGGAATAGCCAATCCTATGCTGGGCTTAGCAGCGGCTGCTGCTGGTTACCCTCTGGGTGGCTTCCCCATGCCAGGTGCAGGGGGCAAAGAGGGAGAAGACAGCAAAGAGGGAGGGGGTAGCAGCAAAGACAAAACCTCTTCCACCTCTGACGCTCCCAGCACCTCCTCGCCGTCCTCCACTGCTTCCCCCCACCCGTCCTTTCCGGGGTTTTTCTTCAACCCCATGGCCTTCAACCCCATGCTGGCCAGCCAGTTGGCCAACTTCCCTATGGCCAACTTCCCCAACCTAGCCCACTTGGCTGCCCTCAACGGTTTGCCTGATGGCAGTCCTTCCACAAAAGAGGAGCTCCTAGCTGCTGCTGTTGCTACTGCTGCCGCCACCTCCAGAAAGGACAGCAAGACGGTGGATAAACCCCACCACTCATCTAAATCGGAGAAGGGTCATGACCTGACCAAGATCGTTGAGAAGATCAAAGACAGCAAGGACATAAGGATGGCAGCAGCATCAACTTCCCATTCCCCATCCAGCAGAGCTCAGGACTTGAGTGTTAAGACTGGGAAAGACACTGCCACTCCCAGTCCTGCCCACAGTAGGAGCTCCAAACCTCCCTCTGCCCTCTCTGGGTCCTCCTCCTCGCAGGACCAGGCCACAGATTTATCCATCAAGGCCAAGCCTTGCCCCTCCACCACCCCGCCAACACCCCCAGGAAAGCCCAACAAAAACAAAATCCATAAATCTTTCTCCCTCAACAAGATTGTGGACACACTGAAAGAAAAAATAGAAGAGAAGAGCAAAAAGAAAGATGGCGATTGCGGAAGTGTTGATCCTGACAAATCGTCCACAAAAGACACCGTTTCCCTTGCAGCTGCAGAGGAAACACAACCTGAAACTCTTAGTCAGAATAGTGACCAGATGAATGTAGATGCCAATTCCTCAGATGATCTTGAACAGACTGCACCTAAACCTGAAGAAAGCAGCACCAGTCCTGACAGAGCGGAGAGTGAAAAGTCAACCGCAGAGGCAGAGAGTTCACAGCAGGTTCAGGAAGTGCCCACAGAAGAAGACAGTAACACAGGTGCAACAGAAGAAACATCCTGAGCATTGATGTGAAGGAATGTGTTATGGGACCTCAGTATTTTGAAGAGCAGTCTGTCTCGGGATTGCCTGACATTGGTGCCTGCCTGCAGTTGTGGCAGATGAACGCTGTATGGTGCTAGGAGGGCATTCATCCACTACATGGTCCTTGTGCTGTCTACGTCACAGGCATTCAGAGAAACATGGAGTCTGGATGTCTGATCACTTCGAGGGCATTCATTGAGCTTCACCAATCAGGCCTCATTCCATAAACATAAACCCTTGTCTTTTTGTGTGTGTGTGTGTGTGTTCTTTTAAAGAACACTTTTAACTGGAAAAGATAGGCTTGACATTCTTTATTCACTTTTTCAATGACAAGGTTGTCTGGATGTGTGAAGTTGTTTGTTACCAGGTCTCCTCCTGATTGTTTTATATATTTTTTTGTTTTAATATCACCCACCAGTCCTTGGTTGATTTTAATGCAGCAGGATTCTGATTACACGGCGGAGAGAAATTGTGCCAGTAGAGTTTGGAATACATATCAGGCACCTGTTTGTGCAAGTCCTAATGACTGTTGGCTATTTCATGATTAAAAATCTGATGAGAAGTGTGTTTTGCTGTTTTGTCTTGTACATTTAAAAACATGAGGATTGATTGTTGCATGTTAATTGTTATGGAAAAGGAGTGGAAATTGTGGATAGGTCTTCCTGTTGGGATTTTGTCCTTGTTTGTCCTTGCCGTCCTCCCATTTTGCATTCTTGTCTTGATGTTATTTCCATACTCACTCCCCACTTTGAGACCTGCGTCACCTAGAAATAAAAGTGATGCATAGATATTGGTGGGTATGAAGACTGGTTGGATAAGGTGTAGTGTGTGTGATGGAAACAAATACAGCTCTGTTTCAAGTGATGCATAGATATTGGCGGGCATGAAGACTGGTTGAATAAGGTGTAGTGTATGGATGGAAACAAATACAGCTCTGTTTCCAATTGCTCATCTGTGGATCAGGAATGTACCAGAATCCGTCTTGACACTGATCAATCAAAATTGCTATGCTTAAATGGCTATCTGAAATGTGCTGTGTATGTTGGGTAATAAACTGATTTTCCTTAGCAAAGATTGATAGGGGAGGTGCAGAGGTTGTTTTCCCTTGCCCATGTGTGATGGCCCTCTTTTTGGGAGTTGCTTTGCTCTTGATGTCACGGGGTCTGGTCAAGTTGTGTATCGTTTTTTTTCTCTGAATTAGTTGGTTTTTGCACTGAAAGGAAAAATGCCTGCTTTGCGTTAGATAGTTGTGTTCAGAACAGATACGCATGCATGCATTAAATGTTTGTTGTGTTTGTGCCCTGGGAGAAACACCAGTTTGTGGAGTGAATTTGTGTTGTGTTGGAATATGTTGGTGACCAAACAAGCTGTGTGTAAATGTACATGGACCAATATTGATACCAGTGTTTGATAAAGTGTCAGTTGATCAGCGTTTGGGTTGATTTTCGTGGACGTCGTTCAGTATTCAGTGTCATGAAACACAATCCAGTGAACATTGAATTGTGGTAAGAAACAGTTTTGGTGTTCTTTACTGAACTAGGCTGTGAATTCTGTCGGAGAAAGCACACAGCCTTTACTCAAACTGATGGATGTGAGTCGGAAAAGTTGTATTCGTTTGTGCGTGTGTCAGGGGTCCAGTAACTTAAATTGACCAGCCATTACCTAAATCAGCTTCACTGCTGGCCAACATA
This sequence comes from Conus ventricosus, assembly GCA_018398815.1. NCBI lineage: Eukaryota > Metazoa > Mollusca > Gastropoda > Neogastropoda > Conidae > Conus > Conus ventricosus. The sequence continues at coordinate 40,902,679 of CM031609.1, forward strand.
GTGGAGACAACTATGCACAAAAATCAGCATGGTTTGGGAACTGGGAACAAACAGAATACTTTATTTTTCTACCTGAATGGGATGCTGTGTCTGTGGGTACATAGACCCCCTGTCAGCATTGGGCATGGGTATGGTGGGGTTTTGTGTGCGCATGCGTATCCCACACAACCTGTCTGCTGTTCCATGTGTGTCCTTTCGCTGTTCAAGTAGCCGGCCAGCTTAATTGGTGGGCTTACAAATCAAGGTCTATCACACTGTTGGTAACTGTGTCAATGTACAGTATTGTGGATATTGCCGTTTCTTGACCAGCTGCTCTTCTCCACCTCCAAACTCTTTCTAGTCCTGTGTGTGACCGTTAAAAATTATTTGGGCCCTGTCTGCTTTCGGGTTTGATGGTGAGAAAAGTAGTGGGAAAATGCAACTGTGCACATTCAGGCACACTGTGGCAAAGTCCGTTGTTGGAATGTTCATTTCCATTTTTTTCTGATACTGCTGATCCCATGGCCTCTTTCATTTAAATATTTCGATATCGAAATAGGATTAGATTTACAGAATGGGATTAGATTTACATCAGTCCCTGAAATCTATCAATCGCCAAATTTTAAGAAACCTAAAACAGTGAACGTTTTCATGTCAGGTTGTTGTAAACACTTTTTTTTGAACTGTTGGAAGCAGATCTTTTATTAACTCTTTCTTGTGAAGCAGAGTAGAAAAGCATTTTGCAAGTATTTCCAATGTCTTGTGCACGAGTGTTTAGTCCTCTTTAGGTTTGAGAAGCATGTCAAAGCACAGTAGGCCAGAAATGCCATTTGGGGGCACTTGTTGCCCAGTATTCAAAACATCTTGGAACAGAAATGTTCATTCATGTCATTCAAAGCAGGGGCCTTTTCCCAGACTTTAAATTGGCATTTGCTTTTCTTAACTGGCTTGCAGGTGTCTGTGTGTTTCATGGTGTGACCAGTTATGTGCATTGTTTCGGGTTTCTTATTTTAGTGTGTGTACCATCAATTAAGTGTGAGTGACAGTGGTTTCCAACAGATTTGATGTCAGTAACTCTTCGTAAAAAGAAAATGTGAAATGTAGGTGTGAGAGTGACTGAGGGGACTGCATGTAAGGGAAATGGAAAGTGCATAAATTGTATGATTTATGTAATATTTATCCACAGAATGAGCAGGATCTCAGGGCATGAACTGAAATCATGTGGCGTGATAATCAGTTTCATTATATCATGATGAATGTTTGATCAAGTTGCTACAATAGAAATGTACAAATCGACAGTGTATCAAGATAAATGGTATGGTAGTAGTATAAAAAAGAGTTAATTATTTTATAAATGGAATGGATGAAAGATTAAAAGGGGATTTACATCTGTGCTGGTTGAATACTAAAGTCATTTTCTAGTAATCTTCCCCTTTGCCACAATAATTCTTAGAATCTTCAGCCTTGGTCTTTTTACCAAATAAACCAGCCGGTATCAAATGTAGTATCGATAAATAAAGACAGTAGAATGGGATTCTCAAACAAAAAAGTGACAGTGTAGCTCAAGAATTAGCAAAAGTGAAACTACAGAGGGGTTTAGGTATGTCTGGAATAACAAAGGATCTTTTAAGATTCTCAGTTTCATATTTCTATATCATGTACTTGTATGAATTAAGTATTGCATTTATAAAATAAGATCAAGAGGTGCAGAGTATTTTCACTGAACAGATTCCAATTTGCTGATAAATACACAAGTTACTATGTATTGTATCACACAAAGTCATGTGTGTAAGTGATTTTCAGAGCACTGTCTAGTAGAAGAAATGGAAAATACAGGTGATCATATACTTTAGACGTGTCTTGTTGATGTCCCTTTGAAAAACATGGTGAACTTGTCATTTCAACACCACACTTTTTCCTCCCATGTTGATGATTGATTGAAACCTGTTATGGTGTCAGTTTGGTGTTTATTTATTATTTGGTTTAGCCTTCTGGTGTTGAATCAGTGATCTTTCATCCCTGTGCACGTTTTGTGTCAACAGTTTCGGTTCAGTGTTCTGTCTTGTCCACTGCTGCTAGTAGTGTGTGTATGTATCAGCAAAACGGGTGATCCAGTATGCTGAAGGCGAGATAGCTGTAAACATGGAGTCTTTTTGAATGTCTCTTGCAAGTGTTGGTCTGAAGATGGCAAAGTGGTCTAATACTGAAAAATTAATTTGATATGGTACATTCCTGGCTCCGATTCATTTCTCATCTCCACTTTCACCTAAGGAAGGTGACGCATGCATATTCTGTCATGTGTTTCTGTGACTTAGATATTGTGTCATCTGTGTCCAAGTGAAAAAGGCAGAAACTTGGTTGGGAAAGATTTATTGATGTTAACCTGATATATGATTTAATTCATCTATGAAGACCAAGAATGCATCTCTTTGGTGCTCTTGGATCTTACGGTTTTTGTTTACTTGATTGATGTCTCTGTATCATCGTCTCGCTGCTTTAAGTTACTGTTTTTCTGAACATTGGAAAAGGGAGCTGACCGTTGTTCAGAGTGTTTGTGGCAGACAATCTGCTGTTTAAGTGTCATTAGCACAGTGGTTTTGTTGTCTTGTGACTGGTCACCAACGTTTTAGAGTCACGAACTTCTTTCCAACAGCTGTTTTGAACTGGTTTAAATGGGATTTATTTTCCACAAAGAGTGGCGTTATGCAAAACACGTTGGCAATAACAGTTTGTCAGTGATTCCTTTATCAGCTTTTGGTCAGACTGTTGTACTGTTAACACCAGCTGAGCTGTACAAGAGCTGATCAGAACTCCTGTGTTTCTGTTTAGTTCTGGCACAAGTCAAGAGAGTTGTTTTTTGAGGTGGTGTAAAGGATGACTGCACTGGGTTTGTTTGTTTTTCCAGTTATGCACTGCACCTAAAGGAAGAAGCTGTAGATCATGACTTTTCTGTGTCCATCAAAATTGAACATGTATTAGTTATGGGTGCACCACAATTTGCAGTGAAAATTGCATCGTTCTACGTGTCATTACATAACGGCGAAAAGATCCGGCGCTTCAGCAGACGACTGTGTTTTCCCAGTTCTGGTCTCAGTTAAGGAACTAAGAAGTGGTTCCATGTGGAGCATACCTTATGCTATTATTGCCAAAGCTTAGCATAAGTTAGGATTTTAAACATTTGAATCCAAATGATTCCAACCAAAAAAAAAAGGGAGGGTGGGGGGGGGGGGGGGGGGGGGGTAGTTTTCCACATCTGAGCGATATGTCTATCGGAACCAGACAGAAAATTTGCAAATGAAAAACAAACGGGCCTTACACACAAGTGGAAGGATTTGTAAGCATGTAACGCATTTTCATTTTCAGTCACTGATTCATTCACTGAAAGTAGATTATTTTTCCAGCCCTTTGTTTTTTCTGTCCTTAGATCTGTTTCAAAAGCAGAGTTTCCATTAGTCTGTTCCTTTCCTGTTATTCATATTTGTAGTCCTGGCTTTGCACATGATGCATTGCTTCATCATGTTGTGATGATGTTCTGGGAGACACAATCGGTGACTGTTGTGGTTTTCGTAATCAAATGATGAGAGGATTTGTTTGCTTTTGTATATGTATATGGACTATGGCACAGGTTGTGTATTGTACACTCCTTTGTTGCAATGACATTTGTGTTACTCTGCTATTGGTGTATGGATATATATTTCAAAGAATGGAACAGTTTCCAGTTCTCGAACCACCCACACTTGCTCCACACTACTCTGTAGATAGTCGGCGAGACAAGTTTAGAGAAGCTGTGACGAAGAAAATTACTGTTGGATGAGAAGTGGGAGGGGGTGGTTTTGCTGATGTTTGTTGAATAAATAACTTGTGTTAAAAATTCATTCTATGAGCGAAAAGGCCATTTGATGGATAAAATCAGTGGATACAAAACAAACAAAAAAAGAGAAAAAATGGAGGAGGTGGTGGTGACTGAAGACAAAAAGTATTTAAGAGGACTCTCAGAAAGTAGAATGTTAAGTCTTCAGTTTGAGGATACTGGGCTTTTGGGGAGAGGTCTAACAGCATAGAGTTGCATATTTTAAGTTGCACACATTGGGCTTTAAACATGGGTCAATCGAAGATCAGCAAAGGTTTCTAATCATTGTGTCAGTGATGAGGACATATCCTTTCAGTCAATCCAAGCCCTGTTCTTTTGTTTTTTGCTGAAGGTGCGATGACATACTAGAAATGGAATGTGAAAGTGCCTTTGTCTAATTGTCTCATTCACCATTAAAGTTTGATTCCGTAGAGATCAATATATCCAATCATCGTACAAGCTCCACTTCTTATCATTATCATTTGATCAAGGAGCAAAAGAAGTGTATTAAGTAAAGCTGGTCAGTGTAAGTGATTTTATCCGACATAGGGTTTCATTGTTGGCGCTGCCGGCAAAAGTTAAGTCATAGAAAATAAAAACGAGTTTCAGTTCATGTTTGTTATAGCTGATGGGCATCTGTTGGGCTTACAGATTAGAAGAAAGTTCAAACACATCATGAAAGTCCAGGAAAACAGTGAATAATCTCTGTGATGGTTGGACAGGACAAAGAACAAGTGATGGGGACACACCTGGACAAGGAATAGGTATGATAAGTAAGAATGGTTTATACGTGTGTCTGAGTACATTCAAAGAGACAAGATTATTCAAGATCTTTTTTATTTTTCCATTTTAAATGATTTTGGGTTTAACACCTAATGAATGGTGCTTTTTTTCCTTTCCAGTTAAAAGATAAAGGAATGGAATAATGCTGTTCTTCTGAAGTGTTCAGTTGTGTGTAGATGAGCTGAAATGCTTTATGATTTGGGTGTTTAGATAAGCTGAAATACTTTATTGTTTTGGTGTGGCTGGTCATTCCTGAAATCAGGAGCTGCTGCTGTCTTTTTCGAACATTGGTAGGTGTGGGCTGAACCTGTGTTTGGACATCTGGAAATTGTTCCATGTTTTCTTTCCATATTCCATAATTATAACAACTCAGGGGCGTGTGAATCACTTTCTTGATGATGATGAGAGACCTTTGTAGTGTGTTCACTTATAATTTCCATTGTAATTTCGAACTGTTTGTGAGGAGGAAGCGTCTGTGTATGTGTCTATATCTGTGTGGAGGGTAGGGGGAGTTCTTATGTGAATGTCGCTGTCAAGTTGTTGTTTTTTCTAATGTGTGATCTCTGGGCTATAAGCAACATTATCTTATCTTGGGGGGTGGGAAAATCATGGTAGCCATGCGACTGAGGATTGTTAATAAATACTTTGTAATCATGAATTTACTGCTTTTTTTTTTTTCTAATGTCATTATTTTATGCATTGGATAATTTAATGGAATGATGATTGGAATTATATTCTTGTCAGCAGTAATCTGATTGTTTGGTTCATTTGAAACAAATTCAAAATTGATTTTCCTTTCTCTCTACAATGATGGATGTTACATGTATTTCAGTGTTTAAATTTATTTTCCTGCTGCTGCTTAATCCTTTTCTTAATTTATTAATGTGTGGTGTATGTATTATATCTATTGATGGTTTGTTTCTGATGTTGACATGCTTGTGTATATATGAATAGGGATAATGTTTGATTTTTTAAAAAATAAATTAAAATTTTGAATAGATGTAAGATCATGAGTTTTGGTGATACGTGTGTGTGTGGGTTCTTAAGGTGAGAAGGCTTCTTTGCAGGTGCAGGATTGATGGTGATTGAAGAATGGGTACCATTTACACGTCATAAACTTGCATGCGCAAAACACAGGCATTTAACGAATGGCCATGATTAGCAAATAAAATTAATAGTAAGTTGTATTGGGTTTTCAGTTTGGGAAGAAAAAAATAAAATTGGTACTGTCGGTGTTGGAATATGATCCAAAGAAAGCGACCGTTTCACCTGATGTACTCAGGATGATTAATAGCTCTTACGATACATTCACAGACAAGATTTTCCTTTGATGGTAGTGTGTTGATGTCATGTGAGAATAACCAGTTTCCATTTTTCCATACCCACCTTCAAGCAGAGCCACATGAGTCTGGATGGTGTTTTTTCTTTTGTCCTTACTGCCCTCGCTGTCGTAGAAAAAGCTTGACTTTGGAAAGTGGTTACCAAAGTGAAAGTGGACTACAGGTTGCTTTCCACCCTCTTGGCAAAAAGCCCTCATTATTCCAATCCCCAAACCTGGAAAAGATCTTTCTAATCCATCAAACTACCGTCCCATTGCTTTGACCAGCTGTGTCTGCAAATTGATGGAGAAAATGGTCAATGCTAGACTCATGTGGAAACTCGAAACCGATGGCCTTTTGGCGAAAGAACAGTGTGGTTTCCGCAAACATCGGACTACTGTTGACCATTTGATTCGTCTGGAATCTACACTTCGGAACGCTTTTTTGAACAGACAGCATGCAGTGGCAATTTTCTTTGACTTGGAGAAGGCCTACGATACTACCTGGAAGTCGGGGATACTTTATGATCTCCACGATCTGGGTTTTCGAGGTCATCTTCCGCTTTTCATTCAAAAATTTTTGGCAGAACGACAGTTTCAGGTCCGGGTTGGCACTACTCTCTCTGATGTCCATGAGCAGGAGTTGGGTGTTCCACAGGGGAGCATACTGTCTCCTGCCCTCTTTAGTATTAAAATCAACAACATTGTTCAATCAGTTCAGCAGGGTTCAGACTGCTCATTGTTTGTGGATGATTTTGCTGTTTACGCAACTGGAAGCCTGTACCCGAGTGTCCAGCGCAGGCTCCAGCTTTGCGTAGATAAAATCCATCGGTGGGCAGATGAAAACGGTTTCACCTTTTCTCCAACAAAGACGCAGTGTATTCACTTCCATAATTTCCGTCAGTTTTTTCCAGATCCTGAACTTCAAGTAGGGAAATCTCCCATTCCAGCTGTTAAAGAGGCCAAATTTCTGGAGTCATTTTTGACCAAAAACTTAACTTTCTCAGCCATATTAAAAACCTGAAAACTGCTTGCCAGAAGGCACTGAATATTCTGCGGGTCGTAGCACACACCGACTGGGGCGCTGATAAGAAAACTTTGTTGCACCTCTACAGAGCCCTGGTCCGTTCCAAACTGGACTACGGTTGTGCTGTGTACAGCTCCGCAAGATCATCTTACCTCAAACTCTTGGACCCTATCCACCATCAAGGGCTTCGTTTCTGTCTTGGAGCGTTCCGCACCACCCCTGTGTACAGCCTGTACGCAGAGGCGGGTGAACCTTCACTGTCCAACCGCAGGCTGAAACTGTCTTTGAATTATTATATCCGACTGTTCTCCGAACCGCAGAATCCTGCCTATGACTGTGTCTTTGACCCTCCGTTCCAAAGTAAGTTTGAAAACAACCCGAAATGTATTCCGCCGTTTGGTCTTCGTATGCGGCCTCGCGTGCGGAATGCAGGTCTAGACCTAGGAGTTGTGTCCGATTTTTCCAAGTTTCCGGATCAACCTCCGTGGACCTTTTTCACACCAGAGATTTGTTTCGACCTCGCAGCTTTTCGCAAAGAGTCTACCAGCTCTCTGGCGTACAAGGCATTGTATGCTGACCTCTGTTCCAAATTCCCATCCTGTCAAAAAGTTTTCACTGACGGTTCCAAGTCTGAAGATGGAGTGGCCTGTGCAGCCTACTGCCCTGGGGCTCCTTCTCAGATACTGTTGGAACATATTCATTCCGATGCTTCTGTCTATTCAGCTGAACTTACCGCTCTGGTTTTGGCTTTGAAGATAATCTCGCATTCTTCGAAGAGGGACTTTCTGGTTCTGTCGGATTCGCTGTCAGCTTTGGAGGCCATAGCTGGCCGCAACCTTCAGCATCCAGAACTTTTACTTTTTTTGAACGTTTTAGCAAGTTGAAGACGGATGGTTACAACATTACTCTTGCTTGGGTTCCTGGTCATGTTGGCATCGGCGGGAACGAAATGGTTGATCGTTTAGCCAAGAACGCCACAAGAGAGAAACTGTCCAACACTTCTATCCCCTGCTCAGATGTGAAACCGAAAATTAACGATTATGTGAGAGACCTCTGGCAGGGGGATTGGAACACACAGACGACTAACAAACTCTTTCAGATCCGTCCAAACCTTAAGGACTTCCTCCCATCTACGTCGGGTGGTCGTAAAGAGGAAACGGTTCTGTGCCGGCTGCACACCGGCCATTCGTATTTTACCCATTCTTACCTTTTAAAGAGTGAAGAAGCTCCGTGGTGCATTCCATGTCACGCGCCACTCACAATGAAACATGTTCTTTTAGAGTGTTGGGACTTGCACGATGTGAGACACAAACATTTTACAGCGGAGTCCATGAACATCCTGTTCAGGGATATCCCGCCTGATGTGATCCTTGAGTTTTTGAGAGAGATTAACATTTTTCATCTGATTTAAGATTTTACGGCAGAAAGATTTTTAACAAAGTTTCTGGTGCGTTTGTAGACGATGTCATTTAACGAGATGTGTGAAAGTTGGTTTTTTAATTTTTTTATTTTTTTATTTTAATGACTGGTGAGTTGATTTTAACGTGGTGACAGCCCTGATGTGGCCCTTTGCGGTCGGCTGGGCTACAAGCAACATTATCTTATCTTATCTTACCAAAGTGAAAACTATTGAGGAGAATTCCAAAGTATGTACACAATACTGGGTTCCGTAGAAGCCACGAAACATTAAACAGTCATCATTTTCGTACAGATGTATGTAATAAAGTTGTCTCTTTTTTTCTTTTTCTCAAAGCTTCAAAACTAGTTGTCCGGTCTAAAAAAAACCTGCATCAGTAGCATGATTTTTCTCGCAGTTTAGCCGATCTTGCTCTTATCCTGTAATTTGTTTTTGAGCTTGATGCACATGGTTAATATTTCAATTACTTACACATGGTTAGACCATTTGGTCACAAATTTAGTCTGTATTGCTACCAGCGGTCCTTTCTATAGTGCTTGTGAACAGACTATTTATGAACAGCTAGGGTGGACAACTTCACCCCCAGTGCACGCATATGCATATGTACAAGAGCTGTTGGTGCAAAATCAGAAATAAAGTCAGATGCAAACCCTAAAGACGCAGAAATACTTTACGCTGTTCATGCGAATCTGAAGACACAGAAATGCAGACAGATGTCAGATCTGAAAACACTGTAATGCAAAACTTATGACACAAACTCGGCCAGATCCAAAAGAACAAGACACAGAAATGCAAACAGCCACAGATTGCAAGTATTTACTCTTTTTTCTTTTTTCTTTTCTTAAACTAGAATAAATGCAATGGCAGAAAAAAAAATGGTTAGCACTTTACTGACAACACACCTTTTTCACAATAAGAATCTGAATATAAAATACGTGGGAAATCTCAAAACATTTTACTTGAAAAACAAATGTGTTTGTGGTGTCAATAACGCACACACAAAAAAAGTTTAAATAGTTGGTTGATTTCAGAATAAGTGAAAAATTTTTGATTTAAGTTAAAAATGGAATTGTATGTAAACTTCATAATAGCTAACAAGATGGCAGACTGGGCTATGTCATTCATTACCCTGTGACTACAAACGACTCGTACTCTGGATTTGATGGTTCTGGTCATGAGAAATGGCATAATCAATGCACTCTATCAACTGAACAATTTCAGTCAATTGCACATGTGAAAATGCTTTTGGGTATCTATCTTTCAATATTCCTGTTTTCTGTATGGAACATACTTTTATCCCCATAAAAATACAAGTTCAATCACATGTTCCCCCATGTGGCTTTCATGTATTTTAAATTACTCCTGACCAGTTGATACATGATCTCTGATCAGTTGCCACATTTCCAATGTTTAACAATTAATTCAAAGTGACGTTTGATCTCCATAAGTGATTAGTGCCTACAGTTGTATGTGATGCTGCTGACAGGTAACTTGGTCATGTGTATGATCATAATGTCACCAACTCTCACATATAGTAGTACTGTACGGGTTTGTTTTTATTTTAAATCACACAATAACGACAATAAATATAACAGATTAACAGCAAACATATTTCACATATCACATTTCACATATCACCTGCTTACTGGTACCTGAACAGGAGAAAATATGTAAGGTTAATGACAAAGCAAGATTGAAAAAAAAAAAGCTGCTTTGGTGTACACATGAAGCATACCTTATAACATCTGCTTATTTACAAGTACAAAAAATACACTTAATTTAGATTGACGACACGATACAAAGTCGAGCTTCAGACTACATTTATGAACATCTTCAATATGGAAACACACTCGAGGAGATGATGGGGAAAAGCTGCAGGTTTTGTCAAACATGCAAATGAACTTGAATGCTCAAGTGTATTTGCGTAGTCTTTGCACCCATGAAATGTTAATCGAGCATTTTGCCACTACATTTCTAAGACAGTAACACCAAATATTCTTTCAACTGTGTATTCTCGATAATGATAGTAAATAGCAACAATTCATAAATGTGGAGCATTTTGCTATCACATTTCTGAGACTGTAACATCAAATATGTATTCAACTGTTTGGGGATAATGACAGTAAGTAGATATCACTTGATTATTTACACTCATTATTTACTGTTTACATAAAAATGCAACAATCGCAAATATATTTCAAGAAAACCAACCACTTACAAATCTGACAGATAATCATGAACTTACGAAGCATCTAAAAGTAGATAAGACGCAAAGTATAGGAATCTAAACATTACGTATGATGACAAGCAAATCCTTTCATAAATTATCTTCAACCAGAACATTTCCTTTCATCTTCCCTGCTCAAGATCAGAGTTCAGACAGACTGACGTGCATTCTGTATAGCACTTGTCCTGCAACATTCGTTTTCCTTGTTCAAGGATCTGTGTTCAGCTAGAGAGATGCATTTTGTACACCTTGTCATACAACTTCATCTTCTTCATTCAGTTATCTGTTTGAGTGAGATGCATTCTGTAAAATACTTGTATAAAATCCAGAAAGAGATGCATTTTGTAAAACACTTGTCCAACAAATCCAGAGTGAGATGCATTCTGTAATATATGTGTCCAATAAAATCCAGAATGAGATGCATTCTGTAAAATACTTCTATAAATTCCATCTTCCATGACCATGGATCTGAGATGCTTTGAAAAAAACGTGTCCAAGAATTTCAGCTTTCTTATCTACGTTCAGTTAAAGCAAGACACTTTCTGTCAAATACTTGACCTGAAGAAATCTATTTTCCTTATTCAAGGATCTGAGTTCAGTTAAAATGATATTTATTCATGATCTACGATATCCATTTCCTTGTTCAAGGATCTATGGTTAGTAAGAACAAGAAGCACTCTGAACAATGTTTCTCCTGTAAGCACAATACACCTTTGTGTTCAAGAAAAGAGGGGGGGAAAAAAGTAAAAATCATCTTTGGTGACATGACTTCAATGAGTAATGAGAATGAAGAGAGAAAGTTCGAAAAGATGTATGCTTATGCAAGTCATCTCTCTAACATTTCATCTTGTGAACTTCCTGTTCTACATACGCATTACCCTGATGTTTTTTTTTGTTTTATTTTGTTTTGTTTGTATTTTGTGTTGGCTTAACAGATAGTGGTGCTTTTGTTTTTCATTTTAACATGCTTTTGTATTATTTGACAAACGTTTTCCCCCCCCCCCCATTAAATATGTATCTAGTGTACACTTCCACAGTATATTCAATAAATGCCACATCAATTTGGTTTTACCTTGCAGTGTCTGAACTGTATGGTACATGCATACACCATACCCAGTGCACCTCTGCACTGTTTGGTACGTTACTGCAAAGCATCTAGTACAACTCGGCATTGTTCAGTTAGTGCACTGTATTTGATACAGCTCTGCACTGATTGATAAATGACTGCTACATATCCAGTATAAATCTGTACTGTTCAGCAAATGCACTGTATTCAGTACAGCTCTGTACTGTTTGATAATTGACTGCTACATATCCAGTATAAATCTGTATTCAACAAATGCACTGTATTCAGTACAGCTCTGTACTGTTTGATAAATGACTGCTACATATCCAGCATAAATCTGTATTGTTCAACAAATGCACTGTATTCAGTACAGCTCTGAACTGTTTGATAAATGACTGCTACATATCCAGCATAAATCTGTATTGTTCAACAAATGCACTGTATTCAGTACAGCTCTGAACTGTTTGATAAATGACTGCTACATATCCAGCATAAATCTGTAGTGTTCAACAAATGCACTGTATTCAGTACAGCTCTACTGTTCGATAAATAATTGGTACATGTCCAGTATAACTCGGTATTGTGCAGTAAATGCACTGTATCTGGTACAGCTCTACTGTTTGGTAAATGACTGCTACATAACAACGTGCACTGTACCCAGCACAGTTCTGCACTATTTAGTACATGAATGCATTGTTAATGGTACAACTCGGCACTGTTTGGTGAACGAATGCACTGTTAACAATACCACCACCCACTGTTTGATAAATGACTATATTGTTGACAGTACACGCTGTTGACAGTTCACAACCCTGCACGCGCGGTATCCAGCACAGCTCTGCAGGGTTTCGGTAAATGAATGCAAGGTATCCAGTATAAGACTCTTATTTGCTCAGTAAATGCACTGTGTCCCGTACATGTCTGCACCATTTCATGGATAAATGGCCACCATGTCCTAAATGGCCACCATGTCCTCCATCACCTAAGTGTGCCTCATGTGGTCCATACAAATGCCACATTGACCTTGATTCTGAATGGTATATACATTCTCACATGCGCTAGTTAATCTGTGATAATATGAGCATCATGTCTCATGTATCTCTTCACTTTACCTGACATTTCTTTATACATTATATCCTGCACGGCTGTGCATTATAAAATGCATTCATACTCCACTTTGCATGACTTGTGCGAGTGCTTCCCTTATCCTGTGATCAAGCCATTTTGGGCATGGAGATTTTAAGTGCCACCACCAAATGTACATGTTCACACCTGCAATACATACGGATCCCTGGTCATCATACAAACACAATCTCCGGCACTCTTTCTGTTTGACAAAGGCCTGCGTAGTACCATACACAATACTGTGCAATGCCATTGATAGGCGTACACAATACAGTTCACAGGCCTTTGTAATGTCGTTCACAGGGCAGTTCACAGGTGTTCCACATTGCAATGCATGGCTATACACAGAGCAGTTCAGTGTACACAGTGCAGTTCACAGGTGTACACAATGCAGCTCACAGGTGTACACAATGCAGTTCACAGGTGTACACGATGCAGCTCATAGGTGTACACAATGCAGCTCACAGGTGTACACAGTGCAGTTCACAGGTGTACACAATGCAGCTCACATGTGTACACAATGCAGCTCACAGGTGTACACAATGCAGTTCACAGGTGTACACAATGCAGCTCACAGGTGTACACAGTGCAGTTCACAGGTGTACACAATGCAGCTCACATGTGTACACAATGCAGCTCACAGGTGTACACAATGCAGCTCACAGGTGTACACAATGCAGCTCACAGGTGTACACAATGCAGCTCACAGGCTTCCAAACTGCTGTTCACAGGTCTACACAATGCCGTTCTCTGGCAGGCCTAGCTTCTTCTGCAAGGCCAACGTCTTTGTCTTGAACATGGCCTCCATTTCTTCCATGGAGCGCAGGTCTTCGCTGAACTTGTCCACGCACTCTGGACGACTGATGGCGTTCTTCACCCGCACTGATATCGGAGGCTGGGCCATGACGGGGTCACCTGCATCTTCTTGCTCTTCAAGCATATGATCTGTGAAGGAGTTGTTGTTGTCCTGTTGAATGCTGCTGTTGTTGGCGTTAACATCACTGGCCGACTGCGATGTGTCCGTCGAGGATGTGGAAGTCTTCCTGGCTTTTGCTGATGCGGGTTTCTTTTTGGGTAACGGTCGTGTTGTTTCATACTTCAAGGGCCGATCTCCAGAACTCTCACCTGCAGCTTGGACAGGAGAATGTCAAAATGTAAGAAAGTGAGGCATTATTACTTCCACAACCACCTCCCACTGTTATGTGTGTGTGTGTGTGTGTGTGTGTGTGTGTGCAAAGTTTGGGGGAAGGCACAACACATGCAAGAATGTGTGTATTTTCAGATTTTCTTAGTGTCCCTGCTCTCTCTTTCTCTCTCTCTCTCTCTCTCTCTCTCTCTCTCTCTCTCTCTCTCTTCACCTGGCCTTGCCTCTCTCCCTCTAAAATTCCTCCCTCTTTATCTCTCAATTACCTCTCCCCTATGTTCCTTGTTTGTTTCTCCCTGTCAAAGTACTACATCACCCTAAACCAATACCTGCCCCATCCATGGTAATGGTGACAGCACTTCTGGGACGTGCTCGCAGTCGATCTTTCTCTCGCATAATGGCGGCACTCATTGGCCTTGGTTTTTTACTCAGCATGTCTTCAGCTGTGAACAAGTTGCCCTGCACAGGAAGATAAGGCAGAAAGAAATGAAAACAAATACAAAATATTCCTGTAGTCTCTAGGCAAAAGTACCAAACAAGAAATTAAATATCAATTCTAGATTTGTAGATTGTACTAGTTTTTACTGTACCATTTCCAATCACCATTCATCTAGAATATCAACAATTCTCCTTTCTGGGTTTTTTTAAAAAGATTCCAAAGAATCCATGTGCTACTAGTAGCTCCAGTTATGATAATACAAACATCATACATTCCATCATTTTACCTTTGGTAGAGCTACATCAACTGTGTAATCATTTGATCTATTTCATACAATATGTGTTCTCTTTTCAACACCAAAGTTTTTTGTCTGCTCTTTTAACTAGCCTAGACCATTGCCTGGTAGCCAATGCATATTTTGAAAAGTCTTAAACATTTACAGTTGCGTGTTTTCCTAATTTTTGAGGTGTTTCTTTGTCTAAAAAGAGAGATCATGTCCAATGACTCCTTGCCTCACCTTATTGACTGCCTAGGAATTTGTGTATTTAAGACACTTCTCTTCAGTTACGACACTTTCCTTAAAGCAGTTCCAAATGCACACATTTCTTTATATCAGTAACATGGTCTTCTGATCCCTGCATTCTTTCTATTCAAATGTTTTTTTTTCACAGTAACAATCTAGTCAAATTCACTAAACTAAACCATAAAGACAAGAGCATTTTCTTTTCCAAAGTTTACATCTAGTCATATTCAATAAACTAAACTACAACCTATGAACTAGAAAATACATACTGATTTGTTTTTTTCCAAAACAAAATGCAATCAAACTGAATTGGCTAAACTAACTGCTCAGAGCTAACATCACCTTGCCAAACAGTCGATGTCTTTATGTAATTAGTTTCACAGCAGTTTGTAGAATGAATTTTAAAAAAAAACACTGAAGCCATGACATCAGTATTTCTTACATGGACAAGCATCATGATCTGAAATATTGGAAGTGTGCTTGCATGAATGTATATCTTTGTTTATCTGGAAATGCACATGGATGAACATCAACATATACAACATCTGTGCATTTTCATCCAAAGTATGGACAGTAGCTACTTGGCCCTAGCTGACTTTCATGAACATATGTGTGCACTACCTTTGCATATCGCGTGAAGTCATCATATTCCTGACGGATGTATCTTGGTTTGGTAGGTTCCGTTTCTCTTGTGCCTTGCAAAGACTGAAAAGAACAGCAAAGACATTGATCAGTTGTGGCATCCATGTGTCAACAGCAGCTGGGGCAAGCCTGGCTTGTTTTCATGATTTTCATGATGCCATCAATCAAAGGCTGATTTTTACCAACAGAATGTGAGAAACGTAGAGAGAGAGAGAGAGAGAGGAAGAGAGAAGAGAGAGAGAGAGAGAGAGAGAGAGAGAGGAGTGGAGAGGAGAGAGAGAAAGAGAGAAAGAGATAATAAAAAAGCAAAATATGGACAGATAAATCACATTCATATACATGTAACAAACACACACATATACATATTCTCTCTCTCTCCTCTCTTGCTTGGTAACAAACACACATACATGTGTTCTATCTCTCTCTACTCTGGCTTTTTCAATTCATGTGCTCCGGTCCTTTAACAAACACATGCAGCTTATGCATGTTCTTTTCTCTCTCACTCTCTGATAACCACACACATACATGTTCTTTCTCTCCTTGGCCTCTCTCTCTCTCTCTCTCTCTCTCTCTCTCCACACACATGTTCACATTCTTACACATTCAAACTCACAGCATCAGCAGCTGCCGTAGTGGAGGGAATGGTGGAGGGACTGGATGACTCTACAAAGAGGTCACGAAGTTTGACCTCTGCTTGCTGCACCAAATCTCGGTCCACTTTTGGGCGCGTACGCACAGCGGTTGACTTTGGACGATGTAGACGCTGCCGCCCATCATTTCTTCCATCAGATCTCACCTGTCAACAACAAAAAATTCTGTAAGCAGTCTTTTTCATCACATTAAAAAAGTGTTTGTAAGCAGACTGAAATATGATGGGCTTTTCAGAAGAAGAAAAAAAAGAGTAAACAAAGATTCAACAACATATTCTCCACATCTTTCTTTTCCACTGTAATTTTAGTTTTGAACAAAGAATTCTGAAAATATGGTATCCCTGGCAATAATGGGTCACTTCTCTATGATAAAATTCTAAGGAATAGGCAAATCAACAGTACCTTGAAGCTGGTAGAATATCAGAAAAGAGAGGATAAATCATACTCACATTTCAGATTACATTTCCTTTCCATGTGGAAATCTAAACATATGCTTACATTACACACTGACACGACAGTTCCGTCAGCAATGTAATAATGGTGATGTGACACCACTATCAAGACTGATCAGTCAACACCAATCAACCTGATGTGACCCCGTTGTCTACAACAACATGATATTGATGATAATACTTGAAGTCATATGATTAAACTGCAACTCTATGCAGCAACATATTCAGCTGTCAGAAGAAGAGAATGAAGACGAATTAGAAAGGAAAAAGACAGGAAACAAAATAGAAGAGAAGAACATGTTACATTATCATACACGTATATTTTGTTCTTCAACATTCTGCTTTCAATTCCTTTTTGAACATAAACCCCATCATTTCAGATGAAGAAGAACGTATTATCTTACAAATATACCCAGAACACTTTCCATTCCTTAAAATTCTGCTTTCAATTGATCTTAAAGCACAGTATCTATTTTTGGATTAGATTTTTTTGAATTGATTTGGTCATTTGATATAAAATATGCTAATCAACAAAGAAATAACTGAGTATTTATGTCATCATGTGCATAGTACAAAACTTTCAAAGCAACATGCTGTGAAAACATGTCAAGGTTGACTCTACACACTATGACACAGCACCTCTGATAGCAGTGATTATGCCAGTCTGCACCGTTGAACAAAATGATGTTACTACTGTGACATGATAATGCCATTGCACTGTGTTCAGTGATGTGACACGACTGTGAACAATAAAACAACACCCATGTCAATCTGATTCAGTGATGCTACTGTTTATACTGCATATATAGCAACATAGGAAAACACAGCACTACAGCCAATCATGTAAAAACAGCCTGACACTGCCATCACCTGCAAATAAACGCATACATAATGTATACATGTGATAGTCAACACATACACACACACACACACCAGCCGCCGTGGTGAAGTGGTTAGCATCGCGGACTCCCGGCTGGGAGGTCGTGGGTTCGAATCCCATCAAAAGTCATGTGGGTTTTTCTGCCCCGACCGGCTCCTACCCAGAGTTGAGTTTGCTGCGGACTCAGTTGGGAAGACTGGGACCACACAGTCGAGTTTCATCCACTTAATGGATGCGTTTCTGAGAGTGTTGCTCAAACTTCCTGACCACAACTGCAGGTGCCTGTATCTCTCGGGCCTGGTTGACGCCGGGATATATTATGAAAGGAAGCATAGAGTACAGCCCTGTCATGTAGTCTCAGACCGAAATGGAAATCCGTAGCATCATCTTAATCATCCTCATTCTCATTGATCAGCATTAAAAAAAATGTCTCAAATTCTGTGGCCCTCATGCCCTGCTCTCATGGTGACCTCAGTTTCGATGTCCCTCTCCACGTCTGTGGCCTTGGTTTGGTTCCGTCGGGGTCCCCGGGTATCGGCGAGTCCATGGGGGCTGTCATTGGACGGACGTGGTGGCGCCCTCCGGAGGGAGAGCTCACTCACGCCGGCTCCGCGACTAAGCAATTATAGTTGTCAGTAGGGGCTTAGTAGGTGGTGTCCTGCGTATGTTAGATCAGAACAGGTGCCACTGAACACCACCGAAGTGACTGGGCAGCAGTGCAGTGTCTCCTCCGGTGGGTTGCCTCTTAACGACTTGACATTGACTGCTCCCTGTGGATTGCCGGTGCCGGGGCTGTGGCGGGGCCGACTGGGCTGTGGCTGTGGACGGGGTGTCGGAATGAGCGGCGTGGGTACACTGCCTCTGAGGTGGCGCAGAGGTTGGGACAGCAAAACAAAAAACAAAAAAAAACATACACACACACACACACCATAACACACACACACCATAACACACACACACACACACACACACACACACACACACACACACACACACACAAGAACTCCAAATTCTCTGTGGTAGACACAGATATACAGAAAAGACCATTAGAAAAAAAGAAATTGATAAACAAAAAAACTGCACACAAATATTGTCAAAGATGCAGGTCTGGGCAAAACTGGAGGTTAGGTCCCCCTGTCTACGATCAAAATGAATTCATGTGGGAAACAGCCTAAACCGTTTACAAATCCAAGTAAACACAAATAAGCATATCTGACCCAAATCATCTTTTTTATTTGATGCAAAGCAGCCCTCTTTCCAACAGAAGTTAATGACATGTCGGGAAGTTTGGATCAGGGGCCCTTGCTCTCTAGGATTGCCCAGCTCTGTGTTTGGTGCTCTGCCAAGCTGTGCCTCACAAACCATGCTGTGTATTTGCAAGAACTCTGGTCCACGGAACTCATTTTGGCTGAGGAGGGCCGGGACAAGGGGACACGGCACATGTCCTGCTGGTGGAAGTGCATGACCTCATCCATGTAACGACTGCGGTTCTCAATGTAGCGCTGCTGCTGCTCCTGAATCTCTCTCTGCATCAGGTCATAGTCACGCTGCAAGAGCTTCACTGTCAGACGCTCCCAGTGGACTACAGCAAGGGTCTGCAACATATGAGGAAGAAGAATGATGAATACAGTAATGATCTATATTCATCATGGCAAAAATCAAATCTGCCCAAGGTGACAGGCCTATACATGCTTGTCTATTGTGCATTTGACTCATGTCAAACTACACTTACTTTCTGTTTGTTTGTTTTCAACTCTTTCATTCCTTCGCAGTTTTCAGCCTGGATAGCCTCTCTAGCCTGGCCAGTTTGGATTGATCTAGAACCGAAGGAACACTTTGCTTATAGTCTAATATCTCACACACCCTTTTGCCAAGAGGCAAACAAATTCACTTTGTTCTTGACAAGTAATTGAGTGGCAAGAACTTACTATTTCATTGAATATACTTTCTATAAGTCTGTTCATGTAAAATATCAAGCAATGCTTTAGTTAGTCCTTTGACTAACTAAAGCATTGCTTGATATTTTACATGAACAGACTTGGTACTTCATTTGAACTCTAATATCTGGAAAAATATTCAGTTGGGAAGTGAAAAACTTCACACAGTTATAACAAAAATCAATGGTTTACATTACCCTCTTCTTGACTCACAATGTTTTGACAAACTCACACATTACACTATAAACATTAGCTGTTATTGTTTCGCTGCACATCAAAATTCTGTATGATATTATACACCCAGGACTTATGATGCTTTGACAAACTCAAACTTTTTTTTCATACCTCTGTGTTTGAATGGACATAATAGATACATTTTAAATCCAAAGACTTCAAATCTTTCACATTTTACAAATAGATCTTTTATTTGTAGCCATGTCAGATTTCTTAACTGTTACTTGCATGGTTTTGGAGTCAACCCAGTTTGAAAACAAGACTGCCTGGGTGCAGTTCCTGTGTGGTTTAGGGATGCTGGAGCTTTGCACAGGTGCAGGGCCAAATGATTCTGACAAAGCCACACATTACCCACTGTTTTAATCCAGATTCGTCACCTAAGGTGTACTGTGCTTACAAATACACTGTTGATAGTAAGAGAGCAGAATAAAGAAATGTACACAATGACAGACAAACTCAAACTTTTTTTCATACCTCTGTGTTTGAATGGACATAATAGATACATTTATAAATCCAAAGACTTCAAATCTTTCACATTTTACAAATACTGAAAGAGAGAAAGAGCAGGATACAGAAATGTACACAATGACAGACAGGGAGTGGGGACCGGAATAGCTCAGTTGGTAGAGCGCCGGACTCGTGATCCTGGGGTTGCGGGTTCGAATTTCGGTACTGGGGGATTTTTCCCTCGGAGTTAACATTGGTTCGGACTCCATTCCCCATACAGTCCTTCGAATGAGACTATAAACCGAGGATCCGTGTGTGAACGCACGCACAACATCTTGCACACACGTAAAATCCCATCACCAACTTTCGGAAGAGAAGGCCAGTTTGGCCGTTGGTATGGATGACACGTTACACATAGCATGCACCTCCCCGAAGATGGAGTATGGCTGCCTTAATGGCGGGATAAAAAACGGTCATACACACAAAACTCTACTGCCTGCCTATACAGGCAGTGTCCGCAGGAGTATCAGCCTGCGTACGCAGAAAGAAAGAAAGAAAGAAAGAAACAGACAGGGGAGATACATTGCTAATACTGAAGGAGAGAACAAGCAGGATACAGAAATGTATACAATGACAGACAGGGGAGATACATTGCTAATACTGAAAGAGAGAAAGAGCAGGATACAAAAATTCACACAATGACAGACAGAAGTACATAAACATCATGAAAATGTAACTGAACGTCACAGATCAGATCACCCTGTCAGTTATACTTGGTGCTTGCATTCTGGTACCAGGTCTTCCGGCAGTGCCTGTGTCCAGCAAGAAAGGTGGTATGTCCAGACCTGCAGGCAGACAGATCACATAACACAACACTGGACTTGTCCAACAGCTTTGTCCATTTGGGAAGCAGTGAAGTGCTGTGAAGGGATTGTCCTTAACCAGATTAAGTTCTGAGCAAACTAATCGTCATTCTCCTGAACAGGAGATGAACTTGTCTGAAGATTGCTTTTGACGACCTAGATTTCACAGTGACCATGACAAGTTGTTCCTACTGGCCTCTCATTCCATGACCTAACACAGCTTGACAAGGACCACAGACCTGAACTGCATTTTTTAACCATGAAACTTGACTTGACATTTTGAAGCAAGAGGATGATGGAGATATTATCCAAAGAAAGGACAAAGAATTAACGCGAGGTGGGAGATGACTAGATTGGCTCTTAATAAAATAGAATGGTTCTGAATCTGGATCTGGATGTGATGAAATATGGACTTTTGCTTCAAAGGTCTGAAACAGGGATGTAACACATCTGATTGACACAGTTGGTTCAATGTTCACAGAGACAGATTCATAACATGTTATTCAAAGTAGTCTAAGCTCATCAGTTATATATCCAGTACACTGCACCCCAACTTTTCCTGGCATGCAAGCCAGTCCCAAGTTGTTCCAGCCCTGTCCAGCAAATCCTCAATGCAAAAGATTGCAAAGAAACACTTCAAATATCATAGGTGTGAAAAGTCTAGCCTCTGGCATTTGTGATGCGCAGATGTGCAGATTTCTAGGGAGTTTAAATGTCAAACAAAACTTTTATACCTGGAAACAAAACAACATACACAAATAATGTGAATGGGACTGAATGCAGACAGACAGCTAATCAAAGGGAGTGAAAAATGCTCTGAATACCCAGCCAGGGGCTTGGCTCCATGAAGTGGTTTCTGCCCAGGGTAGGCTGGCAAGTGTCACAGGAGACATGGGACTGCAGATGCTGCAGTTCTACTCTGAGTAGTGCTTGTCTGTGTCCAACAAGATTAGTTCATTCAGCCACTGACGCTTTCGATACAGCCAACTTTATCAAATGTTGATCTGTGGTAGCTGACACACTTTGCACATAGAAACAAAACATCCCTTTTTATTTTGTTCAAAGTGACCATTCTTAGAGTATCAAACTCCAAGAACTTGTAATTGGGGGTGTGAGTTTTCTCAAACTTTTGTTTGGGATTACAATGATACTTTGATTTTATTTGATGAGGACAAAGCTGTACCACTAAAACAAACCCAAACACACACACAAAACCAAAATTTTATGAGCAACATAAATGTACAGTACCTGAAAGAAAACTGAATCCAGATCATTTAATTAATATCACATTTCCAAAACATAATGCCCATCATTATGTGATGTACACTGCCATCTTATGATACTCTTTGTTACAGCATAAAATAGATTATATTATTATACATTCAACAACTTGGAATAGGTTAAATGGTATTGTCCTGTTTTGGATTTTTCTTTTTTCCTTCGTGGAACATTTCAGGATTTTGTTCTGTTAACACTGGGTACATTCACTTGACACAAACTGTTTTCATCATCATTTCAAATAATGACTGAAAAAAGAAAAGAACACATCTGCACTTTAATGGGTATTGTGAAATAGATGCAAATCAGAGCACATGCTAACACATGTTGATTTTGCCTTTAAACAGTTTCACACACACTTCACACACGAATAGCTCAGTTGGTACAGCGCCTGACTCGTAATCTTGGTGATCCTGGGGTTGCGGGTTCGAACCTCCGCCGGGGCATTTCCGTGCAGGGGGATTTTTCCCTCGGAGTTAACATTGGTTCTGACTCCATTTCCCATACAGTCCTTCGAATGAGACTATAAACTGAGGTTCCGTGTGTGAACGCACGCATAACATCTTGCACACACGTAAAATCCCATCACCAACTTTCGGAAGAGTAGGCCAGTTTGGCCGTTGGTATGGATGACACGTTACACATAGCATGCACCCTGTGTGAGAAATGGAAAGAATGAAGGAAGTAAGGAAAATGAGTGATCGATATTGAACGATACTGACTGGATGACACGGGAAACGACTGAATGAAGCGCCAGCTGGCAGCTCTTCAGTCGGCACTACCCAGGTAGGCAGCCCGTTGTGTAAATGAGTGTCGATTGTAAAGCGCTTAGAGCTTGGCCTCTAGCTGAGAATAGGCGCTATATAAGTATTCATTATTATTATTATTACAAACACACATGCTTCTCACCAATAATATTAGCAAGATGGATGGAAGCATTCCGGTCCCCATTCCATGATCTACACAAAGAGAAACACAAAAAGAACAGACATCATGGAAGTATCTTCACATCCTTCCAAAGCAACAAACAAGAAAGGAAGCGTTCATTAAATGGTAACAGATACTGGCACGTAATGTCTGTACTCTGTTGTGCACATTTAGATCTCATTTAAACATAAACAGCATTTAAGATGAAAAACATGGAGTTTGAATCATAATAATTTTTTTTAAAAACAGATTCAGCTATACAATATTAGAATTCTGCATACTTTTGCACACTTTACTCATTAAATGAACAATGCCATTTTGTCAAAGACGTATCACTGTGGACTAGTTCACAAACACTACACCACATCCGCTGAGACATTAGGTCAACGTGTGCAAGGATTACAGCACCACAAATAGACATGTGAATTAAAAAAAAAAAAAGTTGGATGAGACTTAGCAGACGCCTAACTTATGCACTGACCCAGCATACTATCTGACTACTTATGCATGAACGTATAAGCACAACTGAAAACAGCAAAGACATACCTTCTGACAAGGGAGATAAGACAGTTGAGTTTGTCCCTAGCTCGCTGAGTTTCTGCTCGGCTTTTGGTGAGCTCTTGCTGCAACTCGTTAATGTGTTTATTGACATCCCGCTGGTTGGCAGCACGAGTTTGTGTCCCGCTGTCTGGTCGCATCATGATGGACATAGCATGGACTCACTTCTCCACCACAATGTTATTCCCAGTTCTGTTTCCTAACTGTGTGGGCTTACTTGTCTTTCCTTGTCTTTTCTCTGTCTATACAATCTTCTTCTTCTACTTCTTTATTTTCACTTTTTTCTTTAAAAAAAAAAATTAAAACATGTTATCTTCTGTTCTCCTAAGATCTTGTTAGCACCTTCTGTCAGTATTAAAACAAATCAAATATAATGTTTTAAAATCTGTGTCTTCTTCTGAGTGATGTGTAGTTGCTGTTCAGATGTCGAAGCAGCACAGGAACTAGACCTGCAAAAACATCAAGGGTGTCCATGTCACTGAATAAATCTATCCTTCACATATATGAATGCGCTCATTCGCTTAAGCATTCAAAATTATTTTGTGATATTTTCATAGTTATTAACCATAAAAATAACACTGATTTAGAAGACACTAAATTGTAAGAGGACTAGCACCTAACCTGACAAAACGTTGATGGTACTACTGTTGGTATAATTCACTGCCCCTTAACTATAGTCTATGTGCAAGCCAAAAGGAAGTGTGGAACTCATAACTTGACTAGACACTGGTCTCAAGTTATTTGCCCCTGTTTGTTCAACAATACATAATGGTACACTTGAGGACAGGAGGCTACAGCCATAGCAGTGAGCTTAATATCTCCAAGTCATGCAACGTTATTGTCAAGTGAAGGTTGCAACACGTCATACAGCACAGCATGGCATAATTACAATCATGATGATGTTTCAACTTTGTGAAACATGCCTAAACTTGAATATATCTAAAACATGTTATGGAGGCTACAACCACAGCAGTTAGCTTAATAGCCATCCATCCATCCATCTATCGATATAGAAATATTGTAATTTGGAGGCCCCCACTTTAAAACCCCATGAGACAACTTCCCTTTGAGAGAGAGCTTCTTTTCATCAAATATTACTGTCATTTTGTTGACCTATGCCAATTTTTGAGTCAATTTGGTGCTTGTCCAAGATTTAGGGTACTTTCTGATAAAAGTTATGCAATACTTTAATAACTCTCTTTCAACCCTTACCTTGGTATCTGTTTTTTCAGAAAACCTCATCTGTACAGCCAGTATGAACTCTTGTCATTCAAGTGAGAGAAAAAAACAAATGGAACACTTGGATTTCTCTACAGCAATCTCTGACATTACCACATGATCTGCAACTGAAAAGCATTCTTAGCCCTGACCACTGCTAGAATATGGGGTATATTAGATCATTTCTGAAGACAGGAGACTGATCGGTTGGCACCAATATAACATATAGCATTATAATTGCACTGCCAGAGACTGGGGCAGCTCCAAGACTGCTGGTTTAATTAGTGTTATTTCATGTACTAAAAAAAAAAAAGACACACTCACACACGCATATATGTACACATGCATGTACACATGCATGCACATGCACACACACACACACACACACACACACACACACACACACACACACACACACCACTCTAAATAATGATGAGAACATTTGCATTTGACATTCTGCTGTAGGATGGTTATGGGGCTGAGACCGGTTGCCCTCCCCACTAAAAGTAGCCTCGTTGATTAATTCATCTAAGAGCACCATACATCATCATCCAAACCTGCCACCCTGCAGAGTATCAAATTAGAAGTGACAGGTGTTTTACTTTCCTATCCTGTAAAACAGAACAATGCAAAAACTTCTATCAAATGTGTAGAGTCCTGGCTGGCCTTGTGGGTAAGGGATCGGCTTCTTGTCCCAAGGTCAAGGGCTTGATTCTAAAGTAAGACAGTTCAGCTAGAAGAAATTTTCTGGTCAGAATTAACATCTGTGCAGACTCCAATCCCCTCCTAGTCCTTTGGATGAGACTTAATACCAAGGTCCCATGCGTGAACGCACAATTTCTTGCATGTATGTTTAATCCTGTTTCACTTTTCTTCTTCTTCTTCTTCCGTTAGGCGGCCAACATCGTTATGTCGATTATTATGTCACACTATGGGAGGTTGCATTTGTAGCGCAGTAGTGAAGGAGTCAGTAAAATTGGGGGTGAGGGGTATTTGAACAGGAGGCAGTGACTGGCATGGTCGGGTGGGAGGTGGTGGAGAGGGGGGGGGGGGGGGTTAGGGAAGACTTGAAGTTTGGTGTTTACAGGTGAGAGGCCAGCCTGGACTTGAAAGAGTCCAGTGACTCAGCCGTCTTGACCCTCTGAGGCAGTCTATTCCATTCCGGGATAGTCCTTGGGAAGAACGACATCTGTCGATATTTGGTTCTATGGGAAGGAATGTCATAGCTGAAGGAGTTGTTCTTCCTGGAGCTCAGCCTGCTGCTGGTTGGCTTTGGCAGGCAGATGGAGTTGATGGAGATATGTCCATGATGGTATTTATAGAACATCTCCAGGCGGGCTCTCTGTCGTCGCTGTTGGAGTGTGGGCCAGTCGAGGGATTCAGGATGGAGTCAATGCATGAAGTTTGGTGGTAGGAGTTTGAGACCCATCTTGCTGCTCAGCATTGAATTTTTTCGATGGCCTGGATCTCAGTTGCAGTGTACGGATCCCATACAGTGGTGCATACTCAAGAATTGGGCGGACAAAGGTTTTGTATGCGGTTTCCTTAGTCCTCTTGTTGCCGATCTTGAGAGTGCGCCGCAGAAAGCCCAAGGTCTTGTTGGCTTTGCTGGTGATGGAATTGATATGGGATTCCCACTTCATGTCATCCTGGATGGTGACTCCCAGGTATTTTATACTACTGGCATTCTCAAGAGTGTTCCTGTGAAGCTCATACGCTGCGTGGAGCACTTCTGAGGATGGAATTCTATAGACCATTTCTTCTCCCACATGGTGAGAGAGTTTAGATCTTCTTGCAGCGTCTTCTGATCTACTTTCCTTTTAATGGTCCTGCTGCACATGGTGTTGTCTGTGAACAAACGGACTTTTGACTTGCCTTGACTGTGGGACTCCCGATTCCACAGGGACAAAGTCGGATCTGGCTCCCTCAACTACAACAGCATGCTGTCTGTCTTTGAGGAAATTCTCAATCCATGCACTGGTGCAGGCTCCGATGCCGTAGCGACGTAATTTGTGGACAAGAAGGGCGTGGTTGACTTTTTCAGATGAATAGATCATTATGTACTAATGTAAATCGATGACATGACTATAAGAAATTCTCGTTGGTGCAGCAGACCCTTCTACATTACGAATTTTAAAGTCTAAACAAGCAGAAGACGAGTTCAATGATGAACAAATTTAAGGCTTGAAGGAATAATAATCTAGATAACAAATCATAAACTCAAGTATCACCGAGACATTCAAATCAGCATTGGCTACGGCAAGACGTCGGTCAAATCACCGCCGTGGACTCCCATCTTAACTTACGTGCCAGGGTTGGGAATGTTGGTAACATATTCGGACTGATTCTAATCGCTACAAGTAACATAGGAAGAAAACACGACGGACAATGTTTGGCCAATGTTAAAAGTAGGAGGCCACAATACTCTAGTGTCGCCAAATGTCGGTGCCTTTACTTATCTGTCCGTAAGATCGTCTGCATAGACTGTACTTACCAATACAGATGATTATGTTGTGGGTTAATACATTGAGAAAAAGAATGCGCCCGGCTCCATGTTGTTTACGTTAGCAATATCACTACTGCCTAAACGGCTTGATTAAAAAGGAGAAATAACCATAGAACATTTCGTAAAATCTGATCTCTTGAAGTGCACGTCAATAAAGCTAAATTTCATATCAACTGTGTATAAGCAAAAATGTTAATTTTTAAAAAGATTACAAAATTTGGTAAAGTTCTTTATAAAACTGCTTAGAGATTAAAATAAAGGGCGACTACTGAATCTCGTCACCACTTCCTGTTGAGAGGAGACCCTTGGTGGCGATAGTGAAAAAACGCCGTCATTCGTTTACGCGGTGACTAACCGAACTCTGACACGTCTACGAAATCATAACAAGAAGAAGTAGGTGCGCACTTTGACACATTTAGTGCTGGTAAGATGGCATACAACTACGGTAATCCTGGTCAACAGCAACAATACCGGCCCCAGGCTCCACCCGGCCAAGTTGATCCCAATTTCCTGGCCAGCATTTTCCAAAGGTAGGCTACGAAAAATATGTTTTGATAAACCTGATGTAGGGAGTTGGTATTTGGAACCCAATAGAAAACTTATGCAGAAGTTTAAGGGCTCGTTCTTTTATGGGTTGTATTTTCTTAGCCTCTAGTAAACAACAAGAGATTTGTTTTTAATGGTTAAATTCTGTTTCATGTTATTGTTAATTAGTGTAATATTATAGATCTAGTTGCAAAGCGAGACGACTGCAGGCGGAAATCTAAACAAATCTAAATAAATGTCAGCGAACCGCCCAGAGTCTGAGAACGTGGACAAACGAGTCACAAGACAAAACAACGCGTTTCGACCTCTTAGGTCTTCCTCAGGTGAGACATAAACGAATAAAACAACGAAAATTCACTTAGCTTTGATTGCTTCAGATCGCTTAGGGTTCAGCGCAAGGAAGAAGGCGTTGAATGTAATATTATAGTGAACAACTCTGCCGGATATGAGCGCAAAGAAGGAGTAGATGTAGCTTCATACCATGACATGCCCATTGTCACATCAAGACAAAAACAGAGAAGCAGCGGACAGAAACATCATCCGAGAAACGGAAATATCAATACATTAAGAAATGTGTAGACATCTAGGTAGAATATGGACTGTCCATTACCACCAAGTATCAAGTGTTGCAAGAGTTGTACAAGAAGAAATTTGTATTGAGAAATAGCTGCAGGGAATCAGAGAGAATCTAGCAACAACCTATCAGGAGGTTGTTGATCCAAAGAAACGTCATCGGAATGAGTGGTGAACTCCAGAAACACTGCACAAGATCATGGAGAATCGATCAAGGAGAGAAGCAAAATAAAACACCAATAAATAACTGTATAGGGGTGGCTAAGCCAAAAGCACTAGAAGAATACACAGCAGACCACAGAAATGAAGAGACACATTAAGTCTGACAAGCACACTAAGTCTTATACTCAACAGGATAGCTGAGGAAACTCAAGGAGCAGCACCAAATGGAATTTTTTTTTTTCATATGAAGAAGCTGAGTGACTCCAGCAAGAAACTGACACTGTGACAGGCAAGTATAGCCAGCCAGAATGACCCGCTAAAGAGAGAGAAGAGAAACTCATTATGGGAAGGGAAGAATACCTCAAAGAGCTTTTGAATAAACTATACCCTCAGATAGAATCCTGACATTCAGGTGGATGGGAGAGATCTGCCATACACTGCAGCAAATCGATGAAGGAAGAAATGAGGAAAACAGTACTAAAGCTGAAGAATAGAAGGTCAGCAGGACCAGATGTCATCCCAACAGAAGCACCGAAGGCAGACAAACTTCACAAAGACGCCACTGTTGAAGTATTGCATTCCCTGTTTGTGTAGATTTAGGAGGAAGATGTACCATCAGGCTGGAAAGAAAGGAGTAATATCTTAGAAATGTCCCAAAGAAGGGAGACATCAGTAATTGTGCCAACACCATTGTTAGTGCCAGGGAAAGTCCTAAACAGAATCATCCTGGAAAGAATAGAGGAAGAAGTTGAACCACAGCTACAGAATATGCCGGCATGTTTCCTTCAAAGCAGATCTTATGTGTAGATCAGATCACTGCACTAGACATCATAGTAGAGCAATAATTTGAATGTAATTCTTCTGTCTACATCAGCATTGTTGACTACAAACAGATGTTCAAGGGTGTGGATAGACTATATAAAGAGATCACTTAGAAATCACTCAGACTTGTCAGACTGTTTGTGTGATCAAGAATTCCTATAAAGGAATGGCCTGCATGTGATCAATGGAATAGAGCTGACCAACAGTTTCCGGCAGAAGACTAGAGGCAGACTATGCTGCTTGCTCTTCCCTATCCTCCTTTACTGCAGTCATTGATTGGAGAATGAACTATGAAGACCACAAAAGCACAGAGGAAAAGAGAAATCCAGTGGATACCCAAGACCCTTCTGCATCTCATGGACTTAGCAGATGATTTGGCACTACTGCTCTACAGTCACCAACAATGCAGAAAAAGATCTCTGAGATAGTAACCTCCTAAGAACATGTCAGCCTTCACATCTATTAGGAAAGATCAAGATATTGGAGATTGGACACTCAGCACTGACTCTGTAACATTGGACAGGAACAAACTTGAGGAAGTTGAACAATCACTTACTTACTTGGGCAGTGTTTTTGATACTTTCTGTTTCAGTTTCATCAAGGAGGTGTCACTGTATGTGGACTAGTCCATATTGATCTGCCACACCACATCCGCTAAGTTTCTAAACCACTCTGTGCATGATTTAAAGCTGATGGATTTAAATGAATAACTGAGATGAGAGAATTTAAAAGAGGTTTTTATGGCTACTACTTAGCAGATGTGTGACCTACGCATTAGCCCAACTCATTGGTCAGACCTTGGGCACAGGTTAGGTCTACCTAATATTGGCTGTGCCATTATTATCATTGTAGGTGTATGTGGTGAGTGTACACGCTCATGTGTGTGTGGGGACAGGCCCATAATGTGTATGCCAGTGTATGCGGTGTGCATGTGGATGTGTGTGGGCGGATGTGTGTGTGCATGCGTACATGTGTGTTTGTGTGTGTGTGTGTTTGTGTGTGTGTGTTGATAAGCAGGTAACAGATGTAAATGTTAAGGCATCTTTCATCAGTAAAGTCAACAGCAGCATTCCTGAAGCTTTAGTCAAGACAAGTAATCGACCCTACAAAGGTAAGACTGTCTGATTTCAATGCGAAAAGTCAGTCTTTCTTACATGGAACAGAGACATGGAGACACCGAAGAAAATCAAGATGAATGTGTAGAAATTTATCAGCAGTTGCCTCAGAAAATCCATCAGATCTGCTTGCCGCACACCATCAGCAACATTGACCTCTGGCAGAGAACACAGCTCTACTATTAGCTGAAGATGAGACCAACAGAAGAGAACGTGTCATGTGGATTGGACGCGCTGTCAGGAAACCTGTGTTAAAGATCACCGGACAAGCTCTGAAGTGGAATCTACATGGCAAGCTGCAGTAAAGCCAACCAAGAAACACCTGGCGTCACCAGCCACAAATGGCACAGTGGATAGCATGGTTGATTCTTGATTCCTGGGTAGAACCTCGTGGGTTCGATTCCCATCAGAGCCATTTATATGTGGGATTTTTTAGCCCATGACCAGCTGCTAGTGCTACCCAGAGGTTCGTTTGCTACGGGCTCAGCTGGGAAGACTGGAACCACACAGCCTAGTTTCATTTTACTTGATGGATTCATCTCTGGGAATTTTTCCTGGCCAACGCTGCTGGTGTCTGTTTCTCTCTTACCTGGCTGACATTACAATATATCGTGAAAGGAAGTGTAGAGTGCAGCCCTGTCAGGCAGTCTCAGAATAGAATGGAACACCATGACATTATCTACACCATTCTCACTCCCTGTGATCACATAAAAAAATGTTTAAATTCTGTGGCCCTTCATGCCCAGTTCTCATAGTGACCTCAGTTTTGATTTCCTCCCTATGTTTAAGCTCATTGTGAGTTTATGTCAAGATTACCAGTATCAGCAAGTTCATTGGAATGTCATTGGATAGATGTGGTGGCATCCTCTGACGGTGGAGGTTTACTCATCTTACATAATGCAGTTATGGTCGTCCAGGGGGTTTAATTTAATAGATGGTGTCCTGTGTATGTTGGATCAGAACAGGCACCACTGAACAGCATCGAAGTGACTTGGCATCAGTGCAGTGTCTCCTTTAGTGGGTTTCCTCATGTGGACTTGACATTAACTCTCCCTGTCCACTGATGGTGCCAGGGCTGCAGTGGGACAAGCCAGGGTATGACTTTGGAACGGGAGCCGTGGGGGTAAAGAAACACAAGGCATTGGGACCTTGAAGCAGACACCAAATACATGATTATGATACACACAATGACAGCTGAAGAGGAAGATCCAGATAGAGGGCTCTGGCAGACTGTTGTCGATGGTCTGTACTTAGGGAAAGGTGATCGATGGTGAAAGAAGATCCATTGTTGCCAGCTCCTTCATGATGAGTTTCACTCACTTTCTCTCTCATTCTCTGTCTGTCTGTGTCTTCTGTCTGTCTGTCTGTCTGTGTCTCCTTTCTCTCTCTCTGTCTGTCTGTCTCTCTCTGTCTGTCTGTCTGTCTGTCTCTCTCTCTCTCTCTCTCTCTCTCTGTTTCACACACCCTCTCAAACCTCAGTGGCAACATCTCAAAAGTTCTGTGCGACCTTGTGTTCATATCTAGATAAAGCACTGACACGGAAAACTACTGTAGACTTTTCTTTTATTACATAACAAATTTCTAGGGCTGCAAAGGAAAAGAAAAGAAAAAAAAGAGAAAGAAAATTTGTTGGTTCCAGTTGGCTTCTCAGCACTTGGTGGCACCTCGGAGCAGAAATGGCTTATGGAATCTGTATAGCATTCGGTATATAGATAGATAGGTAAGTTGGTAAGAGGATGAGTATGGGTAAGAAGGAGGGAGGAAACTGGAAAAGATGGAGGGAGATGAGTGGTGACCACAGCTTTTAACCAGTTTACCCTGATTAGTTGATACCATGTGATGTGGGTTCCCTCTCTTTTGTTTCAGGATTGACAAGGACAGGAGCGGTAATATTTCGGCCAATGAACTGCAGCAGGCGCTTTCTAACGGTAGGCTTCAATCGGTGTAATTGGACAGATGTCAGTTTACCAGTAAACAGTATTTCACAGATAAGCTTGAGAAGTGTTGTATTATGCAAACTTGTGTTTGTCGTCATGTGCTGTGCCCATGTCCGACTCTTGGAAGCTGCAGCAGATAGGTCTGTTTGGTGAGGGTGTGTGTGTGTGTGTGTGTGTGTGTGTGTGTGTGTGTGCGTGCGTGTGTGTGTGTGTGTGTGTGCGCGCACAAGAGTGAATGTATTTACATGTGAGTGGGTGGTGTGACAGACTCACTTTAAAGCATACATCTTAAATCACATCTGTGTCCATTCCTGTTTGTGTAAAAGTTGTTAGACCTCATACCTAGTGAACGAGCTATGCATGTAGCATAATTTCTTCCAGTTCAGTTTAGGTGTTACTGCTCTGAGCTGAAACTTTGGTGGTAGTAAGGTAGATTGAGGTTGAGGCAGGATAAATAGTTTATTGATTTACTGGACAGCTGGGTCATGTTTCAGTGTCTTCTTCTTCTTCCTAAAATACTGGTTCACTCAAAAATGAGTAGGTCACCAGTGTTGTTCTAGAATTGTGTTTATGGAGGCTGTCTTAGGCTTTTCTCAACATAACATGAATTTTAGAGGATAAGAAGTTTGTGTTGACTTAGTATTTGTTGTAAGCAAATAAAGTCTTAAGAATAAAGAAAAGTGTCACAGCTGGTATAGATTATGTATTTTTATACAAGAAGGCTAACAGTAACAAGGCAAGACATCTGCACACACACACACATACTCTCTCTCTCTCACACACACACTCACACACACACACACACACACACACACACACACACACACACACACACACACACACACACACACACACACACACACACACACAACACACACACTTC
The DNA here is from genome assembly GCA_018398815.1 of Conus ventricosus. Taxonomy (NCBI): domain Eukaryota; kingdom Metazoa; phylum Mollusca; class Gastropoda; order Neogastropoda; family Conidae; genus Conus; species Conus ventricosus. The sequence continues at coordinate 40,936,207 of CM031609.1, forward strand.
CTTTTTAAAACTAGAAGTAATTGCATTGGCCTATAATGACACAAAGCCAGGTTGTAGAGAAGTACATAATAAATTTAAAACCTTCATGTTTCCTTCTGTTCTCAAGAAAAACAAAAACAGAAAAAAAAAGAAAAACCCTAAGCAGACCCCAAAACAAAAGTCACTTCAGTTACTGTCATTGCATATATATACAGGCTGCAGGACTGTAATAAAACTAATATGCAGAACTTCTGATCTTCTTGAATTTGAAATATAACACCTGCACAAAGATTTGCAAGTTTTTTCCCCCCCCACTATTTGTTTTTAAATCAGCTGAGATTGACATTCATTTCAGGACTTTAAAAGGCAATGAGTACAAGTCTTCAAAGTCGACTGCCAATTACAAAGCAACAGAGCAGCCATTCTGAAAGGAATCAGTCAAAAACCAAAAAAAAAAGAAAAAGAAAACAACTATATCATCATAGCATTTGATTGTTGATATTTTCAGGAAAAACGGTGTTTTATGAAAAAATGTTAGAAAACTTGAACTGCTTTTCATCTTCATATTTGTTATTGTAACAGCAGCCATTCTGAAAGGAAGCAATCAAGGCATTTGATTATTGATATTCTCTGGAGAGAAAAAACACTGTGTTTTATGAAAAAATATGGGACAAATTGAACTGCTTTTCATCTTCATATTTATCAATGTGTAACAGATGAGTAATAGAAAATTTTGTTTATTAAGGACAAAAAAATTACTCATTGGCAATTAAAATTTTTATTGAAATATTTGTGTGAACTATGGAATATAAGGGAAAAAGGCATTCAAGTGGGAATACAGAATTTGTATGCGTATGTTTTCTTGAATACACTTATGTTAGGTGTACAAATCATGAACATAATTATGTGGTATGTGTGAATTTTGATGTTATTTCATCAAACTATGAATTATTTTCTATTTTTCCATTCGGTACAGGTACATGGACACCATTCAATCCAGAGACAGTGCGGCTCATGATTGGTTTGTATGATTTTCATTTTGTTGGGTGTTGTCTTATTGACTGGCTGTTGTTTTGTTAAGGATGTTTGTGTGTGCAGGTAAGCTATAAGGCTTGATCACAAGCCTACAGCGTAAGCTAATGAAGTGGCATTTAAGGCCAAAATGACACTATGAGAGCTTCATTTGTCTTTTTGCAAAAAGACTTTTTGTTAGGACACCGTGTGACTTTGATGGAAAAATAAATGATGGAAACAGTGATTTTCTCTATAGATGATTATTGGTCATACATGAGAGTAAGCGTTGTTCTTGGAAAATCTGAATATGATGTCACTGCAAACACATGTGCCTTAAACAAGCTCTGTATGTTCAAACCTGCAGGTAGGTGAGTACTGCTCACACAGTGAGTGGGCGATTGAAAACAAAAGAAAGAAGTATGAAAGGGAAAAAATGCAGTAACGAACTTTTGGCCAATTTAGAAGAGTTAGCCAATTTCTTGGGTGCTAATTAATCACACTATATACATGTCTATGACCAAGCAGCTCTGCTACATGAAAGTGTCCATCTGCTGGATCCCCCACATTCCAGCTCCAGAGAACAAGTAGGAGAGGCTACTATTCAAAGGAGCTCCTCAGATATTACATGCTCTGTGATTTAGAAGGGTTTGTTAAAATTGTCACAATTGATGAAACTTAGACTTGTACACATGTGTGCTGCCCAGAAAGAAGTAGCAGAATAAGGCATAGATCGCAAAGGATAGAAACCCTCAAGTCGCTCATTGTTGCTGCTGCTCAAGAAAGGTCTTTACACTCTCTTTTTCAGCACAAGAGTAGCTCTTGAGGAAAAAAAAAAAAATAGAAAGAAAACATTGCTAAAAAGGAGAGTAGATGACTGAAATTCTGTCCTTTATGAAATGAGAAGGGCTTTAATAGTTTCTTGACATAAAGTGGGGATGATGAGGATCAAAACATTCAATTGCAATGAACCTGCTTATAAGCATCTTCTCGTGAAAGACGATTTTGCATCAGATAACATTGCTACTTTGCTAAACCCCACCAGCTTGCCCTATCTTGCTCCCTATGACTTTTCTACATTCAATATTGAAAGAAATGCCATGCAGGGAGAAGTTTCCAGATATGGTCAGCTCTCTGAACAGGGGCTTGCCAGTGTTTCTCACGTACTAGAGATGCATATAAAGCAGCCTTTACACAAAGGCAGAGGGAGAAGGCTGTGAGAAACTGAAGTAAAAGGTTTCGTTCTGCAGTGACTGTTAATGGAAAATATTCTTTAATTTTTCAGGAAAATATTCTCTCATATACATATATGTGTGTGTGTGTGCACGTGTGCATGTGTATCACTGTATGCGTGGATTTGTGTTCTTGGAAACTTTTGACATCACCATATCTATCACAAATTTGTGTGTCCAGGACAACTTAACTGTGGACGCATGTTTGTTTCCCCATCTTAAAGGGAGTAATGTTATCATTTCACATGTGACATTACTTCTGTGATGTGCTGTTTGCAGGCATGTTTGACCGGGACAACTCTGGAACCATCAACTTTCAAGAGTTCCAGGCCCTGTGGAAATACGTAACAGACTGGCAGAACTGCTTCCGCAGCTTTGACCGGGACAACTCTGGATCCATTGATCGAAATGAGCTGAGGAATGCCCTGACCGGTTTTGGTGAGAATAGTTATATATTGGACTGTGTAATGAGTAGGGATGGAAAGTGTGATCCTCTACAGGATAGGCTCAGGGAGTTTTCTCTATTAAAAGGATAAAGTGATTTCTTTACAAAAATTCACCTCCACCCTCCTTCATACTAGCGGTGGAAGGAGCAACTTTCCGTACTACTACTACTTAGCAAAAGAAATTTGTATTTTTTCGGAACAGTTAAAAACACTCTAGGATGGCTCAGTGTAATTTGCCTCAGGCCTATGCTCTTAAAAAGTGACAGAAAGAGGGTCAAACATGAAATGATGTATGAGCAACAAATACTCTGACGCAATTTTACACACAAAAGTTTACTCTTGTTTACAAGATTAAAATGTACAGAACATTTATGAATTGATCAAAGCTTTAGTCTGGCCTCACACAGCCAGCCTGTTCTTACTTTATTTCGTCATAAAGAGAGGACAGGGAATGTGTCATTGATCTGTGTCGGAGTCCAGTTAGTGCATGAGACTTAGCTGGTGTAATGTTGACTGGTGGAAGAGGTTCACAGGTCTCTGTCGGGTTTGTTGATGTCACCATTGATCTGCTGTTTAGTCACTTGTCCATTTGGCCATGTTGGTGTGTAGATTCTTGCTCCCATGCAGGACCAGTTGCAGTGGACTTATTAGGCTCATAGGGTCTGTGGAAGTTCGTAGGTGAGTGGCTAGAATTCTGGCACAGTGAATCCTCACACTTGCCATTTGAACTTTTGAAGAAGTGTGAGGTCTCAGTCAATGTACGTTAAGACTAACGAAAAAAGATCACATTTAAGTTTTGTTTCCAGTTTGGTTGTTCACTTGATGCAGCACAAGAGGTGCGAGACAATAAGAAACTGGTGATTAATTAAAGGGAAATAACTCTTTAATAAAAAAAAGTACTGGGGTGATGTAATTACTTCCTGGAACACAATTAGTCCAAATACAAATGGTAATGGGGTTTTAAGCTTTAACCTCTCAGGTTCAGTATGAATACATGAGCGGTTCCTTTAGTGAGTTTATTCAGGGGGTTCTGCCTTCAGGGAGTTCCAGTTTCTCACTGGCTGTAGATATATTGTACAATACACAGGGGTGCAAGTCTTTGGGAATGATCTGGAAATCCAGAATAGAAAATTACATTTTGCTTGTCTCCATGTCAGTAGGAGTAGTGTGGGATGTTTTTATGAACAAGATTTGGGGACGAGTGGGTGGATACTGTCTGACTCCAAGACAACTGGGGAAAAGTAACTGTTATTCATTTTCACTGATCATGTATTTTTTTATGGCTGCCAGGTCTCCGGTTGTTGCCAGAAATATGTTCATATATGCAGTTTGGCATGAAAAAAATTTATGGCAGTCTGTTCCGTCTTCGAAAAATTTCATTATATACTGTCTTTCTTCAGCTTGCTCCGATTCAGGTGCATTCTGATGATGTGTTATTGTGCAGCAAAAGGTATGTCTCAATCTGAGTTGCCAACAAGAGAAACACTGAGGAGACAATTGATTTTTAGCAGTCACAGCCAAGGTGTGGAACAAAGTTTTTTGTCAAATCAACGTTGCCGCATGCCTTGAAGTTATCTGTTTTTTGTAACTTTTGGGTGATTTTTGTTTTTGTTAGAGTAAGTAGTCTAGCACACAATGCTTAGTAGTAGTACTATTGAAATGGTGAGGATGATGATGATTATTACAATCATGATTGTTATTATTATTATCATCAACATTTTCACCATCCATACTATATGTTGGAACTTTATTCCATTTGTGTTTTCTAAATTTCTATGCATTTGCATATTTCTTAGATTTTGTCTGACAGTCTTTCCCATTTTCTATGTCATTATTTTTGTTGTTGTTGTCATACCCTGGCTAAAAGACTCCAGGGATCATCCAAACGGCCAAAGTACTTGATTACTATGGTACAAATGCATCAGCTAGGGAGAACATTACGTGTGTGACCGTTTTTGATTACCCCACCACATGGGCAGCCACCCTCCGACTTCAGGGGAATTATTTTTATGATTATGATGATTATTATAACTATTGGTATTTTCTATAGATTCTATCTTTCCTATTTTCAGTATTCTTCTTCTCCTTCTTCCTCTCTGCCTCCTTCTTTTTATCATCATTATTGTTATTAATATTACTGTTATCATTATTATTGTTAACTCGGTCATATTACTGTAACTATCATCTCAGTCTCACTCTTCTCCTTCCTGTTCTCCTTCTGTTATTATCGTTACTACAGTTACAGTATCATTATTCTTAGTATTACTATCTATTATTTTGCTACCATTATTATTATTATTTTCATTGTTTTATTGCCATTATTACATTATTGTGTTTGTTTTTAAATTTTGTTTTTTTCTTTGTTTGGTGATGCAGCAATTGTTTTTAGGCATGTATGATATCAGATATCTGTGTCACTATGAAAAGACCTTGGTTTGGTTAGTGTATTTGTAGAAAGACAAACTGGTCCCCAGCCACAGGGTATGGATTTCTCACCCAGAAGGTAAATCACAATGATACACTCAGAAGTCCAGTGGTAGACCTGTACATGTGATGCTGAATCAGCAGTCCATAACTACAGAAGCAACTTTGGCATTACACCTGGCCTGAACCCCTGAAAAAGAGTTCAGTGCATTGCTGATGACCATAGCGCCTCTGAGAGGCATGTCATTGCTGGTGACCAATAGGTACAAGCTGGGTCTTTATGTCAACAACTGTAGCCAAACAGGCATTATGGTCAGTGATTGTCAAAGGTATTCTCAGACAAAAGGAAATACATGTTTTGCATGACTTCATAGGGGACAAAAACCTGTACAGTGACACATTTTTCCTGGTATCACTTTGAAGTATGTCTTGACTTTCATTTTTCTGCTTCTTTAAAATGTTCAGATTGTGTATCTTAGGACTTTTTTTTTCAGAACATATTTTATAAAATATGTGGACATACGTATAAAATGATAAATGTAGCTTTATGTAATCTGAAATAATAAATGTTTTTAGTTGGTTACGTTGTTTTGTCTCTCTGGGAGAGTTTGTGTTGATGTTTAGCTGAATGTTGTTCGATGATCTTATTGTTCATTTTTATACAGGGTACCGACTGTCCGATAAATTTTATGACATCTTGGTGAAAAAGTTTGACCGACAAGGAAAAGGAACTGTGGCCTTTGACGACTTCATTCAGTGCTGTGTCGTTCTGCAGGTCAGTTCTGTCTCTTTTCTGTGGTTGTTTTGATCCATCCTGAAATATAATGAAAGAACAAATGATGCAGTTGCTTAATTCTCAACTACTTAATGTTTCTAGATGTAACATTCATGTAACAGCCAAATTAGTTATTCGAGCACCAGTCAAACTTATGAAAACTGGGTACGTTTGGGGGAAAAAAATGTCCAAAGAAATCCTATAAGTCTAAATAAGATCAGACTGTTTACAAAAGTCCAGCAGTGGATGTAGTTTGCAGAGCATGTCTGTGTGTTGTTGATATTTTTAAATGACCATTGTAGTTGTTGTTGTTGTTGTTGTCGTACCCTGGCTAAAAGACTCCAGGGATCATCCGAACAGCCGAAGTATTTGAACACTATGGCACAAATGCATCAGCTGGGGATGAGAACATTACGTGTGTGACCATTTTTGATTACCCCGCCACATGGGCAGCCACACTCCGACTTCGGGGGATTTGGGAGACTGATAATGTTATGCTAGGAGCTTGTCACGACTGAAGACAATCCCCACATAACTATGCAGAGCATAACAACATTTTGATGTAGCCTTTGTAGTCACTTGCCATATTTTCCAAAATCTGTTCTTGACATTGACCCGAACACACCTTTTCTTGGTCGTCTTAGACACTGCCATTGATTTGAGTGCAGACTGACACATACAGCATACACTGCTGGAGTTGTGATCAACTGAGTGGAGCCCCAGCCACAGAATTCTTCAGAGTTTTGTTTATAAAGAGTAACCAGATCACATGACAAACAGCTAGGAGCTCTTTTTTTTTTTTTTTAAAGATATCCTGTAGAACTTCTCATTTGGGGGGAATTTTTAAAGTGGATTCTAAATTACTTCATTTCGTGTGAAGCCATTTAGCAACATCGCGTCATTGCCCTGAAACAGGAATGTGAAAATTCAGGCTCATTGAAGGATGACAGTTAGAATTTGACAGGTCATGTGTGTATGTCATTGTTTTTTGTTTTGATTGCATTACATCATGTCTGTTACATGGTAGTTTTCAAAATGGTAAATTTTCTCCCTCTGAGAGCTTGAATTAGACACATAGTGCACTGTCGGTTAAAATAGTCGTGGGTTGAAAGCAAAATCAGAAAAATTTCATGTTCCTTTTGTTTGAACTCGGAGCCACTCATCCTATTTGATTTGTCACAAGAAGGAATCTGCAGTACACTTTCAGTCCAGTTGAGTGACAGATGAAAGAAATCAATCTTGTTGATGGTCATTTCTTGTGCACTCTGTGTGTATGTTGTTGTTGATGACTGAATTTCATCCGGATGGTCTGTGGCACCAGCTTGATCAGATGATACAGAACAGCATGTTTTTCATGTTGTATCTTTGTGTTGATCTTCTGATGCCCTGAACAATGAAATATGATGTTAGAAAATACTTCTGTAGAGGTATTTGATGAAAAAAAGGCATTTCTTGATGACTTTTCGAGAGTGGGTTCCAATTGATACAGTTTGGCAGGACTTCCTAATAAAAAGGAAAACTTAACCCTTTCATTAGAATAGTAATAATAATGACAGAGGATTTATAAAGCGCCTTGCCAAAGATTCAAGGTGCTGACAATCCACACTCATGTGTACACAACGGGCTGCCTACCTGGGTTGTGCCAACTGAAGAGCTGCCTGCCGGTGCTTCATTCAGTCATTTCCTGTGTCGTCCAGTCAATATCGTTCACTCAGTTTCTTCCTTCATTCTTTCAATTTCTCATGCAGGGTGCATGCTGTGTGTAATGTGTCATCCATACCAACAACCAAACTGGCCTTCTCTTCCCGAAAGTTGGTGATGGGATTTTACATGTGTACAAGATGTTATAACTGCATTCACACACGGAACCTTAGTTTGTAGTCTCATTCAAAGGATTATTTGAGAAATTGAGTCAGAAGCAACGTTAACTAAAAATTCCCCTGTATCAAAATGGCTGAGCGGAGATTCGAACCTGCAACCCCTGGATCACCAAGATCTCGAGCTATTCCTGCCCCCCTCATTGCCAGCAATCCCCAAGCTGCAGGCAGCTGAAAACCAGTTGTGCAGCAGAGCCTCTGTGGGGTACCAGATGTAGAAGGCTGTAATTTTTGAACCACAAGACTATTTGTCATGATTCATACAACCATCTTAAAGATGATGCAACTCAAATGTTAATCCATGTTTTTATTGAAATATGAGAAGAAAAAACACCCACAAACAAAAACTGAATCAGATCATGCCCATGGTGCCAAGCAGCAACTGTGGTGTTCTGGCTGCAGGAGCCATGTTGCCATGATGACAGTGTCCTTGTCCTCCAAACAGTCCCCATGCATTTGCCAGTGCCGGTAATCCTGGCATGGTCTGAGACTGCATGACAGGACTGTGATCTACACTTGCTTTCATAATAATCCTGGCGACCAGGCCCAAGAGATACAGACAACTGCAATGTTGGACAGGAAATTTCAGCAACACTCCGAGATGTATCCATTAATTGCAGGGATGAAAACTCCTCCGCCGTCTCCGCCGTTATTTTTTCGCATCTCCGCCGAAAGAAAAAGTCTCCGCCGAAAAATTATTCGAAGAATGATGCTCAGAAACGATCTCAACTTGTCTGCACAGCGAATTTCTTCTCTGTCGGTAATGTTCTCAAACGGCGTAGTTCTCATTCTGTTTCCTTCCAGTATCATTTCTCATCATGGCGTCGATTCACAGTGAGAGTTTGCCGCCAGTGAGTGGAAACAAAACGAAAAAAAAAAGAAAGAAGTATGTGAACCACTAGAAGACCGAGTGGCAGCAGAAGGACGTGTGTGACCGCAGAGTCGCGGATGTAATAAGAAAACATGACAAAGACGGCGAATTTGAAGTGTTTTGCGAGCCTTGCCAAAAACGTGTCTACTTTGGTAGTCGGGCTTTGTGGCAATCAGAGATCACATCGAGCGTCCCAGTCACCAACAGAAAATGTGTGTGTTTCCCACACCATTACAGCATGTTTTCAGATCATTGGGTATGCAACAATCTACGTTTAATTTCCAAAGATAGTTTGACTCCTACTCTAAATACTTCCACTCGTAGAGTCTTCAAAGCAAGGGAAAAACGTCAGAGTGACGAAAAGAATATAAAAGAACAAATGACATCAAAATAAACTGATGTCACAACAGAACCTTCAAAGCTTTGAAGGTTCTACGAACCGAAGTACCCAGTTCTTCTCCTCCCAAGTGGGTTCAAGTGTTTTTTCTACCTTTTTTTTTATATCCTTTGTGAAAGAACCCAGGCAGTCAAAACTTTTTATACCCTGATGTCACAACAGTATTGTGTAACACTTTTCCCCTGGTATAATGCAAACGTTTGCTACATTTGTTAGGTGTCTGCTAACAGCACCCCTATGAAATCCTTTTCCAACAGCCCACTCCCCCCACTACCTATACATACTTCCTCTACTCCTCCTTCTCCCCCAACCCCCACCCTCACCCCACAACACACATACCCCACACACTTCGCCCCCTCCCCACCTCACACACACAAACACCCCCCCCCCTCCCACCACACACACACACACTTGTCAAGAGGGGGGGGGTATGATTAGTTGTAAGAGGGAAGTTGGGGGGGGGGGGGTGTACTGTTGTGACATCAGTTTGTTTTTATGTCATTTGTTCTTTTTTGTGTTTAGTGTTTCCTGACGAAGGGTCTAAGGCCCAAAAACTTCAGTTTTTTTTTTAAAGGACTTCAAAGTAATCATTTTTCATATTGTGTTTATTGAAGTCCAGCAGTCGTTTTCATACATCTGATTTACTTAGTTTGATTTCCCACTCTGATTTACTTATCTACAGGCCTTATTCTTTATGTCCTGAAAGCACTGTTTGTCAAATTTTCTTTAGCTACAGTTATGAGGATTCATCATACTAAATGTTTGTTTCAATTGACATAGTTTCTTTCCATCTCAGTCTTCATGGTGTTGAAAGCTGTTCTATAGAATGAGTTGTTTAGAAGCAAGAAAGTGATTTCTAAAGATTTTTATGCCATATTTAATACAAAATATGCTTCAGCTTCAGGGGGCGCCGCCCCCTGACCCCCGCCGGGCTGTTGCCCATGTATCCCACTGGGGGCCCATGGTGAACCCCCAGATCCCCGCCAATCTCCTCTTTTTTTTAAAAAAACTGTTTTCATCCCTGAAGTGAATGAAACTCGACTGTTAAGATTTTTTTGGAAGGGTGGTTGGATATGGGGATTGAATTCTTTACTTCTCAGAATTTGTTAATTAGCTGCACCAAATTTGGAACAATACTCCAGGTCAATTTTTGCAAATCGGATCAACCAGTTCATATGATATAGAAGATGGGAGAGCATTTCGTTGAAATTACTTTTAAAAGGGAGAATAGATTTTCTGCTTTAAACATATTCCCTCCCATCCCTGATATTTGTAATCAGTACTGCTGTTTGGTCCAGGATTATTACCCCAGGCATATTGATCGATTTTTCCAGACGCTGACCAGTGCTTTCCGGATCCATGATCAGGACCAAGATGGGTGGATACAGATTTCTTATGAACAGTTCCTCACCCTTGTCTTCAGTCTCAGAAGCTGAAAACCCTCAGTGCGGTCATTGCTGCTGTCATCAACAGACTTTCTCCATGTTCATCACAGAAATACAGTGTTGCTTTGTTGTGTTCTGTGGAATTACAGCACCTGCGCTTTAGAGAATCGGTGTAACATACGCAGAAGTGGAAAGTTGCTGCTCTTTTGATTTCTTGCCAGATGAAGACAAAATCTTGGTGTCTTAACTGTTAAGAAATGTTTTCAAAGTGTAAAGAAGGATGTCTTTTCATTCAAATTGCTCAACATTGCTGTGGAACTAATAAAATACTGATTTAAGTCGATGCATCATCATAAATCATCTCTTTAAATTGCACTTCGGAGTCCTTATTTTTAATTAAAAGTGATAATACAGAAACAGTTGCGTGTTGAGGCGAGGAAACAAATTCCAAATGTTACACTGCAAAAGATGGCATTACATGAGCCTATATTCTCTCCGGTACTTCTGCACCACATCCAGTTTGATATCGGATAAGACACAGATATTTGCCAACACATACATACCAGTGCTGGCAGTCACGCACATCATTCAATATTGCAGATACTTTTTTCTCTGGTGTCCAGATTTCATAATCTGAAATCTAAGCAGAAGAAAAGGAAGGGTAAGATCTACATGAAAGTTTTCTGAAGACTTTTTCGTTCAGCATAAATTTTTTGTTGTTGTTGAAATGAACAGTACAAAACAGTTTGTAAATTTTCAGCAGATACCCATATCTTCTTCAGACAACATGAGTTAGACTTTGAGAAATAGACTTCCCAGATTTCTCTCAGGCAGGATGGTCTGTCTGGGAAATGCATTGTGGAGTTTCCCCATCATATTGATGGGTGCTGTCTGGTGTTTGAACTTGTTGACCATTATGATGTCTGTTTTGTACTGTCGGTTTAGAAGCTTTACACTTCTCTTTCTTTGTTTTAAAGCACTGCATTTCTCTTTATGAATGCGATTGCTTCATTGAATCCTTATCATTCATTTCAGACTGTTATGTGTTTGTGAGCATATGTACAATATTGTGTGTCAACAATTTCATCCTGGCTGGTTTTGTTCTTATTCAGTTAAGCAAGAACTGAGGAGCACTTGTAATTTGATGATGACATTTTGACGCAGAATGGGATGTTGTTCTGTATTGGAGAGTTTTTAAAAATGTTATGAAAGGGTATATATCTGAACTTGATAAACATCAATATGAGGCTACCATTTCTGTTGAACAGATATACTGAAGCAGAAATAGATAATAAAATGACATATTAAAGATTATATTGGGTCATTACAAATATGGAGCCAGCTAATAAATTTGATCATTGAAGTCATTAGTTTGGGGTCTGATCGATACTTCCTTAAAGGTTACTGTAGTATTCATCCTTTACTGTTTTTGTCAAGCTTACATGTCCAGAAAAGTGCCATGGAACAACTTGATGTGGTCCTGCTCATGTCAGTGGCTCAGCAGTGTCACTCCCTCAGTCCATAACCTACTTTTTGGTCCTCTTTCTCCCATTTCAGACGCAGGTGCTCCTTCCCTGGTTTGTGCTCCTGCTCTGGAAACAGGGATTGCCCCTTTGGGAAGTAGAAAGCAACTCCCATAGTTCATTGAATATAAAGTAAATCTTCTTGTTTAATTATCAAGATGATATGATTTATATTTAAAAAAAAAAGACTTCCTTAACTGAATTCTTTTATTCTTGTGGAACATTTGACAGATGTCCGAATAGGTTTTGACAGGGTTTTTTTCCCTTTCTTTTTTTGGTCAAATCATGTACGTCTTATAATGCGAGTCAGATTATCTGTCGTGCAGGAAAAGAATGTGCAGGAATCATGATTTTCTACTGTTTTGTTGCCCATGGTGTTCTGTCAACATAATATTGCTCCCATGAAACTCTTTCATTGTAAACTGTGTCCCCAACTTCTGGAAATTCAGTGCTGGCAAGCTCCTCATTCATGTCAGTGTCTGGTTTCTGCTTCGTTTTGTTTTGAAGATTTTTTCTTCCGTAATCTTGGCTGCCACCCTTCTGCAATGAGAATTTGAGATTCAGGTGAAGAAGGGGGCAAATGGAAACCAGCTTATACTGATCAATGCAGGACTTGCAGTACTGTAGTTTTCCTGCCAAATTGGCCCATTCTCTTCTTTTTCTTCTAGAAAATTTCTTACACATTTTTTTTCTTAATGTTACAGTTACATACTGATTTTAAAAAAAATAATTTTAGTTACCTCTGTGGTGATGCCCGGGGCTCTTTCCTTATTTAGTTTATCACTGCCTTCTGAAGGTTTGAGTTTGTACTTTTTTCTGTCACCCTCTTAAAACTTACCTTGATTTTTGTTTTTCTCCTTTTTTTTTTTTTTTTTTTTGGGGGGGGGGGGGGTTATGTCTCTTCTTCAGACAGTAAAAACAATGGACACTAAAAGTGCACCAAGTAGTTCTCTGTTCACCTGTTGACTATAATCAGGGGAGTACTGTGATGTGTATTTCGATGTCTGTTGTTTGTAACATCATATTTGTTTAAAGTTTACTTGTCTGTTTCATAAAGTTTATTAAACTAAGCATTACCATGCACATTACTTTTGTGTATTTGTTTGTATTTTGGTTTGTTTTCAGTTATGTCTGCAGTCTGTTTCAGTCTTCCCTTTTTTAATCTGTTGTTCTTGAGTATATCTTTGTATTTTGGTTTGTTTTCAGTTACTTTGCAATCCGTTTCCATCTCTTTTTCATTTTAAACTGTCGTCCACTTTATACCATCTTTTGTTGTAATCTGGCAGTGAGATCAGAAGTAGTCCATCCTGCAGTTTTGCTTGCACATTAGGCCTTTTTATGCACTTTTGGTTACATTTGAATATTCTTCGTCCATTTGTTTATTTTCATAGATCAGGCATGAAATTCGTCCGCCTAAGGCGGATTTTCCGCCCATTTCTTTCATCTGCGCCGCCCCCCCCCAAAAATGTGCCGCCCAAAAAAAACAATAAAAAAGAAAAGAAAAATCCTGAAATAAACTTTCGTTCGATGCTATTCCCATTTGGACAATTTGTTATTCTCAAAAGAGTCAACCGGTCACTTCCGCCGTCAATCAACATCCGGTCTTTTCGCGCCTGTCGAACGTCGGACATCGTTAAATTGCCGAAGTTTGTCAAGCGCGTCGCGATTTCACGCCAAAAAAAAAGGGATGAGAAACGATTGGAGGTGGGACTGGCTAGACCAGGAAGTGGACGATGTTCGAGTTGGCGATGTGTTTCGCAAATTAGACGAAAAAGGCGCTGCATTTTGTGTTCCATGTGGAAAGATTGACCGACTGAATCAATGTTGTGATGAAGGCTGCCTCATTGTTTTCTTCTTCTTCTTCCTAAAATACTGGTTCACTCAAAAACGAGTAGGTCACCAGCGCGCATGTTAAAAAGTAAAAATAAAATAACACAAAATAATGCGAGTGAATGAGTCAGTATGCACATATAAAAGTATATTATTATATGATCTTTTGAAGTATTATTTTCATTACTGAAAACATGAAAATGTGGCTTATTTGCCCTTCTTAACAGCGCTGAAATAGGGGTTTATTTGCAGTTTTAGGCCTTTTATTTCATAAAAAAGCTTCAGCTTCAGGGGCTCTGCCCCTGACCCCCGCCGGGGCGTTGCCCCTGGGCCCCACTGGGGGCTTACGGTGGGCCCCAGACCCCCGCCGATTTTTCAGCCTTTTTACTGCTGGTCACTTTCATGCCTGATAGATATATGTATTCATTTATTTATTGATTTTACAAACTGCTAGTACAAAATTAATCAGAATGGTAAGATGCTTTCAGCACAACCTAGTTTTTTTGCCTCCATATGGGTGACAATAGTTAAGCTGCCATGCGATTAACTAGTCTGTTTAGATGTGAAAATCAGATATGTAACTTCTATTTAGATAGTTAAGCTGCCATGCGATTAACTAGACTATTTAGATGTGAAAATCAGATATGTAACTGTTCTATTTAGATATGAATATTAGTGTTTTTGTTGTGTTTTTTATTTTCAGGATGGAACCACCACTCCCCTTCCCATATTGAAAATCATGAAAAAGCCAGGTGTGACTGGCTGGGCTATGAAAATTAACACACCAAAAAACTGACATTGAGGTAGTGAAAATGTAAACAATGCCCAGGGTTGATACTAGTGTCCATTAGCATCTGCATGGCTTTCTCCATCTCTTTTGATGGAACGCTTATTTTTATGACCAGTTTACTTACTTTCTGAAAAATCTGGGTTCAATGAATTAACTGGATGACTGGCATCTTCAAGAGGTTTAGTCTGATCCACTGTAAGGATGTTGGTAGAGAAGCTGTTGTGTGATAAATTGGTGTGAATAGTTCTGTTGTTGATTTTTTAAAAGGACAGGTAGTCATTCAGAGATCTGGACAAGGCTCAGACTTTTTTCTTTGTGTGGTGACAGCAGTGAAAGGGCTGTGTTATGGAAAACTGATTTGGAATAAGTAAATCGAGTCTTAACATTAAAGCGGCTGACACACGAGCCTCCCCGCCCGTACGTTTGAAACGAAACGTTTGAACATGTGCGGTCCGACCAGTCAGTGTCGATCGGACGGAGTGCTTCACGAAACGTTTGAACCTGTGCGATCCGACCTATGCGAGTTTTAAACCCTTCGAGTTTGATCCCACATGCCGCTTCAAAGGACTGTACAATTGAATACGAAGCTTTTTCTCGAATATTTAGATTCTTATAATTTTTTGAGCTGACATTCCAAAGCACATCATGGCCTTGGTACGATTCAATCAAATGTTTGGTCTCCGAATCGGACAGTCTGATCGCCTTACTGGACGACGCCATTTTTCCTTTTGTTATGGGTGTTGGCTCAATGCTTAGCGTTGATTGGTTGGAGGATACAAACTGTCCGTTTCGAATAGATTACGGTGTACCTCGAACGGTCGGGTCGAACTGGATGCCGAAGTCCGTTTGAGACGTACGTTTACTATGACAGACGCTCCGTTTGGGATCGGGTTCAACTGGTACGTCCGAAGCGTACGGGCGGGGAGGCTCGTGTGTCAGCCGCTTAAGTCATCTCGTAGCTTATGAAATGATTATACATTCTGCCTCTCATCCCCCATTCTGTTTACCAAAGTTACCATTGCGTAGTGGTTACAAGTTGTGCAGACCTTCTAATCAGCAATGTACTTAGCCCATTTCTTTTATGTTCTTCAGGTATGAATGAATAGCAAGGTACACAGAGTGGGTACATATTCATGCATGCAAAAAGATGATTTTATGCTTAAAACTGTCTGCATTTAAAAAAAAAATATTTGGAACGAAAAAACACACACAAAAAACCCATTCCATTTGTGGCATGTCATCACTTTCCTAATGTAAATCGGTCCTAACGATGGCGCCAAAGAAACACCGGTTTTCAAGATCAGTCGTGCTTTGTACTCTTTCTAGCATAGGAGGAGAAGAGAGAAAATTGGTAACTTGCCAACAGAAATGCTTTTGGGCTTTGCTTGTGCAGATAAATAATTATTAAACTTTTCCTTATTTAGAAGGAAGTCTTCATTGACACTGTCATTGTTATTTTTAACACACATTTGTGTGAGGCCGAGGAGTATTTTTAAGTATTATAATTCATAACGCTTAAGATAATGCATTAAAATCTATTAAATCAAGAGTTCAAAATGCAAAGCTTTGTCTCCATCTCTTCACCAGATGTTATGTGCCCTTCAGATGAAGTGTACAGGAAATGGAAGAGGTGGGGGGAGGGGGTGTCTGTTAGAGGATGCAATCCAGCAAGTAAAGTCTCCAAAGACCTGTGCATATCTGGGATTGGAAGGTCAGCTACCAAATAGGCACATGAAAATTGGTCACATTCTACAACTTTTTTTTCTCTTTTTAAAGGGAGAAGGCAGGGGGTGGGAGGTCTGGACTTTAAATCCTCACCCACCCAACCCCCTCTTCCTCTTTAATGCCCCTCTGGTTGTTGGTCTGTATGATTTTGCATGTTGTTTTTTTTTTCAGTCCTTGTACTGCGTGTGCAGTCTGTGTTCAGTACATACGTAAGGTCCTGTAGTCCATGTCAATACGCTCTGTACTCCAAAACCAAGTAGGTAGGGGGTAAAGAGGGTGGCTTTCATAAAGGGCTTGACATTTTGTGTACATGTGGCATGTGACACACTTTTTGTATTGGATTTTTTTACGACAATTTTGGCACCTTTCTGTAATCATTTGAAACCTGTATTGACATTTCTGTTCCTGAATATTAAAACTGCATCATTAGTTTAGTAAAGCTCTGTGGACAGAATAGAGGTGTTGAGTAAAGCCATAAACATTAAACAGAATATACTTAATATTATATATGAAGATTGTCATGGATGGAAAAATTCCCTTTAAAGAAATAAGAGCCTGGGAATAAAAAGCCTTTTAAATTATGCTGTGCAGGTTATTCAAGCGTTGTGTACTTCAATGCGTATGTTACCGAGTTAAGACAGACTTAAATAAACGTGTCTTTGTATCCAACTTTGTCTTGAAGCACAATTTTGTTATTTTCATCGATATTTGGATGCGCTTCTTTCCCCACTTTTATGATGAAATAAACTGATGTATATAACCATGTTGTATTTTCAGCGTGGAAATTGTGATTGTATACATTTCTTCCCTGTTGGCAGTATTTAGAATAGGTATTCTTTCCTTTTGCAATAAAGAAAAAAATTGCAGGACTTGGAACGGCCCTTCTTGGGTATGGGGGCTTTGGGGAAGTGGTATAAGAAATGGCGACTGCTGAAGAGGAGCTAGTGGTGGGCCAAAGATCCAATCCTGTGGTGTTAAGGGGGGGGGGGGGGGGGGGGGGGGGGGGGGGGGGGGGGGGGGGGGGGGGGAATGGGAGACCTGAGGGTGTCTGTATATTCCCAGGGGAGTTTGAATGGGCTTATGACTGCTTATTGCTGTGCTTTCACCTAATACAAAAGGAGAGTGATGAGGGGTTGAGCACTAGCTCTGCAAGAAAAAAGGTGGTCTGAACAGCATGTCTGGACAAAGATGAATAGCCCTCGTTGCTGGTGAGACATTCAGGAGCAACACCAAAGGCAGTCCGAGGAGTTGCACTCTGCTGGGCCACTTCAAAGTGCGTACAAGACATATAAATTGTAAGACAAGTCCGTGAGGTTAGAAAATGATCACAAGCCGAAGATCACCGCCTATTCATAACACTGTTAGGAAAAAATCAGACCATGTTGCACGAAAATAGTACTGGTTGTAAATGTACTTGCATCCACATACGTTCATGTTTGAAGTAATTACAAGATCCAGTGTTTTCTCAATGTCATCTACACATCACAGCGTAAGCCCTGGAGCTGATCTTCTGCTCGGATGATCGTCTGCTGGGATGTTGGCCGATTCTAGTACCTGAAGAAGAGCAGCGTCAGAGGCCTAATTCACCAGCATGCTCCAAAAAGATCTGTAGTTCTTGCACATGAAAGGACCATTAACATCCATGTTCTTGCTGGGCAGGAAAATGGTCAGTCCAGAATGTAGATTTTTAGGCAAATGGATGTATGCATAGATGGAAGGGTACCAACCTAATTGCATTGCAGATGAGCATTGAGGGGCCCAAAGGTATACTGTGGATTTCACTTACCAACCAGATGATAGACAGCCATGGCATGATTTAAAAAAAAAAAAAAAAAAAAACTAGAGTATTCAAGGACTCCACATCACATGGTAAATAGAACTCCAGGGATACTACAGATTTACAAGATTCAGCTATATAGAAAGGGCTTTAGGCAGGTCATGAGAATTGAATGGTGTTCAATGCAAGAGTCTCCCACGAAGGAAGCTGATCAAAATAGCAACAAAACCTAGATGGTATGAGATTTTCATAGACAGACAAAAAGGCCAACAGGTGCGCAACAATCTCGCTCACTGCTGGTTTAAATGGCTGACTACTAACAGTATCGCCAAGCAAAATTTTCCAACAAGGCCAGGCCAGCAGTACTGGAAAGGGCCAGAAAATTTGTTTTCCAGTGGTTTTTTTTGTTTTGCCACTTCAATTTCAATGCCTTCCAGTGCATTATTTTCACACGGACTATCCGGGCTATTCCATACACGACCATCCAGGTTTGTCCTGTCACGGCTCCAGCACCACAGTCCACAGAGTGAGGCAACCCACCAGAGGAGACACTGGACTTTGCCTTAGTCAGGCAAATCATGGATGTCATTACAAAGACAACTTGTACAAAGGGTGGTCCTGATTGGGAGAACAAAATCATCCCCCTGACTTATCATCTTAAACTCACTGTTTCTCACTTGCAACATGGAAACAAACAGGAATGAATCGGAAACAAGTTTTTGATTTTTGTTTTAAAAGGCACTGGTTAACCTATGTACATCAAACACAAACAATCCACACATCACAGAATGTTAAGAACATAACTAAAATGCTCAACTTGAGATAACAGCTTGGTTGATTTTTTTCTTCTTCAATAATCAGATGAGTGTACTGCTCCTCTTGATGAGTCGCACACACACTCGTACATTATAAACATTATATACATCCCAACATTAACCAGCACACACACACGGACACACTTTGTTGTCTCGAGTGACACAGGAGTCATGACAGTACACTTCCTTCTATCCTGCACCTTAGCCAGTTTTCAATTTCTATGCTTTTTTACTTCTGTGGAAGTCGTCCAGAATCTGTGGACTCTCTAGATCGCTTTTGGAAAATCCCCAAACACGGGGTCCTTAGAGTGAAAGAATATTTGATGGGAAATCAGTTTAGTACAAAGATTATCAAAACATTTTGAGGAGAAAAAGTTTTTAGAGGAAGGGAGGAGTCTTCACTGGGAGGTGGGAGGGTGGGGATGGGGTTAGTACAAAGACCAAAATGTTTTAAAGAAGAAAAGTATTGGGGGGTGGGATGGAGAGTTTGCATAAAGGTCAATTTAGTACAGAGAAAGAAAAACAGTAGGTACACATCTACATCAATTCACAGCATGATGCTAAACTACTGACATGGTTAAGGTGAACAAGACAAGAGGGTGGAGAGGATGCCTGTTATTGATTTTTAACCCCTCGTTTGAAAATGGGTAAACCATTAATCAAAAACATTTAAATGCAACAAAAATGCACAGGATGGTCAGCAGGGCTAACATATATTACTGAATGGACAACTAGTATCCCACTCTGGACAGTGTATACATCTTGATCTACTAGTCTCCAGCTACATCAAAACAGCTGGCATGTTATGAATTGTTTGCAATGAAAATGTAATTAAGACTTGAACAAGGACACACAAAATGGACACAAAGGCAAACATAAAAACCAAACAGTAGATGACCATAAGAAAGATTAAAAGAAAAAAAAAAAATGCAGCACCTCAGAGAGTGATGGGAAAGAGGTAACTACCAGAAGATGTGGATCAATTGACAGAAACCCCGGCATCCCCATGGGGTGGAACCATATGTGATCTTAATACAGCAGACATCAATGTAGCACATTGACAATTACCAGCGGATGATATGGAACATCATCATTGTCACCTATGTCCTACTGTGACCTTGTGGAAGTAAGACATGCGTTTTAAAAACACTTTTCTCCAGTGTTATACCAATGGAGGCTGTCACTGGACAGAAGTGGCGATGCCCTCTGGAGGGATGGCTCACTCATGCTGGCTTTGCGACTAAGCAATTATGGTCGTCAGTAGAGGGGTTAGTAGGTGGCTTCCAGAGCATGTTACATCAGAACAGGCACAACTGAACACCACTGAACTGACTATGCAGTAGTGCAGTGTCTCCTCGGGTGGTTTGCCTCATGACTGGACACTGACCGCTCCCAGTGGACTGCCAGTGCCAGAGTTGTGGCGGGACAAGCCAGGCTGTGGCTGTGGACAGGGAGCCAGAATGAATGACATGGGTGCAATGCCAATGATATGGCACACAAGACGAGACAGTGCAAAAAAAAAAAAAAAAGCTTTCATAACTCTGCAGTCTCTCATATACATGCTCTCTACCTTTAACAGGAGGACCTGAGCCACCTTTACAATTCATCATTATGAATATGGTACTTATTATTACTGAGAACATTAACCCGTTCAGTGCCTCCCAATAGTACAAACAAAGGTGTTCCCAGGTGCCGGGGAAATCTCATGATTTGGGGGTCATAATTAACAAAAAATTCTAGCTCAGAAACTACAAAAGATAGAAAAATGAAATCTATATCAGTTTTGAAGGAAATTGAATGAAGATTTTGAATCTGGGCTTCTTTTGTTTTAATTTTGATAATACAAAAGTATTTAGGCTTGTAGATTTGGATAGATTTTTTTGCACGATCAAAAACATATGTATTTACCACATCCAAACAAGAACACACAGCAAAAAAGTTGAAAATAAAGTTTGTATTGTCACACTATACCTGTAAATGAAAGTAAAACAGTTTGGAAGTCTATCAAGACGCTCACACTCGATGCAGACTGACCAGTCCACGACCACGCCCCCCCCCCCCTCCCCACCACACCCCCTTGCTCAACTTCAACCCTCTCTTTCACTCCTCATCTTCCCCTACCTTTTCGTCTGCACCGTGTCACGCCGCGAGCAGGCCACGATCCCTCTCGCACTGATTTCACATCACTGGACACCAGCACGCAGTGCAGAGTACACACTTGGCTGGCTCGTTCGACTGACGCTGTCAGCTGAACACACACTGAGAGGTCACAGAGCCCTACTCAATAACTGACGAATATGGTCGGCAATTCCACCACTATCATCATCTCACCTTCATGCTCGAGTTAGTCGTTGAATAAAAGATTATTGTGTTTGTCAAAAATCATCAGCAGAGCCTGCTCAGCTGTGTAAATACGTTGACTTGGTCGCTGGGCTTGTCAGGTTGCGCCGCCATCTTTGCAAGCGAGACACGAAGTGCTGGCTGGTCACCAGTCAGTGATAAGAATAAATGGGCTTTCCCCTCACGTGTGGTCATTTACATATTATTTTAAGACTACAGACATATAAGGCTTTCTACGCAAACTCTATTTGAGTCCGTTGATAGAAATAGTAACGAATGAAAACTCAAGAAAAATGCATGACGTCAGGGGACTGCCCATAGGCACATGGAAAGCACTTTTATTTCCGCGTCAGCTGACTGACTAAAGGCGCTCAACGGGTTAAAATGCCTAATCCAGTAAACACCCTCAGCATTCACAATCCACATATCAAAAAATACAAAAAAGAAACAAAAACAGCTAGGCACATAAAGCATGCAACAACCAAATGCTCATACCACACTCGACAGTGCCACAACCTATCCCAGCCTTGTCAATCCCTCTCTCTACCCATCCCGGCCTTAAAAACAAAAAAGGTCACGATGAATTAATCTACGCAAACGCCACAACAGAGTACACATCCACTCGTAGCCATCACCGACACATAAAATGTTATGACATCAGAGGCAATGAAACTCGCTGTCGTAGAAGAGCCGTGTTTTTGAGTCATAAGTGACTGAAGAAGCAAACACATTTTCTGCATATGAAGCTTCCATCTTTTCAGCTTGCGAGTCCTGGAGACTTATTTAAAAACAAAAACATGTAGAACAGCCATCTTCTGGGTGGGTACATCAGTGGATGGTTTAATCAATAAGCAATTGCATCATATACCATTGCAGCAGTCCTCTTCCCCCTCCTCCCTTCCCACTCCTCATTGATTCCACTTCCCCACTGTCCCCTTCCCTCATTTTGCAGACTGGATCTGTGCAGTCACACCTCTCTTCCCCAGTGACTAACCGTTCAGACTGGAATGACAGTGGACACAGTCACTGTGGGCTGTTGCTCAAAGATTGTCCCTATATTTTATATGGTTTGAATAATGCTTTTAGTTTTTCAGCGACTTTTTTCCTCTCCACACTTTTGTTTTGTTCCATTTATTACCCTTCACTGGCTGCTTTGAGGCTGCTGTTGGATTCTTTTTTCGAACCCTTGGTAGTGAGAACACCACAGAATCATGGACTGTGGTGTGTCTCTATTTGACACCAAGAGCACAGACACAATTAGCCGTGTCTCCCTGATGAGTCCGATCCAGCGGACGAAAGGCCTAGGAGCAGGCAATACAAATAAATGTGCCTTTGAGAGGGATTACGATGGTTCCTCAGGCAGCTAGTGAAGGGCTTCTCATATTTATAATATATTCCCCATTTTCTTCATCTTCAAAAACAATTTTTTTTTTTTTTTTTTTTTTCCTAAGTTCAGATCTTTGTCAAGTCATTACTATAACGACTGAAGAATTGTTAGCCTGCACTTGTTTTCCCCCACTACTTAACTGTTCAGCATTAGGCTGTTGCTTTGTTATCAGTTGCTGACCTTTAGCTATATGCCTTGTGTTTTAGCTCTTGTGTGAATACTGAATCAACTGGAAACATAAAAACAAGTGTCTGTGATCTAAAAAGAGATAAAACAACAAGAATGAAATGCAATCTTGGACTGCTTTTGCCAGAGTAAGTTGAATTCTAGACATTTTTATGAAAGAAATCGTCACTTGTTAGCATCACAGCTTCTTCCTTCTTGACACAGATTCACCGTGACAGTACACGTGAAAGAAACATCCTGGACCTCGTGTTTACTAGCAACCCCAGCCTCCGTAAGAGCTGTGTCTGTGCCTGGCATCTCTGACCACGACATCATAGTGTCCGACTTTGTGACGTCCAACCTCAGAGAACCAAGGAGAAACCACACAGATGTCTCATCTACAGTAAGGCAAACTGGGACAGCCTGAACTCAGAACTAGGCATGCTTGAGACGGAGATCAGCGACATGGAGGAGTTAGAGGTTGAACCCATGTGGACACACTTCAAGACATCCTTGATGTCTGCGGTAGAACGCCACATACCATCCAGCCTCGACAACCTACTCATAACCTGCCATGGGTCAATTACAAGATACGCAAGTTGCTCCGCCGGAAGAAAAGACTCTACAAGCAAGCGAAGCGTACAAACAACTGGACAAACTTTCGCTTTATCCAGAAGGAATGTAGAAGGAAACTCCGACAGGCAGAATGGAAATTTGTTAACACCGCAATAGAAGATGGCATGAAAGAGAACAATACCAAGCCCTTCTGGAAGTATGTGAAATCTAGACGACAAGACAGCACAGGTGTCGCTCCACTAAAGAAAGGTATACCCTGTTCAGCGACAGTGCCTCCAAGGCAACCATCCTGCTGCAACAATTTGTGTCTGTCTTACACCTCCAGTTAAGGGCCCTCTGCCAGACTTCCAACAAACAGCTTACCCCACACTTGAAAACTTGACCATCAAGACAGAAGGTATTACAAAACTGCTGCGGAACCGTAACCCAGCTAAAGCCTCTGGACCAGATGGAATTCCAAACCGCATCCTTAGAACATGTGCAGACAAAATCGCTCCCTCGCTGGCAGCCATATTCAAGGTGTCACTTATGACAGGACAACTTCCATCTGACTGGCTGTCTGCGAATGTCTCACCAGTCCCAAAGAAAGGAGATCGCCACAAGGCTGAGAACTACAGACCAGTTTCACTGACATCAGTTCCGTGCAAGATCTTGGAACATATTATCTGCCGTCATCTCCCATGCCATCTGGAAAAGCATCGAATCCTCACCGATAGAAACCATGGATTCAGAGCTGGTCATTCCTGCGAAACTCAGTTGTTGACCACCATGCAGGACATTCTCTCCTCCCATGATTCAGGCTGCCAGACTGACATTATTATTCTAGATTTCAGCAAGGCATTCGACACCGTGCCTCATGACCGCCTTCTGCTGAAATTGGACCACTATGGTATACGTGGACCCATCTTGACATGGCTACAGACCTTTCTCACCAAACGGAGGATGAGGGTGGTGCTGGAAGGCGATACATCGAGGAAGCAGCAGTCTTGTCTGGGGTCCCCCAGGGCACCGTGCTCGGCCCTTTGCTGTTCTTGTGCCATATCAACGACCTTCCGGCATCAGTAAAGTCAACAGTACGCCTCTTTGCTGATGACTGCCTTCTGTACAGACCAATTCACTCCATTCAGGACCATCTCATCCTCCAGCAAGACCTAAAAAACTTGGAAAAGTGGGCAAACCAGTGGGGAATGCGCTTTAATGCGAAGAAATGCCATGTCCTCTCCACCTCGAACCGGTCAAGCCACTTCTACAGCCTGAATAACACGATCTTGAAGCAAGTCCACCAAAAACCCTTACCTGGGCATACAGATTTCTTCTGACCTGAAATGGACTGCCCATGTCGTGGGGCTGTGCAAGAGGGCTGGATCAACCTTGGGCTTCTTGCGACGAAATCTTCGTAACTGCCCACAGGAATGTCACCGCCTTGCCTATATTGCACTCGTCAGGTCCACTCTTGAGTACGGCGCTGTGGCATGGGATCCATTCACAAAGCAAGACATCGACCGAATTGAAAAGGTCCAACGATTAGCTGCCCGCTTTATTTGCAATAACTACAGAGACAGGGACCCAGGCTGTGTCACTAAGATGCTACAATACCTCCAACTGCCACCTTTGGAGCCTCCGCCGAAGACAGCTTCGACTCACCATGCTGTACAAGATTGCCGGCGACCTAGTCCCTGCAATACCAGCTGATACCTTCCTCACCCAGCAGATCAGACCAGGCGGAGAATTAAACCAACCACATTTACAGACTGTGTAAGCCAAAACCCCTACAAAGGCAGATCTACAACAACAATAGAGCCTTCGTCATACAGTCCACTGCAACTGAACAATATAGAAATTCCTTTTTCATCCGAACTCCCCAGGAACAACAACACCGTCCAACAGCAGAATGCCAGTGCCTTCTCCACCGCACTAGGCAGGGTTGAGGCGGCCATTTTCCACACTAACCCGCCAACATCCCCCCCCCTCCCCCATATCCCCCTCTGTTTTTAATATTCTAGAATCTTACGCTGCGCAACCAGTTGTGTAATAGCCATTACTGGCTCCTACAACTAGCCGCCAACCAACAACCACAGGCGGAGATCCAGATCCAGATCCAGATCCAGCTTGAAAATAAAATCAGATTAAGAGCGTGTGGTCTTATGTTTTACAGAAGTCTTCGGCTGTGTTTATTCATTGAAAAGTATCATATGCATGGATCCAGTAAAACTAAAAGCAAAACAACTAAAACAAGTGCAACAACAGGCCATGCCAGCGTGGTTAAGTCTTTTTAAACCATGGAGAGATATCCTGGCCAGTTTGTCTTCAACTTTGCATTACCACCGCCTTTCTCCCTCCACCCTAATCCCAGCCCCTCTCCCCCACCCCACCACACCTGTTTCTACCAGACTGGTCAGTTTTCAACACAGAAACAGGAAGAGCAAGTTGTAAACAACCTTGCAGCAGACAACAGTTGACAAAATTTTTGGCTTGTTTTCTTAAAAGGCAAAAGCTATTGTGGCTGATGTTTCTGCTGATTAGCATAATAGACTTGACACTGGACAGGGCTGTGTCTACTCATCCATGAACCTACAGCAGGTCAACAATGAACCTTTAAAACGGTCAACATGCCAAAAGTGTCATGTCATACAGACATTGTGTCCCATTCCTTCAGGAAGGGCACTGAGCACAATCTTGTACTTCTACTGGGAATCTCTCCCTAAATTCAGATTAATCTTTTAATGTACACTTTTTTTTTAAAAACTTGCTGTTCACTTTCATCTTATCACATACACAAGTGCATGTGCCTCTCAGTCAATTTGTACATCTTGGCTTCCTTCACCCAGCTGCTTACCATTCAGCTCCTTCACAGACCTCATCATGCAGCGTAATTTATCACACCACAGTGAAACATTACTTGAGTGAGTAGGGAATAATGCACTGTTCAGCACACGATAGAAGATTGTATAAGCAGACTATTTTGAATGTCTTTTTTTTTTTCTTTCACTCCCCACTGCACCCAGCTTCGAAG
This sequence comes from Conus ventricosus, assembly GCA_018398815.1. Classification (NCBI taxonomy): domain Eukaryota; kingdom Metazoa; phylum Mollusca; class Gastropoda; order Neogastropoda; family Conidae; genus Conus; species Conus ventricosus. The sequence continues at coordinate 40,962,545 of CM031609.1, forward strand.
ACTTCATGTGGACAAGTTGGCTTGATCGTGAAACTGCTGATCCACAGCTCTGGACAGGCAGTGGAGAAAGACTTCCACTGTGGTTGTGGGGCCCTGCAAAGTCATCACAGCCTGTTTATCAATGTCTGCATGCTACTGAGATCCCTGAGTCATGACATTAAGTGGTGGTCATCCTAGCAACCCTGAAAATTATTGCATTCTGAGACTTTTCCAGAACTTCAGGAGTACATAAATTTCATTCATTTAAGTACGTTTTTAAAAGCACAGGGAGTCCTTGCGTGCAGAGCTACATGAACTTTTAACCTTTGTGACATAGATGATCACAGCACATGCTTTTATGTGTAGTGGATCATTTGTGCGAGGTATTCTTTTTTCTTTCTTTTTTGTGCTGGAGTCTAACTTCACTATTCAATCACATGGAACACAAACAGCGACACCAATCTTGTGGCACAAAAATTTGTGTGCCAACCCATTCTAGCATTTGAACAAAGCTTTCCCATATCAAGCATTTTCCAAACTGTCTTTACCGATTCATTTCAAGATTCTGATGTAATCTGTTGTAAAGTAATTCACATTTTCCCTTTTTACCCATCTCTTTTGCCAAATAGTTCCCATTTTTCGGTCATTTTTCCCCTCTCTCCTCGACATACACAGGATCTGAAGCAAAATTAGAGCACTGACCGATCTTATGGAACAGTGGTGACCGTCCTACGAGTCCCAGGACGCAGGAGTCGGATGGCGCAGGACCTTCTAAGTCTACACAGTCATTCTCACCATATGTATACGCAAGCCCTTGGCTTAACCCTCTTGTATTCAGATTCTCCGAGGCCAAATTCCCCCAGTTTTCAGATTTTTTTGGTGAATTTAGCCTTAAAATGGGTATGTATGGTTCATGCTTCACCACAACCAAGAATAAACCTCTAGAGCTACGAAATTCCGCATGTATGATCACAAGGCTTTGTTCTATACTGTGAGCAAGATTTTGTGTGTCTCGAGGTGAAAGGTCGTGTCACTGTCACCAAAATGTCACCTAATGTGTCACATGCGATGGTGACAATTCTAATACAGCACACCAACATGCAGTTATCCCATGCACATGCATGTTAGTGTTGTAAAATGAAAGCTGCGGCCTAAGTGAGATGATCTGTCTTCTGTCCGCCTGTTCAGTCCCCACAGGTAATCCACAGAATGTCACACACAACTAGTGTCAATTGTCACTACTGAACAGTTACTGTAGATTCAAGCACAGTTCCTCATTGTTTTTCTGTCACTGTTCTAAGCACCGTATACATGTCCATATGTATTTACACAATGTATAGCTGTGAAGAAATTGAGTAGAGTGTCACTGCCAAGTGTCATCAAAGCACTGTCACCATAAACTACAGGTAAGCATATATACACGTACACACAGAGAGACTAGCAAACTGCCCTACTGTTGAGCCCCTTTCTGCGCATGGTAGTCATGGAAACAGTCATTCTTATGAAAGTATAGAGGCACCTGGCAGAAAGAACACATATATGTCATAGGGAATAATCAGTACAGAGACAGCCCCGCATTTCGTCAGGTGTTGTGTCGAACCAGAGGGGGTCAGGTGTGCCCTTAGCTGCTTGTCTTTGTTGAGCGTATCTGTTAGTTTCTTCTGCTACTAGTTGGAAAAATGTGAGAGGTAGAAAAAAGAAATAATATAGTGCGGTGGCAGTGTTCGGCAGTGAGTGCGCTTGGCCTGTCGGCTGTTGGAATGCGACCACATTGGCAGGATGTGTAGCCGGTCGCCATTGTTTTGCAGAACGGCGAGTAGCATGTTGTACTGAGGGTCGCTTTCACCATTTTCCTCTCCTTCATTGGTGCCGATTTCAACATCATTCTCTTCTCCTAACTCTCCATTTTCATACTTCTCTACTTCTTGCATAATTTGATCCCACTCCTCCGCTGAATACTCGGGAATATCACCAAACTCGCTGTTGTTAGCAGACGACGCCATTGTGAAAATCGGTCAGTCTCACGCACAACTCTTCGCTTGCAGTTTCTCCTCTTTCTTAGTGAATGGAAGTGGTGCCAGCATCCAAAAATAGTGCAGCCACATTACTGGGCTATAGTGGGAAATCCCCAACAACTTTTAGTGGCTCTCCGAATATTTTCACGGAGTCAGCACGTGATGGAAAAGTACCATACACAGGCGGCGGGCAGCTCCCGTCTGCGCCCGTTACGAAATCTAGTGCGCTGTCTCAGCGCTCCCGTCTGCGCCCGTTATGAATACAAGAGGGTTAATAAGAAGTAAAATTTTCTCATTTTTCTTTTTTTTAGATTCTTGAGAAAAGGTCTGTTAATTATGATAGTGTTATTAAGATTTTGCACCAAAAATCAAATGAACGGTGGCGAAAGCCACAAAAAACAATCTGTTCAAGACATTTCTCTCATTTCATACCCTGCTGTACCAAACAAGTCATATGCAAAGATGAACAACAAATAGCATATTGCTTTTTAAAAAAAAATTGTAAAACCAGAAAGTACCCTCCAAAAATTGAGCCGATCCAGAGGAAACACTGATCACCAAAACATATTTTTCTGTTCTGGATTTCAAGTTCATTCTGGAAGATTTATCCCTTGAATTGGACTATATGCTGGCAGTACCACTTTCCCTGGTCGTGTCTACAATTGTCAGTCAAGGTTGCTTTTTTGGAGAGTAAAATTAGCAACAAACCTTGTGAGGAATTCATTAGTGTATATCACACACCACCACCATCTTTCAATTGAAAATGAATTGCAAAAGACTTTGTAATTCAATCAGCAGTTGAAAACAATTCCCAAGGATGCTAAGCACAGTACAGACAAACTTTAAGTTTAAAAAAGAAAAAAAAAAAACAGCACCTGTATCCTGAATGCCAAAACATGCGTGACATTCTTGCTTTTCTTCTCATTTGATTCCAACAATTCAGATTGCAGCAGTGCTTATTCTATACAAGAACCCTACAGTGTAACTTTTCTGATTCAAAAAACAAAAACATAAACAAACTGCACACACACACACACACACACACACACACACACACACGCATGCACACACACACACACACATAAACATCAGGTAAGGTGTAATAAACCTTGCAGTCAAAGACTAAAATAATAGTTATACACATACAGGCTGTGTGGCCTCTAAAGTTAAATGAGCAGCGTATGCGTGCAGCATGAGTTACCCCTCCCGCACACACAGCCACTCTCGCTAAAACCCCCCACATACGTAGCGATTCTGGCATTTTTAAAATTTATTTATGTGTTATGTTTGGTCCGTGTTAACATCATGTTTGGTATGTCCGAAAAAAGAAATCAAGGACTTTTTGATGAATGTACTTTCAAAACTCTAAGAGATCCTGCGTTGAGACAATGCTCGGATGAATAAAGTAACCAAACCACACAGAAATAAAAACAAGTGCAGAGTTTGACGATCAAAGTTTAGTAATGGCATGCAGACAAATTGATACAAAAAAGCACTCACCTAATACAGTTATGGTTATGATGCGTTTCTCTATCAGTTATTATCCATTTTTAAACAATTTCACAGAATTTGAGAGAGATTTTGCGAGTCAAGCGCCTGTGTGTGTGTTACTGAATCAGTCGAATCAGTTCATTTGCCACTGTAATCAAGAACATCTTCAAATAGACATTCGTCATCTTCCCCCCCCTCATCTCCACTGTCAATCGACTCTCCTGCGTTATCGGAACTGCCTTGAATACGTTGAAACAAGACCTTGTTCTAAAGAAATGATTTGCTGGCGCCGAGCTGGCATTTTGACAAGCAAGCAGACGAAAGGCGGTGTCAGAAACACAGTCAGTTCCAGTCGGAAAAACCAGCAAGGGGTTCTTTGTCTCAGCCGCAGATAGCGAACGTGAAGTTTGCTTAAACTTAAGAACTAGGGCACGTCAGGCTACCAGGAACCCTCTACTAACTGCTGGCGGGAGTTACTTCTCTTAGACTGTTACAGTTTGAATAGAATTTTTTGAAATAAGAACGCACGGAAGTGTGCGCGCAGTAGACAATGGAGTTCTCAGTCAGCACATGGCACTGTGCTGACAACCAATAATTAATCAGCCAAATATGAAACTGGGTTTAACCATTACACTTCCATGAAACCTGAGGGCCATTACAGATGTTCAACCTAATTTGGACACCAGTCCTACTACTTTGGCGTCTGTGTTATCTGATATAAACAAACATTTTCAATCAATCACATACATACACTCAAGTGTTCAGGGTCTATGAATGGGCACCTGAAAGTGTCAAAGCTTAGCAAAAATCAAAAGGGAAAAAAAGAGGGTGCCATCCCAATCAAACTCTACCCAAGAACACATTGAAGTTGCTTCATTCTGACAGGATGGGCAATGTTACGTATTTTCTTACCTCTATGATCTTTTCTGGAAGATGGGGGTGAAGGGAATCATGTTCCAGGTCTGCTAGTTACCAGTACACACCACAGTTTTTTCCCCTCCAATCCCTCATCGACATAAAACAGGTCAATACAACATATCCCTTCCATGTGTGAAGGAATTTCAGTATGTCAGAAAATTGATCTTTAAATCTCTTCATCTAAAAACAAACAAACAAACACCAAAAAAACCCATTAAACACAGCTTTTGTCTTAATGTTTCTCTTCTAGTTTTTCTGTCTCCGCACAAAGAAATGTCTGTGATTTCATCAGCTGCAGCACATGTGCCCTTCCTCCGCCATCACACTTCCTTAACACACACACCTGTTCCAACAAAAGGATTCACCGCCCTCTTCTTCAAGTGGTACATCTGACCCCATGTTTTTCATGTCATCAGAAACACTTTTGCCAGTGGTGGCATGGACTAACTTGTAATCCTGCTATCAGCTCAGCATCACACTGGTCAAGTCCCCATAGTAAAGAATAACATCAGCATGCACCTCATCTTTGCCTCTTTCCTGATCATCAAATCAATCTACAGGATCAAGATCAGATTCACAGCCACGTAAATAATACAATCTGCTTCCATCATTCCATGAAGAATTGTCTCCTGTATATCAAACCAATAAACTGCAAATCTCTCACAGTAAAACCTGTGAGCATCATAAAGCCAAAAAGAATTTACTGAAGTTGTCCAGAGGCAAAGAAAAGGTTACTCAGCACAATAATGTGTGGAACATGCTTTTTCTCTCAGGTCTGTGGGTTTATTGGCTCTCAGCTGTAGACTTTCATGGACTGACATCTGAAGACTGACTGAAGATAGAACACTGGTCTCAGTACAGAGCCCTGATTGCCCTAGGTGATGTGCACAATCACTTAAGTCTAGTCATTCGAATTTAAAGGTTGACCTGTAGCTTCTCGTGTAACACATGTTAAAAGCAATGAAGTGTCCTCTGACTTTCTTCACCCCGTGTTTTGCTCACCTGAATAAACAAGGCATGGGCCATGAAGGGAAGCTTGCGAAGAGTGCGACCGCTGAGACCTGACTCTTCCTGCACATCAACATGTAACCATCAGATAAATCTTTGTCACACTATCTACAAGCTGTTGACACATCTGAACCCTTCTGCACATCTACAGCTTACTATCGGATAAACAATAATCATTCTATCTATAAACCACTGACACACCTTCACTTTTCTGTACCTCCACATGTTACCACCAGATAAACATTTCTCATACTATCACAAAACCATCGACATATCTTAACTCTTCTGTACATATATGCGTTACCATCACACAAACATTTCTCATACTGTTTACAGCCCTGATGTGGCCCTTTGCGGTCGGCTGGGCTATAAGCAACATTATCTTATCATACTGTTTATACACCACTGACATACCTTAACACATCTTTACCTCCACATGTTACCATCAGATAAACATTTCCCACATATCTATAGACTGTTGACACATCTTAACTCTTCTGTATATATGCATGTTGCCATCAAATCAATATTTCTCACACTATCTCTGTCATGTGACGTAGCCTCACATCAAGGCATGTGGCGCTCCATCACATGTAGTTAGTGATATGAATCATTTCCCCATGCCACTACTGAAAAGGAAGGATATTCATGTGGCTTGACTAGTGTAGCGGGCGTCCCCAAATAATTGTGAGTATGACTCGGTAAAGAAACAAACGTGGTCATTGGGTGAAAGTGACCACTGAGAGATAGTTTAACAAGGGCTGGTAAGGTGCTGGTCATGTGTTTTGAACACGAGTATGCACTCACTAGGAGGAGGGAAGAAAGAATCAGTTTTAACCCAGCAGATGGCCTAGAGACTCGAACCTGTCAGGACGTTGGTCCTCTCTGCTGACCAGTCATTACCAGGTGAGCGATAGATAGTTGGGGAAAGCTACAGGGGAAAACTTAAGGAAAAGAGAAAGAAAGAATCATATGTTGAATTAAGAAGGTTACTTACACGAACCTTATTCGTGTTTCAGCCCTTCACCCTTTTACCCTTCGCCCTTCACCCTTCACCTTTCACCCCGTGAGGTGGTTGAAGATGGCCATGGTGTGGGGAACACACCGGTAGGCAGCCCCAGGAATTAAGGACTCCAGGGAGAGGAGTCGGGAACTCGTCATCTCTCCAGGGACAGGAGAAGACGAGGGAGAGGAGTTGGAACTCATCTCTCCAGTGACAAGAAGAGTCGAGGGAGAGGAGTCGGAAGTCATATCTCCAGGACGGGAGAAATCGAGGGGGCGAGATGATGTCTGAGAGACAGGGAATCCTGAAAGGATGAGGCGAGTCGTAATTCGGATGCAGGCATAGCATTAAGGAGTGAGAGAATCATTTATTTTCCTGGTCTGGAGTTTGTGGGCCAATGTTGTGTGGAGGCCGTGACTTTATGAAGTCTTGAGTGAGTTAGTTGGCCTCTCAGTGGAAAGAGTGCTACATGTATAAAATTTGTTTATAACGTGTTTGATGTGATTTAGTAAAGTGTTTTCCCGAAGGAGAGGGGAGGAGAAGAAAAAAACATTCGGTAGTGCGCCTTTTGGTTGATCGGAAAGATTGCGTGTGCGTATGGAGTAAATGCTGTCATGAATGCGCGTGTGCAAAAGTGACAGTGTGACAGTGGTGACCCCGACTCCAGTTTCACCGACGTAGCTGCCGTTGTTTTGTTTCCCTAGAAAAAAAAAGAGAAAGATTTCTATTTGTACTTCAGAGGAAGGATTTGTATTTGTGCCCTTGGGGCTGAGAAAAAAGATTTTGATTTGTACCTCAAGGGTTGAGGGAAGAAAAAAGAAAAGAAATTAGTAATTATGTATATGTTTTTTTTTTTTCTATTTTATATGTGTTTGG
>CM031609.1:40970834-41020146 GCA_018398815.1 Conus ventricosus
ACATATGTTATAAGAGAAAGCATACATTTATACAAATAGTTGAAAATACAATAAGTGAAACAGCTGAAAACAGTAATGGACCATGTGGCACCTGCTGCTGTTTGTTTCTCTCCACATTCATCATCACCATTGTTATAGAAGTGTGTCTTTAAACACTGAGAGCGTCAGTGTGATATGTTAATGTTTACTATGTGATTGAAAGCAAGTATGTATATATTTGCTGAACAACATTTTTAACCAAGAATCAAGAGAATATGAGAATGCTCATAAACATTGCTTCTTGTTCGATATCAATCAAGATGATATTTATAATCTTCAGTTGAAATTTTTTTTGTTGTTTTGTGACAGTATTTGTAGCATTTTCCTTGTTCTGTTATTCTTCTTTGTCTTTTTTTTGTTTTGTTTTGTTAACGTCTAATCCCTCTAGAGATTACATCCACACCATGTATCAGCTCCTACATACATGATCACCCCTATAAGAATGTCATACAGCATTTTCAGCTGTCAATATCAGATGGGCATGAGGCAACACACCAGAGAAAACCTGCGCTTCTGCTGCACTATTTTGCTGGTGCCTGTTCTGGCCCTGCTTGTGCAGGACACCACCTACTTAGTCCCCTGCTGGCAACAGTGATTGCATGAATGAGCGCACCCCTCTGGATGGCACTATCACTTCCGTTCAATGATCGACCCATGAACTTGCCAACCACAAGGACTTCTTACATTGTCCAACTTTGCACAGTCATGGACATAGAAAGTCAAACTTTAGGCCACCACAAGGACTTCTTGTATTGTTGAACTTCGCACAGTCATGGATGAAGAAAGTCAATAAAATTTTGTGGTCACCACAAGAGCAGGGCATGAAAGGCATTAGAATTAGAATTTTTTTTTTTTTTAAGTGGATGAGTATCAAGCAGGTTGGTTGGGGTGATGCTATACAGGAGCATGAAAATGCAGCATTCATTTATTGCAGTCCTTATTTCTTTATTGTCATACTTTTTTTTTAATTTCCATTTTTTGAGGGGGAGGGAAGGGTCTGTTTTGATTTGTAAATCACAAGACAGGTTTTGAAATCAAAGCAAAGTTAAAAAGGAAAATGTTAATTGAAAAAAAAAAGTTTTTTCTTCCCATGATAAGCTTGGCATGGTTTTCACTGTGTATATACTGGTAAGGCTTTTTAATGGCTATGCACTTGTTGATTGTTGCTGACTGTTATTTTTTTCAGATATGGGTGCTTTCAAACATATATATTGATGCATTCTGGTTTTATATTTTATGAAAATGAATTGTAGCCTACAGGGCCTATAGTTTAAAATGCATTGTTATTTGTCACAAAAAATTTTGTGCTTTTAAAGTTCGCAGTTATTGTAATAAATGTTTCACCTTCCCGTCTGTTCATCCATTTAGGATGGCGTAGGTTCTTATGGTACTAACCGCATCCCTTGGGCTAGTAATTTCCTCTTTTTTATCATTATCTTTGACTTGGCCATTTTCTGTCTTTACTGTCATCTACTCTGTGAGTGTGTGTGTGTGTATTTGTGCATGCACCAGTGTGTGAGTATGGTTGATTCCCTGAATTTTGTTGCAGAAAATCTTTAATACTTTGTTTTCTCTGGACACAAATTATAACATGCAAGGGTTTTTTTGTTTGTTTGTTTGTTTTTGTTATAATCTGGCAGTAAGATAGTTAAATTGTTCTTACAGAGTAGACGTTGGCTGTCCATTCTGTGATGTCTGTTTGCTCATTTGGCTTTCTTGTACATTTTTGGTCATATATATGTGACTTTTTTTCGTTAGCGTATTAGTCGTTTTTGTAAGCCGAGAGTGAAAAAAGCAATGGATTTGCTAATGCCCTCAGAATGGCCGAGATTTATCCACCTTGATGCACTCAGAATGGCATAGATTTATTCACCTTAAGGATTTTGTAGTTCAACTACTGTCTTTTAATATGTTTGTGTGGAGAGAGAGAGAGAGAGACTGACAGGTACACTGAACAAGAAAGTAGTGATACGTGTAAGTAGAAAGAGAAAGATTGGTAGTGTATAAGGATGGCTCTGTTTTATCCCACATGGTGACAGCCCTGAAAAGGCTGTGTGGGCTGCTTTTGTCTATAAAACCAAAAAACCCACACAAAAAACAGCTAGATTTCTATCTGTCCCATGGTTTGTTGGTGACCTCAGTGAAATGCAACTTAACCCACATCTACGCAAAGTTATTTCGAAATACTGTTATTATAAAGATTTTGAGGGTTTTCATGAGATGGAGGGAGGGTCGGGTTCTGCATATACCCAACAGAAATAGATATTTTTGGATTATATTCCTGAGTGCATGCTTTATAGAAATTGCAAGAAGCTCCCCCCCCCCCTCTCCCCCCCCACCGCCCTCCTCACCCTGCATTAACCCATAATGTGGTGGTAAAACGGTGCTGCTCATTGGCTGTTGACTCTCCTCTTGCCTTCCTTCCTTTCACCAACATCCTCCATTTCCCACCTTTTTATTCATTTTCTTTTTTAACTGTTTTCAGCACTGAACACAACTCTGTTTTTATTATGTAAAATTCACTTGTGATGTAAACAACCATGACACCAGATAGCCACATATTTTCAGTTTAAAAGCAAATGTTACCATGGTGAATCTGTGGACTTTTCCGTCTCTTCTTGAGGCCATCTTCAGGTGGTATTATCTGTGACAGAGGGTCTGCTATGGCTGAAATTTTGATCTGTGGCGACAGTATTTGTCTGAAGTTTAGAGAAAGGAAAGAGATGAGGAGGAGAGGGATAGTTTATTTCCAATATCTTTTTTTTTAAGTGATGGTTCTTATTATGTTATTTTTGTGACGTCATTGAGTAAGAATTTTTGTTGGCCAGTCTTGATGTTTTGTCAAGATATTAAGTGTCTATTTTCCAATTAACCCTTTCACCGCCAGACATTCTATTTTGCATAAATCCCCATCGCCAGCCATTTTTAAAAAAAAGCTCATATTTTATACCAGCATATGTGAAACGCGGATATCTCTGGAACTAACCAACCAATTCTCATGCTATATTTTGTAAAATGGAGGAGATACACTGTACTTTTATTATCTCATAACATGTTAGTAACGGTAAGTCAACAACAGTTTCAAAGTTTTAGTAATTTCAAGTGGAAAAAAATGCAAAATAAAAAAAAGAATGTTATGTTTCTTCTAAACGTAAAAAAAAGAAGAAAGAATGCCAACAAACTCTCAACAAGGGAGGCAAAATACTCCACTCACAATTGAAGACAAGAAAGTATGGTTTTCCAACAGAAAAGTGGAAGAAACAGCCACAAATAGAACTACTCCAATAGCAGGGAACACACACACACACACACACACACACACACACACACACACACACGTCCCTTTCACTCTCAACAGTAATATTTTTTTATGAACACAAAGTCATTCATGTGCCTGTTGGTCTCTGAACCCTTGCCATTCAGCTGATCTATATGATCAGCTGTACCCCCTGTGCAATTTGGAGAAGGAAGATTTAAAAAAGAAAAAAAAAAGAAGAAGAAGAATCCCAGCCTCGGTATGCACTGGATTTTAAGGTTTCTTTCACAAGTTATAATTCAGTCTTCTCCTTCCAAAGACCTGATCAACATTTAGGATGTTCTAGTGGAGCAGGCATCTGTAAATTCTAGTCCATTTGCCCTCATCCTTGACACATGTCTTTACTGTGTTGATGTTCCACCTTTTTATCGATTGATTTTTATTCTGTATGTTCTGTAGGCCTCATGGTTTTTGCAGATGTGGTGTAGCCTGTTCAGACTTGTCCGCACTTACCAGTAGTTTTCTTTCTTGATCTAACTGAAACTACATGAGTAATTGGTGAAAAATATTCCCAAACAGTTAACATTTGGTGTTAAAACATGATGCGGGCTGTGAGGCTAAATTCAGTTAACCTGTTTACATTGACTTTGACTTTGTATTGAGTCGACATTTCCATTGGGAAAAAAAAGAATATCACAAATAAGAAAAAGAAATAAAAAAGAAAAAAAAAATCATTGGTAAATCCAGTATGAAGAGTAAGATGTTATACTTTAATTCTTTGGTGCTTCAATTTATCATGATGTAATCAGTTCATCAGCACTGCGAAGTACTTTATTTCATAATGTGCTCTCCAGTTCTTTTTTACTTCAGTTTATTATGATTTGATTTAATTGGATCATCAGCTCTATGAAATACTTAATGTTTTACTGTGTTCACAAATTCTTTAGTTCCTCAATTTATTATTAATTGATTATATGTTTTCATCACCACTGTGAAATACCTGAATTTTACTGTACACTCTTATTCTTCAGTGTATCAGTGTTCACGACCGACCTCTGGAGGTCTGCCCTGACAGGATCGGTCTAGATGGGAGTGAAGGGAGTGACTGACCTCACACGCCCCGCAAGAGACCACACAAGAAAGATTACAATACAATACACCATTTATTCACACCAGCACACACATAGTCACAAATAAGCATTCCAACACACACAACGTGCACAATCACAATTAAGCATTTCAACACACACGACATACACATAATCACAAACAAGCATTTCACCGCACACAACATAACCATAATCATAAATAATCGTGTCCAACACACTCTTTTCCGTGCTTCATGTGGTTCCCCCACCTCTGTCTCTCCAAAGTCCTCTGAGAACACCGTGTCGACTCAGGTGCCCCAAACGGGTCCGTTCCTGAATAGAGTCTCTCAATGCCGACACTCTCGACACACACACCCACCAAATTGCACGACACAGAGCGAACCACACTGGTGACATGGGCTGTAGGAAGTCCGAGGACCGTGGAGAACGCGCCCCGTGGGACGAGGCGTTGTCGCTGAAGGTCCCGGACAGGAGGTAGGGTCATCCAGCGAAGACCGTGCGCTCCTCACACCCTGCGGCCCCAAGAGCGCAGGCCTCGGGTGAAGCCCCCGGGAGGAGAGAAAAGGGAAGGAACTGGAAGGAAAGAAGAAAGGGTACTGGAACCCCGCAGTCAGTACGGTCTGAAATTTGCTGCTTAATCCTTACAGCCACTCGCATGGTGGGCGAGGGAGGTGTTTGCTGAATACATTAGTAACACCAGCTCAACACAGACCTGAGCATAACACAGTAAACAAACCAAATGAGGAATGTTTGCTAAAGGTCTCCTCACATGAAGCAGGTAGATTACATCAACAAACAATTTATATCTTCATCCTTCCCTCACTCACGTTCAACATTTTCCTTTCTTAGGAACTGAACTAATACAGCAACCATTGCTTTATAACTGCCACCACAATTGCAAATAATCATAATTCAATGGCACGATTATCCCCACATTTTATAGTAACATTTCAAAATGACACAATTCTCCAACCACGCATCCAAACGACTAATCATGCGTACGCACGCTCGCAAACATAAAACACTCGTTCCCCTTGCACACACAAACAGACGGTGGCCGAAGAATAAGAGACCGGCGATTGTGACAGGGCGGACGAGCGAGACCAAGCAAGTACCAACCCTGAATCACCAGGTTCTCCCCCATCCCCACCGACTACCGCATCACCAGATGCATAAAAAGGAGAAAGACTTTTGGATATAATTTTGACTGGCCAGGTTAAAGATTGAATTAACCAGAAAAAAAAAAATGGTCTCAAACAATATTTCTTTTATAATTTTGAAAACCAAAAGAAATTGCGCAAAAGAGAAAAATTAGCCGGCTAACAACAACAACAAACAAACCACGAAACTGATGCTTACCAGCTACCCGTGGGTGACCCAAGTGGCGGGTCAAGCGACTCTCTGCCCTCTGTCCAGTCGAGAGGACCAGCAGAGCAGATGCGGAAAAGAGATGACGTGATGTCCCTCCCCTACAGGCCGACTGTAGGAATGAAGGTACTGACCGTACCTTCGACGAAGTGGTGAAGAACCAGGACCGGAGCAGGCGCTCCCAGAGACATCTTCCGCTCGAGTGAAGAGAAAACCTGCCTGACCGATGGCGGCCAACATGCCACCCTACGTCACAGTGAGAATACCTCAAGCCTAAGAGGAATGATGCACGTGCGACAGGTAAAAAGACAGGTGAGAGGCCGATAGACAGCCAGTTCAAGCGAAAGGTACCAGCCGCCCGTGAACCTGCAGGATGAATTGCACGGGCAGTGGAATTAGAGAGAGAGAGAGAAAGCAAACCTAACCTGAGCTGAACGACATTAAGGTGCAAACGCACCACAAGCCACATTAAGGGACGGATACACGACGACAGCAACGACAATAAATAAATGAATAATTCCGCCACCCTAGATGGGTCAATCGTCGTAGGCCTCGTGACAAACTCGTGACAATCAGTTTATCATCATCTAACCGAATTTTTGAGTCGCTTCTACAAAATGCTTAAATTTTTACAATGCAGTGTTGAAAAATTATGGGAAATTTGTTATGAACAAATGGCTGATTCAGGTCACTATGACCCACAGGGCATTGTATTCTCTGGCAATGGCGGAGAGAGCTGGGAGAGTATAGGGTGAATAACAGGGGAGGCGGTTGGACATGGAGTATGATATATTTCTGTGCTTGGACAAGCACTTGCAAGTGATTGTGTTTGATTCCGACCTACTAATATATGTTACATATCATGATGCAGTGATTGTTGCCTAAGGGATGCTGCTGCTTTTTCGGCTTGAATTGTATTCCTTGCCCAGGGGAAATTCTGCGCGCAAGTGATTTCCTCTTTTCTGTCCCTGTTACTGAACGTGCCTTGTTTCTTATTTCTATCATTATTAATTGACGTCTACTGTAGTGGCTTTGTGACCTGTTCACTTGTCTTTCAAGAAAGTTTTTACATATTTCCCTATGATTTCATTTTAGAAGAGCGAACTAGAGTGGACAGTACACATGCATTCTGCAGAGTTGTTTGTTCATAGGCTTTTTAATGGCTATTTTGATGTATAATGTGTTTTTCAGTGATTTTGTGTGTGTGTGTGTTTTTAAATACTTTGTTTTTAATCTCAGAGAGATTAGTGAAACAGTATGTGTTTGTGGTGTATGTGTGTGTATGTATTTATCTCTCTCACTCTATCTGTCTGTCCATCTATCGATCAATCTTGTTATCCATCTTGTGTGTGTTTGTGTGTGTGTTTGTGGTGTGTGTGTGTGTGTGTGTGTGTGTGTGTGTGTGTGTGTGTGTGTGTGCGTGCGCACATTTGAAAGAGAAAGAGAGTGAGAGAAAGGTAAGATCTGTTGTTTCTTAACCAGTAATATTTTGTGTATCTATGTCTTATTTGCTTGAAATATTATACAGAATGTGTTCAGATTTTCCAAATGAGCAGATTCTTCTCAGCTTAATATCTGAATTAGTGGATGGTTTGTAGCAACAGCAAAGTCTGTAGTATTTCTTATTTTGATCATCTTGTATGTGCTTATAACAGTAGAAACCAAATCTTTGTTTTAAAGTTATTAGCATAAAATCGCAGAGTTTGAATCTGGAAACATACCAGCTGTTTTCATTTTTTGAATTTTGTTTTCTTTAAAATGTTGATTTCATATTGTAGTATTTATTGTAACTTTCATTTCTCAGCAAGGTATCCTGAGTGTCGACAATAAAATCTGAGCAGTACGGCTTGCTTTGTTTTTTTTCTGTTTGTTTGTACATTTTGTTTCTCCCTGTATACAGATACTTAGAGTTACGTTCCATATTTCTGTCTATATTTCTGTTGTTTTAGTGTCTCTGTTTGTTTTTTTCATCTCAATTTGGAGGCTGCATTGAGAATAAAGAGTACAGGACTAGACACTTAATCAGTCATCTTAATTGTCATTTGTCACACACACACACACACACACACACACACACACACACACACACACACACACACACACACACACATCAATTGAAAAGTATTCAAGGTGAGTAAAAAACATTCAGAATCAGCAACTAGAATACCTGGCTGCCATAAATTCAGTGTGTTTTTTGTTGTGTATGAGGGTGTGTGTGTGTGTTGCAGAATGAACATACATCGCTACTTCAGAGGCACACCGGTTCATCTCCAAAATGGCAGATTTGAGAAATGCCCACTTGAAGTTTTAAACAATGGCAGAAGTCACACGAGTACTTCTATAGTCACATAACTCACAATGGTTCAAGTTCAAGTTGTATAAGTGCTGTTAGCAGCATCAAATAGTATTCAACAGAAAACATAAAAACACACATTTACAAAAAATAGTCATTCCTTGCTTGAGAACTGCCTCGCAGGGCTCTTCATAATTTGGAGCAAACCAGACTTCCAGTAGTAAGCCTGGTGTAGCGCGCTCTTTATCTGACCGTCCTAGCCTCTCCCCTCCCACATGGCAGAGCAGGCCATAAATCAGTGTAATGAGAAAGGCAGACGTTTTCCCTCTCCTGCTGCCAGCATCTTTCACAGCAGGGAAGAGTATCAGCCAAGTGTACAGAGGTAGCCTACCCTCCCTTTCTTTCCTTAACATATCCTCTTTCTCAGCACAGTTGGTTAAAGCCGGATGTTCCGCTGTTGCTCCAAACACATAGGTAATCTTGCTCTGTGCCACAAGTGTTTTTTTCGCTTTATCTCTGCTATTATGCAACATCACATCACCAGGTTTGGAGCTCTTGATAAGACCATGAAAAGACACACAATGCACCAAAAAACCCAAAACCCAAAATTTGGAGGTAATCTGGTGTGGCTCTAATGTAGCGACATATTTTGTCAAATGCAAATGGGCAACAATCTACGGTTCATGCAAACAGATAAACAAAAGGATCATTTCAAACCAATGTTGACATGTTTCTGCCCTATGTCTTTCTTCACTGGCATCATTTGGGGAGCAGACATTTATAGGGGAATGATTCCAGAAGTTTCCTAGTCAAATCAAAATTCTAAAAAAAAGACAAAAGTAACTATAGAAACATAACATCTTCCAAAATTGCAGATAGAGTGCAAATCATGCACTGTGTCCCCCTCCACCACGTCCCACTTTCATCCAATTCCTCACTCATCAATGTTTGGTAAATAACGTTTATTTGATGAAAATGATTAGTTGTTTAACACACACACACACACACACACCCTGTGAATCCCTCTGTCCCAGGCCCACCATCCTTTGCCTTCTCTCCCAGTTCCTTGCTTGACAACTCTGGGCGAATCAAATGTATTTGCCAAAGAAAACTAGTTCTGCCATTAAAACATTGCCCCACCCCTACAGTCCCTTCACCGTCTTAGCCCTCGCCTAAAGCACAGTAACCTTTTGATGAGTGAATTACTTCAATAAACTAGAATAAGATCACTTCTTGAATGTTCCACATATGAAGATGACGTAGTTTTCTTGAAGATGCTTTAACATCTCATATGACATTGTCATGGCTTCAATCTCTTCCAGAATATAGACCCCCCGCCTCCCCTACCACCACACCCCCAATTATGCACACTGTTCAAAGGGGACACTAGCTAGCCATTTTACAGTCTGTTTGCTCGTGCAGCTTTTTTTATCTCGTTATTGTGGTACCATTACCTTTGTCATTATTTCATATGAACTTGATTCCAACAGTAACGTTTCCCCAGGGCTGTTCACCCAGGCTACTTGACCAGTTTGACCACAATCCAGATGGTGAACTGCACGAGCCACATCTCATCCCCATAATCCCTGATCCATTTGTGGTCCTTAATCCTACACAAAGTCGACTCTTCATGGAGACAGACAAATGGTTCTGTTCAAAATGCAGAACTCAATGGTTTCCATAGCTGTCCGTGAAGGATTTAATATCCATACTTTAACGTCACTCTTTTCGCACTATTACTACAAGAAAGAAAAGAAGGAGAATAAACTTTCAGACTCATTAAGCATTCACAGAACAACCTCAATATCACTAAAGAGGGAGTCAGACGCCTTCTGAAAAATCCTCGCCCTCATAAACCCAGTGGGCTTGACAGTTATAGTGCTGATCTTGAAAGAAGTTGCTGATGATCGAATCTGCAACAGTAATTATCACCATCTACCATGCAGTCATCCCTCACTGCTGATCAAGCCCCAGCAGACTGGAGGGGTGTACTCATCACGCCCATTTACAAGGAAGGGGGGGGGGGGGGGCACTGTAACCCAGCCAGCTACAGGCCTGTGTCTCTGACCTGCATTGCATGCAAACTGCCGGAGCACATCATTGATGGGACACCTTGAGCAGAACAACATCCTCCATACCCGGCAGCACGGTTTACAAGGACAGTGCTGCAGAGCTCAACTTCTGGAACTCTTTCAGAGCTGATGAATACCATGGAGGAAGTCACACCGACAGACATGCTTGTCATGGATTTCACCAAGGCATTTGATTATGTCAACCAAAGCTTCCTCTTTTACTAGACTCATTACCATGGCATCAACAGTGATGTAACACAATAGGTCGGTGGCTTTCTATAATGCAGATGAAAAACAGTCACAGTAAAGGTAGCCCAGTCGAAGTTTGTTAATATGAAGTCATGTGAGCGATAGGGATCATAATAAGACCTGAAAATTGCTAATAAAATCAACTTTATATTACACGTATTAGGAAGGGGAGCACTGCAACCCAGCCAGCTACAGGCCTGTCTCTCTGACCTGCATTGCATGCAAACTGCCGGAGCACATCATTTAAGGTCTATGATGGGACACCTTCAGCAGAACAGCATCCTCTATACCTGACAGCACGGTTTACAGAACAGGACCTGAACATTACTTATAAAATCAACTTGATAATTGCAGGTGCTTATGAGAAGAGGGCATACCTTACACATATTGAAAGAGTGGGGTCTGCACTGTTCACTTCCCAATTGCCTTCTTGTGGAATTTAGCATCATTTGAAAAAAAAAAAAAAAAAGTACAAATTAATGTTCTGTTCAGCTTCTGGGCCTCTCTGTTTTCATCTCCATATTCATGTGTTTACTGATTATAAAGCCCCAGGGGGCCGGATAGCTCAGTTGGTAGAGCGCCGGACTCGTGATCCTGGGGTTGCGGGTTCGAATTTCGGTATAGGGGGATTTTTCCCTCGGAGTTAACATTGGTTCTGACTCCATTCCCCATATAGTCCTTCGAATGAGACTATAAACCGAGGTTCCGTGTGTGAACGCACGCATAATAATCTTGCACACACGTAAAATCCCATCACCAACTTTCGGAAGAGAAGGCCAGTTTGGCCGTTGGTATGGATGACACGTGACACATAGCATGCACCTTCCCCGAAGATGGAGTATGGCTGCCTTAATGGCGGGATAAAAAAGGGTCATACACACAAAACTCCACTGCCTGGCTATACAGGGAGTGTCCACAGGAGTATCAGCCTGCGTACGCAGAAAGAAAGAAAGAATAAAGCCCCAGACCGAAAAAGGCATGCTCGCGCGCATGCTAGCGCGCGCGACATACACACACACACACACTCGCATGCACGCATGCCCCCCACCCCCAATCCCCCCCCCCTCCACACACACACGCACGCACGCATGCACACACCAGTTCTTATGGGCTTTCCCCCTTCATATCCAGTCACTCGTTTTATTATGCCCAGAATGGAGCATGGAAGAAAGCTTTCTCAGTTCCACTTTCTAGTTAGCCCAACACACAAACGAATTTCTTGCGAAGCTTGTAATGAGCGGAGTGGGCCAAAAAAAAAAGTGTATTTACAAGACTGAAAGCAGTAGGATGGAGGTGGGTGAATGGGTGGGTGGGAGTATGGAGGGGTGGGAATGTGGAGGAGTGGAAAGGAGGCTGGTGGGCATGGGAGATGTGTATGCGGTTGGTAGAGGGGAGGGGAGGACATGATGAAAGCAGGAGGAAATGGAGGCAGAGGGAGGTAGAGGGAGGCGGATGTTGACTACTCGTTGAGGGCAAAAGTAAGAATTTTTATTGAAATGACAGACCTAGATCAATGTGAGTGTGTGCGTGCGTGCGTGTGTGCGTGCATGCGTGTGTGCGCGCATGTGTGTGTGTGTGTGTGTGTGTGTGTGTGTGTGCAAGATGCGGCCCGATTATCCTTTTTTGATTTTCTTATTTTTGAGTCGAGTAGAATACCATACTTTTATTGCACGACAGTCTCATCTCTTAAAACAAGTATCTAAACCGAATCAGCATATCTCATGTTCAAACCAAAAAAACGTACACTAGATTTTTAGCGAGGAAAGTAGGGATTAAATCAACCAATAACAGACTAAACTGCAGGTTTTATTGTCGTACATTTTCGCTCGCTTTGTTTTTTCAGCAAACATCCGGCGGGAACTTCAAAGAGGTTCGGAAAAAGAGTTTATGAGTTCTTTGCAGATTGTCGCAAAACAAAACAAAGAAGAAAAGAAAAATGAAAATGTCACCAATATCAATGTTACTCTTTTTCCTAAAACTAATCGTAAAAGCTGTAGATTAGACCACCGTCCCGTGGTGACTGCACTTTGTATTGGAAGGATGAGTTACCTACGCCCTTCTACTGTTCCAGTTCTGAGTCATGAGTCGGCTTGCAAACGCTCGTTGTTGAGAACCAGTTAGTGCCCAAGACTTTTCACTTGCCTTTTGTTTCCTGCAACGTACTCATCCCCTGCTACATATTTCTTGTCATTTGAAACTCTCGTCAAGGAAATGTCATGCCAACTGAGTACTTTTTGAACATTTCTAATGATGATTAGGCCTACCAGTATCAGTTTATGAGAATAGTGATATATGAAACTTTACAGAATGGAGCCTGATTTCGAGTCGATTCTCATTTTTAAAGTTCACACTTTGAGTTATGCATCTCAGGATTCAAACTTTTTGAAGTCCTACCAATCGATTAGTTCCACAGAACTATAGCAGGTTCAGGTTCATAGGGACAATTGCTTTTGCAAAATTATAGCCAGATCTGGCTTTACATGTCCCTTCTATGTGTTATCTGGTCTTTGTACGGTCAGGTCTTTAACTCGCTCAAGTCTTTATTTATCATAGTCAAAATAAATAGTCTTCAATAATACACTATCATCGATAGAGCATTTGAAAAGGTTAGTATTTTGTGCACGTTTAATGTTAGGGTTTAATTTATTCCAAAGATTTGTTACTCTGTTACTAAAAGAACATTTCCTTAGGTTAGTGCGACAATATTCATGATGAATTTTATCCACACTATTTCTGGTAGTATCAACTCTTGATTCAGTAAGAAAGGTCGAAATAGGAGTATTGTCAACACAATTAAATATTTTATAGACTTGAATCAAATCACCCCTCACTCGTCTTATTTTTAGGGTAGGCAGTCCAAGAGCTTTCAACTTACCTTCATAGGGAAGATTTTGTATATTCTTTACAAGCTTTGTTGCTCTTCTTTGTACTCTTTCCAAAGCAGCAGACTGCCTCTTTAATCGAGGATACCAAATTGTATTGCCATATTCTAAATGTGGTCTAACAAAAACCTTGTATAGTTTTGTAAAAATATCTTTATCTATGTGAATAAAAGTACGTTTTTTTACCAATCATTTTATTAGCTTTATTTATAGTTTTGAATATGCTTATCGAATACCCTGGAGGCCAGAGTCAAAAGTGACACCAAGATCTTTTTCATAATCACATGTTGAAATATCTGCATGCTCACCAGTATTACTGTTTAGCATTACTTGCAAGTAGAAGCAAAGCCCTGATGTGGCCCTTTGCGGTCGGCTGGGCTATAAGCAACATTATCTTATCCTAAGTAGAAGCAGAGCCCTGATGTGGCCCTTTGCGGTCGGCTGGGCTATAAGTATAAGCAACATTATCTTATCTAAGTAGAAGCAGGGTAACAGAACGGATAGAAAAATTAGAATAGTCTTTTGATAGAAATCGTGTAAAAATGTTACAGTTTTTTTCCCTGCCCCTCTTCTTCTTTCCATATGAAAGAGTTTATGTGTGATCACTTTTGTGAGAAAACGGATGGAGGTCGGCTGAATGACAGCAAGTCAGTTTCAACCACAGCAGAAACAATGTCCGATGTTGTCCATTTACATTCAGATATAACACAACTGTGATTACTCATCATTCTTTCCAGGCAGATGGTAGCCCATCACTGGTCCAAAGTTCTTTGCAGTTCTATGTGAAGAACTGCTTAACTACAGTGCGTACCAGTCACAACAAGTGACTAAGATATAAACAAACACAGGCTAGCCTAGTGTGCCTGCTGTGATTGCCTAAAACTTAGCATGCAAAAAGCCCTGTGATTTTGATCAAGAATCGTGATCAGTTTCTGTTTCCTTTTGTTTTACCACAAACTCACGATTTACTCATGACCGATGATGACGTATTAAGAACCTTACTAACGCAGCGGAACTGGCAGTGGAATGCAGCATAAACCCTCTATGTATCAATTGGATATATATATATATATATATATATAATATATATTTGTCAGGGAATCCAAGTTCCTGATTTTAGTGTGTTACTGCAATGCTTGTCACCTGACCTTGCTATTCCCCTCCCCCTCCCCCTCTCTCTGCCTCTCTCCCCACTCAGTCTCTCTCTCTCTCTCTCTCTCTCTCTCTCTCTCTCTCTCTCTCTCTCTCTCCTTCTGTCTGTCTGTCTCTCTCTGAATATAAAATATTGATCATGAAATTGAAGGGCCTTAGTGATTTTCAGTCAAGTGTGTCTTTTATCTGTTAAAAACCAGGGAATGTTTCGTATTATGTTGCATTTAAAAAAAATTAATATCTCTGATTCAAGTGTTCATCTTCATTGATTGTTAAACTCTAGATACCTCGGAAATGAAACCCCACTTGTTTACTCTAGATACCTCATCAACTAATCTAGCTGGCCGATTATCATCGACCTCATGTCATAACAGTAGTATTACTAAATAGAGCTCTACACACAAAAAGTTAAGGATCACTTTCACAAACATTCATAACTGTCAAAATAAGAAAGTCAGTGCGTTGAAGTTTGGCCAACATTTCATTCTTTAGTGATAACGATACACAATTGCCTTCAATCTTGAGCAATCGTTTGGTGTGTACATTTGATTAAAGTGGGTATGTACAGGGCTGAGATTTAGCAAGCCAGCTAAGGAGCCAGCCGGGCTCCTAACCTGGAGGTTGAGGTTGCCAGAAAATTTTTCAGGTTGCCAACCCTTTCATTGAAATGCAGTCCTATTTTAAATTTGCAGCTTATACACACGCTTATTTTGAACAACAACAATAACACTGTTTCTGCACATTAATTTTGAGAAAACAAATTTATTTCAGTTGTCATTGATATTGCCACCCAGGTATATCATAACTGACAAAGAAAAAGAGATCTTTTATATCCAAAAGCATTTGACTAGTAGTTAAGTAAAAAGCGTCATGACAAGATTGTCCCTGTTTTGTACCTGAAGCACCTTCAGTCTACAGTCTGCCAAGGGCCAGATCATCATCATCATCATCATCATCATCATCCCCAATGTTAAAAAGGTGAAGCAGCTTGGGTCATGCCTTCCTCAGGCCAGCAAGGTCATCACCATCTAACCCAGCACTGAGACTCTCCAACAACTCCTCTTCATCATCACTTTCTTCAACTTCTCTGTCTTCCTCTTCCTCTTCTTGTCTCCCTCCTCATTTCCCCCAGACCTAATCTCATCCTCTTCCACCTCTCTCTCTTTGCCCTCAGCAGCACTCTTGGTTGTCTTCTGGGCCTGCTCTCCGTGGCGAAGCCTCTTTCTTCTGTTACCTGACGCCATCCACAGCTCCACTGCCTTCTCGGGGTTGAATTCAGCAATGTCAGGAGAATCCAGTGTGATACACATCGACTGTTGAGGAGTCATTGTTCAGTGATCCCTCCAGTCTGTCTTGATGCGCTTCATCACACTGAATCCTCTCTCACACTCAGCCGTACAGGATGGAAGAGTGAGCACCAGGTCGATGATTGCCAGGAAAGTGGAGTGCCCCTTTTCCCACCTGCGGTTCGCCTCCGCCCATTCCAAGGACTGCAGTTGTTCTTCCCAGTCGGTAGTTCATAGATGATGGTTTTTAGGGAGGTCCACTCCACCAGGGCCTCTTCTGTGTCTACCCTGGCTTGCTGTAATGCTGGACGAAACTGCTGACACAGTGATTCTAGATGACTGTCACCAAAGTCTTCCATGTTGCTTTGTGAGGCCATGAGGAGATGTCCGCAATTGAAGTAGCCTTCAAGACGCCACAATCAATGTCATCAATCGTTGTCTAAACACTCAACAGACCCTCCAGCAGCTTTCTTCTGGATACTGAAAGCTGGATGCACTCCCAGCACTCTGAAGTCGAACTTCTTCGAATTCTGGCTCGTTGTTCAACCTCTGCAGTGTTGATCCATCCCTCTCTTTGAACTGACAAACTGCTCTTGTAACTTGCAAAGCACTGTGGACCTGGCCAGAGACACATCTTTCTTCTGAAGTGTGTTGGACAAGTTGCAGAGTGAAAAAGACGTCCTTCAGGAAACAGACATACTGCACAATGTCAAAGAGTTGCCAGCTTGTGAAACTTCCTGCTCTTTGCCTGCTGAACCCCACTAACACCTGTGGCATCTGGTGACTGAATCTGCTTAGTGTTGGATAATTGCAGCGTAGCCTTCAAGAAGCGATCAATAGCAAGCCTGATATGCCCAATCCATCTTGTTCCTCCCACTCTGGTCGGCATTACAGTCTCAGGCAAGATTCCAAAACTTCTTTTCAAGTTGCACGGTTGAGGGGCTTTTGTGATAAAGTAGTAGAGCCCAGCAGCAGCTCTTCAAGCTTCTTGTACAGTGTTTTGGCAGTGCTGTCCTTGAACGCAAGCTCGAGTCATGAGCCATGCAGTGGACTCCAACGATGTACTGTCCATTTGCTGTCTTGAATTTGTCAACCACGCCGTTGTCCTTTCCTAACATGACAGAGGCCCCATCCGTGCCCATGCAACAAGTTTTTCCCCGCCAGAGTGTCTCCGCAGAAGAAAAGAAGTTGCTCGTTGCCAACACCTTGTCCATGTGGAGTTGATGCCCTGGAAAATGGGGCAGCATCGCTTTCTCCACAGCAGCCAGACCAAGGAATGGGTGTGGGAATTGCCTTTGAGAGCAATCTCACGTAGACGATTTCCTGTTCGATTACGGCCTATCTGTAGAGCCATCTGAAAGGATGCTGAGGAACTTGGCATTCTCACGTCTTCTCTCAGTCTTCCCATTCTGCCTGCGCAATGAAGCTGACAAAATTTTGACTGGAACCTGTTGGTATATGTCCTTGCCGATGTCAATGCCTTTCCTGTCTGTCCACCTGAAAAATAAAGATAAAACCACTAGTCAATGAAAAATCGACAGCTGGAAAATAATGAAAACAAACAAACAAACAAACAAACAAACACTGAACGATTATTTGTGCTAAGTAACACGTCAAAATTCTGCTTGGTGAAAGTACATTGTATTCAATGCTCCACCACACCTTCCCCCTCCCCCCTTCTGTCAGCACCACGACCCCATCAACCACACTAGTGACAAATTGACAAAGAACGATGCACCGATAACTAAAAGCTGAGTGTCCATTGTACGTTTGCTAATATTTACATACAATAAAGTTGACCGGCGCTTGTGAAAACAGTCTACAACCCCATCCCTAGGGCTTGTCGTACACACTAAGTTGCCCCTCACATATATCAATCATATCATACGCACATAGGCTAAACATAGCCTGCACATGCAGTCCTCTCTCTAAGCCAGCAATTCTCCCATTCCCAACTCTCATTGACATCCAAATTCTCCCCCCCCCCCCCCCCCCCCCCCCCTCCCACTCCCGCGACAACAAAACCGCTCGTTTACCTCTTCGAACACGCAAATCAGCCGCTGTCAAAATTTGCATAAAATAGAGAGAGAGAGAGAAAGAGAGAGAGAGGTGTTATCTCTCTACTATTTTACTTACTCGCACTGCCACACGAAGTCAGAGAAGGGCCTGCCCATCTTTGCCAATGCATGTGCCGTCCGTGGTGGGTCATTTTGCACGCTCCTTTTGTGTCAGAGTGTCAAGGAGACGGGCGCCAGCTGTGCTTTTCTTATCTTTCTGTGCACTCTCCTTCAGGCAACAATCTCTGTGTCCAACTGACTTCATGTTTCTTGATTGAATCAAGTTTAAACAATTTTGTGCCGATTACAAAGGGCTGCTGCTGCTGTTTGTAAGTCGTCATCCATTTTCGGCAGGGTGCACAGTGCATCTCCTTCTTGTCGGCATCGTACACAAGCCATGCTCTCTCCTCCCCTGTTTCTGTCCTCTTCCATCCTGGCACCCACTTTCGATCTCTCTTCTCTTCTTTCATATTCCTTATTCTGCTTCTTTTTTTCTTCTTCTGACTTAGTTTTTTTTGCTGGAGGCTCAGAGACACGGTTAAAAAGCGCCACATGACCACCGACTGAACAAGTAAGCGGAAGAGCGGAAATGGCAAGTCTCGCGCGACTCTGAACCTCGGCCGGGAAAGCCCCAGCACGGCAGTGATGAAAGATGGCAGTCGGCAGGCGCGTGTTTGTTTTTACAGGGCATGTCGTTTGTGTACAGGTACAGAATCACTGGCGGTGATTTTTAGGTCACCAGCCGGGCGAATGGTACTGTAAATTGAGTTCGCCTGACTCCAATTTTAGGGGCCGTTGGCGAACGTTAAAGCTCAGCCCTGTATGTATCCAAATTTGATTTCCCAAAGTCATTGAAATCACAAGACAGGGCATACTGATGCTCCCAAAGCTCAGTAATGCGTGTAACCACCATGGCTGTTCTGGCACTCGACGCAGCGAGTCCTCATCGAGTTGACCAGGTTGGTGAAGATCCTCTGTGGAAGCGCCTGCCACTCAGCCTGCAGCATCTGGTAGATGTGTTGGGCATCCCTGGGAGGGGGGTGGCTCCTCACTTTGCGATCCAGCTCATGCCAGAGGTTCTCAATCGGGTTGAGATCGGGACTGCATGCTGGCCACTCCATTCTGTTGACTCCAGACTGCTGCAGGAAGTCGTTGACCACCCTTGCCCTGTGGGGGCGAGCGTTGTCATCCTGGTAGACAGCCCTTGGTCCCATCTGCGCAGTGTAGGCACAGCCAGCGGTCGAAGGATCTCATCCCGGTATCGGATGCAGTCAGGTTACCCTGTACATGATACAAGGGTGTTTTGTGGTGAAGGCTGAAGGCCCCCCAGACCATTACAGAACCTCCACCAAAGGCCACCTTTTCTTGGACAGTGGCGTCAATAAAGCGTTGCCCTGGGCGCCTCCAGACCCTCAGTCGGCCATCGTTGTAGTGAAGGGTGAAGCGTGATTCATCACTGAACAGGACTTGGGACCATTGCTGACATGTCCACCTCACATGACGTGCGCAGAAGGCTATGGGCTGGAGTTAAGCGTGGCCGTACTGCTGGGTGACGAGAACGGAGATTAAACCCATGTAGGCGGTTCCGTATGGTCTGCTGGCTGATGTTGATGTTAGTAGCCACCGTGAACTGCCTTTGAATGATGCTGGAAGAGGCTGTTCTTGTCTGCAGGGCTTGTCGTTCAATGAGACGATCGTCACGTGGGGTTGTCTTCTTCGGTCGACCAGATCTGCGTCTTTCATGGACAATCCCAGTGGCTGTGAAGCGTTGAATCAGTCGGACAATGACCGAGATGGACACATGAAGTCGCCTGGCCACTTCTCGCTTGGAACACCATCTTGAAACCATGCAACAGCTCGTCCCCTATCCAACTCGCTTAATTTTCGTCGTGGAGGCATTGTCAGATCAGGCCTACTACTGGTGGAATGTCTTCTTATAAAGCCAAGCGAGCGACAGCATATCACACTGTGACGGGTCTCCGACGCTCCCCCTCGTTATTAAAATATGATTTTCATATTCAGGGATGCAGGGGGTTATCGACAGAAGTATTTACGCTTTCACAACCAAAATGCGCTCTCGCATAGGCACACGCACTCTGTCACTCACATCGGGCCCGCACAAAGGTGACGGGAAACCAATAACATTTCATTGAAAATAATCAACTTTTATTCAACTTGACTCCGAGCCCCCACCCGTCACTACACAACACAACTATCTGTATCATACAACAATGTAAACAGCATACAGACAATTTCATAAATCGCATCCCCTGTTCTTCAGTTATTCTTACTTAGCCAGGAAAGACAATATTCCACTATTCTGTTTGCACACTTATAACCAAACGTCCATAACTTGCCAGCATTCCTTGGTTGATCGTCAGTTTCTCTCATCCCACTGTACGACCACGAGCTGAAGCTGCCACACCGTTGAGTCCTCCCGATTGGCCAAATCCCAGTTGGGGGACACTGGCAACGTAGCTAGAGTCGCACCCTCACACCGAGTCTCCCGGACTCCACCGTACTTCGCCCTCTCCACGGAAAGGGCTCCTGTCGGCCTCTCCCACAGGTCTTCTCTGGCTGCAAACACCCCACCGTTGTCTGGCAGCTCCCTGTCTAGGCCCCAACAGGCAGACACGTCTTGCTGTCGACCGTCCCCACACGGGAGACAATTCTTCTCGTCGTCGGCTCCGAGGCTACAGCAACCTCCACTGTCTTACGTCCCCACCCAGGAGACAACAAGGCGACAGCTAACCTCTGCTTCACGCTGTATTTTCTTGAGCCCTCAGCAAGATGGGCGAGTTCACTTTCCCTTAAGTGAGTCACACCCTCCCTGGTTTTCCAAGCACCTTATATTCGTTCTCAAAGAAAGAGAGAACCCGAGTTTAACTGGCTCAACCAATGGAATCACTGGCACACACACATCACACGATTTGTACCAATAAATCCCCAAGTTATTTTTATTCCACCAATGGAATCACTAGTCACCTACACATACACACACACCACAGCTGCTAGCGCCAACAAAGACTTGGGCACCCAGTGGTTAATGCATAACCTCCTATTCAAACTCGTGTTCGATTCCCCCAAGCTACCCATTGAACTAACAGCCTGGACCTCTCTACGAGCCATGACTGATGCTTCAAGTATTTACTACCTCTATAGACAACAAGGCGCAAACCACTCGATAGGCCGCAGCCTTCCATTCATTCCTCAGAACAAGGACGACTGAATGGTCGCTGTACTCTGCCTGCAGGCTGACGGTCACCTTCCCGTGACGGTCACCTGCCACGATCGCCTTCCTTTCAGGCCCACGGGAGAGCCCAGTGAATAGCCAGTGCTCAAAGTGGACACTCTTCTCTACCCAGGACTGGCAGGTCGCCAACTCCTTGTCACTACCCCTCGGACATGCGAAACACTTCCTAGCACTCTCCCTCCTTCAGTATACGACTCGGGGTATCCCCCCCTGGTGATGCCTGAATTCGCACACTTGAAGACCCAAGGAACGTGCTCTCAACAACAGCAACTACCCTTAATTTGCCTAAATGCTCGAGAACATTCGGCCGACTCATTACACCCCCGTACCTAAGAATGTTGTTCCAATCAACATTTCCTCCAGGACGAATGTTTTCAGATTGGATAAAACAAACTCAGTTGCATGGGTCAATATAACAGTACTACCCCTATGCTTCAAGACATCACTTCCATCAACATCTCTAACATGAATAATGTACCTAATTAAAACCAATAAATCAATTAGATAATCCATAGATCACTCTTTGGTCAGTCATAAACAACTGTGCACAACATTTAACTCTAAACTGGCCCACATATAATCAAGAACTCTCTCCATGGCGTTAGCTATCAGCATGTCCATACATATTAATTAATCATTCCATTCACTTCTATTATAGCACAACCATGATTACCACAAGATCCAAATTCAGGTGTGTGGCCCAGCCTACTTAACATCAAAATCAATTCAGGCGTGTGGCCACAATCCACAAGGACAAGATTCAAATTCAGGCGTGTGGCCCAGCTTACGTAACATCAAAATCAAATTCAGGCGTGTGGCCCCAATCTGCTCACACGGTCTCACACACAATATGCAAATCAACATTTATCCTGACTTCACAACATAAGGACATTTTCACACTTTACCGAGATGTGACAAAACAACATAAGCAAACAGATATCAACCAGAAAAATCATAAATCATAACACATGAGCATGCACTCAACCATAATGACAATGAACAAAAGCAACATCAACTGATAACCATTAATCAGAAAATTAAAACAAATGAACACAGACTCAACCCCGCCCTATACTGGGCAATCAAAATCAATAACACAACTGGCCAGCTACATTATTTACACAGTAGCTGTCCGTAACAGATGACTGCTCACACCACCACCACAATCACAGCAGCCCGTAGGCATTGCTCCTACCATTGTCCTGCTTCTGTTGTTCACACTACGAGAGCAACACCCAGGAGGCATTACTCCAACCCTTGACCTACTCCTGCCCCTCTCAATCTTGACCGCCGTTTGTGGCTCGCCAATAGTACCTTGGGCAGATAGTTTGCGCATTCCAGGCTTTACAAGAGAGTCGGAGCACCTTTCACACAGTTTAGTCCTTAATAAAGGAGCGCGTGAAAATCTGCGCGATCCTCTTCTAGCCTGTCGCACCCATGCACTGCGACGACGATCATCTCCCCTTTTCAAAATGTTATGAGATGATCCCTCACTCATCTTATCCGAACTGATTTTCCTTCTCTCTGTGGAAATTCCTTGGTTCGAATCCCACTCATGGGCTATGCCCACTACTTGATGAGCCTTATTTTCGTCTCCTTTTTCCAACACTGGCTCGTCTGCTCCTGTGAGCTGACTATTCTTGGCATTTCCTAACGATAGCTGGTCTCCTTGACCTTCTTGCCATGCATTATTACTGCCTCCCTGGTCCCAACCCAGCTGCTGGTTCCAGTTACTCTGTGGTCCATGTTGGCCCCGACCCTGAGGTCCGCCACCGTGGCTCCTACATTTCTGACTACCATGGCAACGCCAACAACTTTTTGAACCACCACTATGGCCACCATGGCCCACGGCACTGCCACTACGGCCACCTCCATGGCCTACGGCACCGCTACTACGACCTATTTCATGGTCCACTGCACCACCACCATGGCCACCTTCATGGCCTACACTAGCTCCACTGCTAGCGGCGCCTGTGCACTCCACCTGCGTTCTGTTTACTTTCCTACCCTTCACTGCCCTTGCTTTCCCCACTTGACTGGCAGCCTGGCTAGGCTTCGGGGTAATATACCTACCCCCTAACAAAGCTGGATAGGGAAGATTGTTTTGCACTGCTGCAGTGAGAGTACTCCTGACAAACTCTGACTCCACTTTGACACGGGCCAAAGGTAGCCGATTAATTCTACCATCTGCATATCGCACGCAGGTGGTTTCCCCAGTATAGTCTGTCTCTCTCACAAAACCGGACTCTACCATTGCCGCTAGAGTCAGTCCTGTATCTAATAAGCAGGTCACCGGCTTCCCGTTTACTACTGCCCTAGTAGTTGGTGGTGGTACTCTGCCTTGCTGTTGAATTGTATCAACGGCAACAACGGAATGTATTCGCAGTCCGCTACATTCCTTGGCGATATGACCCTCTCGCCCACATTTGAAACATGTGCGTTTCACTCTAACATTCTCTTGAGTCCCACTGTTGCCTTGGGACTTAGAATGCGTTTCTAACTGCGGTCTCGCCTCCTGTTTGTAGGGAGTCGGCGAATCACTCCCTGACTGTGTGGTCTGGGCATTACGGGTCGACTGGTTCGATCCCTTCATCCCATTACGCTGATCATGGGCAGCTTCATACCTGTCTGCAACTTTCACTAACTCTTCTAAGCTTTTTATTTCTCTTTCTGCCAAGAACACAGTGAGATCTCTCCGGTACGTGGACAGGATTTGCTCTCTAACGATCTCTTCCTTCAACTGTTCAAAGGTCTGTTCAATACTCCCTATTCTCATCCATTTATCAAAGAGAGATCTGACCCGATAAAGGAACTGTACATGTGCCTCGCCTGGCCTACGCACAGCCTCTCTGAACTTTTTCCTGTATCTATCAGCAGTTACCTGGTACCTTTGAAACAAAGCATCACGCACAGATACATAATCCGTCTGTTTTTCCAATGGTAGGCAGAAAAACGTTTCTCTAGCCTTAGGTGTCAACAGTGCGGACAGATGTGTGGCCCACCATTCTTCGGGTAAGCCCTGATCTTTGGCAATCCTTTCAAACTGTGAGATGAAATCCTCTAAATGATCTGGATTATCATCAAACGTTGGCATACTAGTCAAGGGATTGTAATATGAAGTAAAGTTCTTGGCTTTTGCCTCCACTTCTAGTTTCTTACCTAGATTCAACAATCTTAATTTTTCTAGCTCAAACTGCCGTACCTCCTCTCTTTCTCTTTCATCTCGTTCCTCTCTTTCCTGTTCTCTTTCTCTCTCCCTTCTTTCCCTCTCTTTTTCTCTCTGCCCTCTTTCCCGTTCTCGTTCTCTCTCCTCTTTTTCCCGTTCTCTCACCTCTTTTTCCCGTTCTCTTTCCTCTTTTTCCCGTTCCCTTTCTCTCTCCTCTTTTTCCCGTTCTCTTTCTCTCTCCTCTTTTTCCCGTTCTCTTTCTCTCTCCTCTTTTTCCCATTCTCTTTCTCTCTCTTGCTTTTCCCTTTGTATTTTCTGGCCTCGATTACACGGGGCCAGTTCTCATCCACATATGCCTTCAGTTCCGGACCCTTTAGTCCTAAAGCTTTTCCTTCTTCTATGAGGTCCATCTTTTTCAGTGGACCTATTGTCTCAGCACCCTCTTCAGTCGACATTTTGAAGCTATCTATCCCTCGATCAGCTAGTTAATACAACCACAGTAACAAGCGAGATATCCACACGATCACTTGTAAAATAAGCGATCAAATAGTTGTGCTACACACAATCAACCTCAACAGCAACCAAATCAAGCAAATTCAAATACAAGGCCCAGTCATGAAAAAAAAAAAGATCAGAACAATCAACACATGACTAACGTCTTTCCAGGTAAGAAAAAAAAACTAGGTTTCCACAATTACGACAAATTTCAAATCCCTTGCAATTGAACAAAACCCAGAATCAAAATCACTTATGGCTCATTTATGTTCATCCCGGACGAGCCCCCAATTTGTGACGGGTCTCCGACGCTCCCCTCCGTTATTAAAATATGATTTTCATATTCAGGGATGCAGGGGGTTATCGACAGAAGTATTTACGCTTTCACAACCAAAATGCGCTCTCGCATAGGCACACGCA
This sequence comes from Conus ventricosus, assembly GCA_018398815.1. Taxonomy (NCBI): domain Eukaryota; kingdom Metazoa; phylum Mollusca; class Gastropoda; order Neogastropoda; family Conidae; genus Conus; species Conus ventricosus. Next base: position 40,995,932 of record CM031609.1, read on the forward strand.
CTCTGTCACTCACATCGGGCCCGCACAAAGGTGACGGGAAACCAATAACATTTCATTGAAAATAATCAACTTTTATTCAACTTGACTCCGAGCCCCCACCCGTCACTACACAACACAACTATCTGTATCATACAACAATGTAAACAGCATACAGACAATTTCATAAATCGCATCCCTGTTCTTCAGTTATTCTTACTTAGCCAGGAAAGACAATATTCCACTATTCTGTTTGCACACTTATAACCAAACGTCCATAACTTGCCAGCATTCCTTGGTTGATCGTCAGTTTCTCTCATCCCACTGTACGACCACGAGCTGAAGCTGCCACACCGTTGAGTCCTCCCGATTGGCCAAATCCCAGTTGGGGGACACTGGCAACGTAGCTAGAGTCGCACCCTCACACCGAGTCTCCCGGACTCCACCGTACTTCGCCCTCTCCACGGAAAGGGCTCCTGTCGGCCTCTCCACAGGTCTTCTCTGGCTGCAAACACCCCACCGTTGTCTGGCAGCTCCCTGTCTAGGCCCCAACAGGCAGACACGTCTTGCTGTCGACCGTCCCCACACGGGAGACAATTCTTCTCGTCGTCGGCTCCGAGGCTACAGCAACCTCCACTGTCTTACGTCCCCACCCAGGAGACAACAAGGCGACAGCTAACCTCTGCTTCACGCTGTATTTTCTTGAGCCCTCAGCAAGACGGGCGAGTTCACTTTCCCTTAAGTGAGTCACACCCTCCCTGGTTTCCAAGCACCTTATATTCGTTCTCAAAGAAAGAGAGAACCCGAGTTTAACTGGCTCAACCAATGGAATCACTGGCACACACACATCACACGATTTGTACCAATAAATCCCCAAGTTATTTTATTCCACCAATGGAATCACTAGTCACCTACACATACACACACACCACAGCTGCTAGCGCCAACAAAGACTTGGGCACCCAGTGGTTAATGCATAACCTCCTATTCAAACTCATGTTCGATTCCCCCAAGCTACCCATTGAACTAACAGCCTGGACCTCTCTACGAGCCATGACTGATGCTTCAAGTATTTACTACCTCTATAGACAACAAGGCGCAAACCACTCGATAGGCCGCAGCCTTCCATTCATTCCTCAGAACAAGGACGACTGAATGGTCGCTGTACTCTGCCTGCAGGCTGACGGTCACCTTCCCCGTGACGGTCACCTGCCACGATCGCCTTCCTTTCAGGCCCACGGGAGAGCCCAGTGAATAGCCAGTGCTCAAAGTGGACACTCTTCTCTACCCAGGACTGGCAGGTCGCCAACTCCTTGTCACTACCCCTCGGACATGCGAAACACTTCCTAGCACTCTCCCTCCTTCAGTATACGACTCGGGGTATCCCCCCTGGTGATGCCTGAATTCGCACACTTGAAGACCCAAGGAACGTGCTCTCAACAACAGCAACTACCCTTAATTTGCCTAAATGCTCGAGAACATTCGGCCGACTCATTACACACACATAAACAGCAGTGCTTGCACGTGCATAATGGTTTTTCCATCTGGCAAGTGCAATGTGTTCAGGCAGAACGGTCCAAAACAAGGTCATTTTTCGCAAGTTTCCGCTTTTCCGTTTGCGGCCCAGCTCAGTAGTAGAGAATCCCGTGCAATTTTCGCACTAACCCCAACATCGCCCACTTACAGCTGAACAAGAATTCATGACAATTTGGCTGGACTAAGACATGAATAACAGTAGCGAACTGAGTTTATTACGCACCTGTTTTCACATACCGATCCAGGGGTTCCACTGACTTTTTAGTTTTGCGTCAAGAAACGCACGCCCCCGCAAAATTGCATCAGCGCTGAAAAAAATGCCGTAACAAAGTAAACTGTACTCATTTCCCGTCAAAACAGCTCTGAATCACGCGCCTTAACACCGCTGAAGTGCAGAGCAGCTCGCTGCACAGGAAAGCGTTTTCTGTGCCACACGAGTCCGGGCCTTTCCCATGGCAAGTAGCATGGTATTGTCCACGTTACTGTCACTCAGCCGCGACCGCTGACATGTCTTGACCCGGTTTTGGAGGCTGAAGCCACGTTCGCATGGCACACTGCTCACGGGAATAACAAGGGCAATGTTGCGAGTGTGGCGAATGCGGGCATGTCATCACTGTAGTCGAGGATGACATGTTGGCAGGCCTGATCAAATGTGATGTTGCCTAAAGTCTTCATTGTCCGTTTGAACTGCCGAAAACCAGTGCGTAGTTGCTCGCCCGACAACAGCGCTGGCTGCTCTCCGACCTGCTGGCCGAATTTGTTTGCCAGCAAGGTGATTGCGTCATCGCCGTAAATCGTCTGCTGCGTTCGCTGCTGTGGCGGGGTTTACCGCTGCACATCGAACACTTTCCCCAGGGCAGACACAATGTCGAGTTGTTCAGCAGGGAAGCGCCGTCTAGGTTTCTATCAAATGTTCAATGAACTCTGTCCGCGCATTGTTGTGTGCAGCAGCATTCACATCATTCATTCTTTGTCCCTTGTATGTGTTGTTCTGCACTTCATTGTTGAACTTCGTCTCAGTCTCTCCGCTGTTGTCACGAAGTGCCTCCAACTGCTGTTGTCCCGAGAACCCTGGGGCGGATTGCTGACAGACTGATGTGGTCGCGCTGGAAAAAACGGTTCAGTGTTGTCCATGATTGGCAGTAGATCTAGAAGCGCTGCAGCCATGGCGACAAAGCTGAACCGCTTGATCTGAGCAAGCAGTCCCCTTGCAGTCGCGTTTCCACGTGCGGCCTCCTCGTCCAGTTCTATCACTAAACTTGGCCAGTTTTTGAAGATGCTCTCAGTTGCAGAAGTGAGACTCAGCCAGCGCACTGAACAGGGTTCCTTCAGGCTCACAAATTTCAATGGATCAAGAGCTGCGTGTAGCTCACGGAGTCTCTCGTACTTTGCAGCAGAGTACTTAAAGAGCTTGAACACAGCATTCACCGTTTTTCTAAAAGTCGCTCACTTGCTTGTCTTGCTGCTGCTTTTGAAGCAACAAGGGCACACCTATGTGCAACACAGTGCACATGTGTCAGAAACGGAGAGTCACGAGTCAGTCTAGCCCTGCCCGTTTTCGCGACCCAGCATGACCGGCGCTCCATCGGAACCCAACCCACAACTCTACGCACGTCCACCCCTCTGTCCCCAACACTTCCCGCACTTTGTTAAAAACACACTCTGCGTTTTCCCGGCCTGAACAGTGTAGATTCCGATAAATAAAGTCAAAGGGGATCCATTCTTGACTATTTCATGAACACTATGAGTTTTTTGTACACTGAAATGTTCACCGTTTCATCAATCATAATCCCAACGAACGGACAAGCGGCTATGTCGGCATCCTGATCTGTTCGCGCACTGAAGCCAGGCTGTCCTGCAGTTCTGCTGCTGCTGAGTTATTCTGGTAGATTTACCTGAGCAAGTGTTGAACACCCGTTCGCAATTCTGCAAGGAGCAAAGAGACTGAAATTCACTGTTAGGATGCTGTTTTTGAGCATGTAGAGAGCTGTCCTCATCAGGCCAATCTGTTTTTCAGCCGTGCCCCCTTCGCCTGTTCATTCTGTTTTTGCATCTGTTTTTGTCTACCCTTCAAACTCAATGCAATCTGATCATGATGTTTCTGCGAATCCCTATGACGTAATAGAGCTGATGCCTGGAAATCAGTTGAGCCTTGGTAGTGAAAAGCATTCTTTGCCCCAACCCGCCTGCACACCTCACAAAACATTATTTCCCCAGATCTAAACTCGGTGACTAGCCATTTATATCTTTGCCGCCACTCAGGGTTGAACTGCCGTGACTCTGCACCCTTTGCTAACTTTGCTGGCATGTCTGACGCGATTGATGTCGACTGGCCTTGTTCCGAAGATCTCTCCGAGTCAGTCTCACTCATGGAAGCTGGCCTTTGTTCTTTTTCCACATCAACGATCTCCTCGAGATTTCTTCCAGATTCAACATCTTCACATCGGCGCTTTTCTCCCCCACCGAAAAATGCAAACATGTTTGTTTGTCTCTTTGCCATTTTTGCTAAGTAAGCCCGCGAAAACAAGCCGGGTCAGTCAACCTTGATATTATTCCTACACGCTGTGACCACGGTAAAGTTCCCATCAATGGGCGCACTCTGGCATCCAGAATCACGTGGGATGATCGTGTGTGCGTGGGAAGTCATAACGTATTCCGATTGGAAGATGGCACCATCGCAGACGCGGGAAAGATTCCATTTTAATTTCGAGGGGAGAAAGGATGAGGCGTTTTGGAACATTCTTGATCTAGCAAAAAGTCAGCGAGTGCCACAGAGTAAAATGTGCACGCACTATCACTAATTGGCGGTGTGACCGTGTCAAGCAGTCTGCTGTAGGTCTGTGCCGTGTTTTGCCCCTCTGACATAGGCTTGCGGTTGAGAACAGGGGCCTGGGAAAATTGCGTCGCTAAACGCACGGCCGCGAAAAAAATGCGTAGGAAGGCAGAAAAACGCAATAATTACGCAAAATTTTGCAATAAATGGAACCCCTGCCGATCCTTAACTTTTTGTGCGTAGTATAGGTAGTTTTGATTAATTTGTGGGTGAAAACTCTGGAGGCAAACTCTGACTATGTGACCAAACTTTCCAGAAGAGTAAATTTTTTAAAACATTTTAAAAAAAACAGGATTCAATTTTTATGGAGAAAAAGACCGGGAATAATTTCCAGACATGCTAATCATTTTTTAAAAATGGGAAAAGGTCCAGAAGGTCCAGACTAGTGCAGCCAAGCTGATTTTGAATGAGTGTATGTTACAGCTGTCCTATGGTCTCTTCATTCGCTTCCTATTCAGTGTTAAATTAATTATAGGTGGCACCTGCTTCTCTTCTATCATCAGCACTGTCCAAAACATGTCTTTTAGACTCTTTAGAGTGAATCCTATCTGCTCCATTTTTCGGTCACTATTTGTCTCTTCCATATTCTTACTATTGGAAATTATATTTGGATTTGTGTCATTTGTTTTGCTAGGGCCAGTTGGAACAATCTCTATGAATTTCAAATGTTCTTCTTACTTCATGTCATTCAAGTCATTTGTGCAAGCTGAATTTTTCAAACATATTTGTCCTGCATCCTGCCCCTTTTCTGAAGTGTGATAGAGTGTGTGTGTGTGTGTGTGTACATGTGTGTGTGCGCGCACAGTTGCGCGTTGTGTGCATGTGTTTGCGCCTATATATAAGAAAAGAAAGATGATTACTTCAATGGGATGTACATGTGGAAGATAGGAAGGTATGAGGTGCAGTGGGTTGGAATGTAGGTTAGTAGTAATTATGAAACACAAACTTGTGTTATTACTGTCTTACAATCTCTGGAGTAAATGTCTGGAGTAAATGTTAGGAGCCCTTTACTAAGAATTAGGTCCTATCTAGAGCACATTCTTAATCTTATCATTGATAACATCATTATTATCATTGCTTTTCTTTCTTTCTTCTTATTATTATTACTATTATTATTATTATCATTATGATTATCATTATTAAACAGAAACAACTTTGATGATGTGTTTGAATCCCATTTTGTCTGGAACAATATCATGAATATGAATTGGCTGTATTTCCTTTCATGATACAGCTGGCACCAGCAAGTCCTGAGATATACAGGCAAGCGCAGTGTTTGTCGGGAATCTAGAACAATGCTGTCAGATATTCATTAACTAATTAAGTGCATGAAAGTTAACTCTGGTTCATTCTTTCCATTTGAGCCCATAACACACGAAGTTCGAGGAATAAGGTGGTCAAGACTGATCCCTCAAATAATTTTAATGCCTTGATAAAACTCAAAACCCACAACCTGTGGCTTACTGCCTATGACACTAGCCGCTGCATCATAGTGGCTTGTCATTGTGTAGTTAAGTTTAAAAAAACAAGTTTCCAGTGTTTTCTTCATGGTATTTAAGAAGAATTTAGACTGCAATAGATCGAAAGACATTGAAACCTAAGCAACATGTATGCATCTGACAATAACTTGATTGCATCTTATGTTGCTTGATATATCTCAAGGGTGACTGAAAATTTGCACAGCACAACTCAGATTCTCCGTGTGCTTTTTTTTCTTTCCATTTTTGGTTGGTATAGATTGACAGTACAAGTACATATAAGTACCATTTGCGGGTATGTATCATGCTCCTTCTGTGATGTAGCTGCCTCCTAATTTCTTGAAATAGTGATGTTGTTTTCAAGCAAACGTATCTTAAAGACTTTTTCAGATGACCAGCTGATCAAAGTGTTTTGGTGTGTTGACAGCCACACCCCCTGTCATGACGATGAATGGAGTGTGTGAGCTTGCACAAGCATTGCCATGTGCTGAAACAGCTGTCTACCACATTGAGGTGTTGAAGAAACCTCTCAGGTGAATCATTGATGTTTCTTTGCCCTATTGTATTCGAAAGGTAGTTGTACTGTAGACAAGCGGATATCTTTATTGACTTTTCTTCCCATGATCACTTAATTGCAGTGTACTTGCGCATGAAGATTAAAATGATTTTGGGGAAGAGGGGGGGGGGATTACTTTTGTTATAATTGACTGTCTGTCACTGATGGAATTCTGCCTTGAAACCTTAAATAGTTTGACACTTTACAGCAAAGGATTCCTCTCTCTTACTCTTCACTTCCTTGCTTATCTCAAATTTAGTCCATTTCATATCTGTAAATAAATGTAAAATAGCAAAACAAAAACACATGTATACATGCACACTCAAGCACAGATGTGCACATTGATGCATGTGTGCACACATACATAAACACACATAGATATACTGTCACTCACACACACACGCATGCATGCACGCACGCACACGCGCGCACACACACACTCACACTCGCTCACTCACTCACTCACTCACAATAATGCTAACATTTTTGATGATTAGAGATTGGTATGCATGTTGAGTATTTTCAGAACTCGGTCAAAATTTCACATATGGATGAACAGACCACGCAAAAAAAGTGTTGCAAACATTTTTTGGTCTTGTCTGATCCTTGTCTTTCTTGTTGTCTTTTTTTTTGAGAGCCTCAAGGTTTACTTCTCTTAGAAGACCTTGAAACCCTCACAAACAATGTCAACCAACTAATGACGCAAAGAGCAACAGAGGTTCTTGGAATAAGCAGATGGGAATCAAAATCATGGACCTCAAGCAACATCTTGGGAGATGTGTGACACTAGAAGGACCTCGCAGCCGTTCAAGAAACTGAGGGGAGGAACACGCTGATATAAACAAAAAAGTCAGTATAGAAATGAAGAATACAAAGGAAAGCTGGATCCAAACGACAGTGAGGACATGAAAAAAATCATAGATAACTACGATTTAAGGAAAGCTTTAAAGATTGTGAAAGACCTGACCAAGAAAAAGCAAAGTCAAGTCAGCACCATCCAGGACAAAGACTGCAACTGTCTCACTCAGGAAGAAGACACCATTGAAAGGTGGTCTGAATATTGCTCCAAACTCTTCAACAGAAAGAGTACAGCAGACCCAAATGTGCTAACACCACAGGATTCATCAAATGAGGATGACCTTATCATACTCCATGAAGAAGTCACAGCTGCCATGAAATACCTGGGAAGGCTGCAGACATGACAACATCCTTGCAGAACTCTTGACACATGGGCGAGATGCAGTAACTGATGCTCTAGCTGCATCTGCAACAAAATTTTTTTACACTGAACAGTGGCCCACATTGTGGACTCGCTTACGATTGTCAGTCTCCAACACTCCCAGAGCTACCTCTCTATGAGCTTGATCAGTCATTCCAGCAAAGTAATACTCAAAATCATTCTGAATAGATTTGCTACCACAAGCAGCCACTGTCATTGGTGAAGAACAGATTGGATTTCACAAAGGTAGAACTATCATCCAATAGATGTTTAACATACATACCCTTTGCGAAACACATCTCCATTACCAGAGTGAGTTCTACACATTTTTTATAGACTTCAAGAAAGCATTTGACAGAATCTGGTGAAAGGCACTATGGATTACAATAAAGAAATTTGATATCAGGCAGAAGCTTATCAACACCATTCAGCAACTCTTCTCCAAAGTGACGTGTGATGCTCATACTGAGTGCTATAACGTATTGGAGATTGGTTCCGTCCTTCAGTTAGATTTTGGGTCAGGGCTGCTTTCTATCGCCATCACTTTTCAACATATTCCTTGAGTGCATCATGACTGATACTCTAGAAGATCATGTCAGCAGAGTCAGTCATTAGAGGAGGAATCATTACAAATTTTTTATTTGCAAAAGAAAAGACAAGTCGATGGCCAGCCATAACCCTACCATCAATACTGATGTAACTATCCATGGTCAGACGTTAAAATCTGTTGAACAGTTCACTTACCTGGGATCCACCATTAGAAGCAAGGTATCCAAATCAGAAATCATCTTACGTGTGGCAAAGGCAACCACAGCATTGTCCAAATTGAAACTTGTATGGAAGGAAAAGAGCTTCTCCATAAAACACAAGATCAGACTCCTGTGTGCAAGGGTATATACCATGTTTTGTAGGCATGCAAGACATGGACTCTGACAGCAGATCTGCGAAGAAGATTCCAGGCCATGGAAATGAGATGTTACCACATGATACTGAACATGTGTAGAGATGTAATTTTTTTTTCTACTTAAAAGAAAAGGATTGAAAAAAAAAATTATAGATAACATCAAGGCAAAAACAAGATTTTAAGATAAAAAAGGGACTTAACTCTGCCAGTATCTCCAATGTATTTGTTTTAAATCGACGTCATCATGGTTTGGTATGGACACTGACAAAAATGATGTACAATACCCAAACAGGAAGGCCAGAATATGATGAACATCTGAAGACAAAGATGAAAAAACAAAAGTTTACAGACATTCTCACACACAAGCAGACACATGATGTGGGAACATATTTCGGGCACTGGGGGTGGGGAAGATGTTGCCAGATTTGAACAAGTTATGTACATCAGGCTGTGTCCCAGAAGTTTATAATTGGTAAGTGTAGATGTGGGGAGAGGATGATATGGAAGATTGGTCCAAAACCTCTGTAACCTCACTCCATCCCACCTCCTCTAGTCTCTACAACCATTCCAGTTTGCCTTTGGATTTACATCACTTTTGTAATATGTTTATTCTTGCTGTTTGTTTTTCCAGCATACTTGGAGACAGCATCATAAAAGACATGTGGGGCTCCTGATACATAAACACAAATGTGTGTACGGAGACTTTACCATCACCGAGTTGAGGACCAGGTGCTGACCGACAACATGTGTCTATTTCCCTGTCGATCTGACCATCTCATCTTGGACAGGAAGGTAAAAACTGTTGGCTGCATGCTGTCTGAACGAAGATTGAGGTAACTTCCAACAGGTTGTGTTTTTCTTTTATGTGTCTCTTGTGAAGCCACTCTTCAACTTGAGTCTTGGCTCATCTTCTGCACTTTTACACCACACGTATGCGCATATAGACAGAGAGGCAGACAGACACAAAACACGCATGTATGCATGTACACAAACACACAAGATTACATACAATCATGATGGAATAATATCCAAAAGACTTAGATTTCAGTCACATTGAAGATAAGTCACCAATCCAAAATCCAACCCACAGAGACAGCCTCATACTGAGTTGGCCTTTACTGGAACAAGATTCATTTTCTGTCCTTGCAAGCCCATGTACACATCATCATGCCTACCCAAAGTAACAAAGATGCCATCATGGCAGGGGGTGGACCTGAGCCAGGCCCAAGTACAGCTCCATGTGTACACACTGAACGAAGAGGAGGCGGTACGGAGGAGCTGGAGAGAACATGTCTCCATGGCTAGTCATGGATGCTGCCCTCGCACACTTCCACGGCCCAAAGGGAAAGTCTGGTCTTTGATGAGGCGCTATCAAGGAGAGGGTGAGTTTGGGAGCTGTGTGATGGATTCACAGTAAGCCATATCTTTACAAGGATGGATTAGATTTATCTCAGTTTTCCATATAACTTTTGTTTCTTGTAAGAACATCTCCCTTTGCCAAAATAGGTTTGGGCAAACAGTTGTGTTGGCCAACTCAGACTTGATCTGTAGTCAAGTTCTGTGTCAATGTCAATACAGTTCACACCATGGATCTTTCAGTGTACACATCATTTCAAAACATAGATACAGCATCCATACATCAGTGCAGTCTAATCAAGCTGACATTAAAATCAGGCCAAATTTGGGTACTATGTCACCACTGCATCAGGGGGCTAGTGTCCCAGCTTTGTTTTCACTCAAGAGTTGGGTATGATTTCCGATTTTTCTTTACTGTCACATTACTGTGTCAGTTATACCCATATGACTAATTTTGGAATCTTGAACCATGAGTAGGATAAATTGTATTAAAAAAAAGAATGATGCTCAGGAACTGAATGTCATTTTGAATGTTAGAGAATCAGTGTGAGTGTTCTGTCAACTTTGTGAAACCCTGATATCCCGTCAAAAATACCTGTCTAACAAAAAGACAGTTAAATGACTATTCCTTGAATGACTTCAGGGTCAGTAGACAGCGTTTGCTTGCGGGTGACAGCATGGTCAGTCTAAGATGCGAAGACTTCCATGAGTCACCTAACTTTCTGGTTTGTGAACACAACAGTCACTGCTTGTCACTACTTTTATATTGTCACTAAATTCCTTTCAAGCACACAGCCTGTTTATGAAAAAGCCAGTACTTGCCAGTATCTGGGGCAACAGGTCAAATTTCCAGTAATCTGTGGGCAATTTGGAGGCGACTAAGAAATGTCACTAAGAATGACACTAAGGGATTTTTTTTTTTCTTTTCTTCCTTATGCAGAACTGAGAACACAATGACATCTTTCTTGAGAAAGAATTTTGTCTTGAGAGAAGACAATATTTCATGCTTCATGAGTGTGCCTGATGAGTTCAAGTGATCGTAGGAAGTCGGTTCTCATCTGGCAGTAGTTCTGCCTGTTACAATGAGCAAGGTGGCTGCCATGGTAGAAATGGGCTGGCTGGCTTCTTCGGCATGCCTTAAGGAAGTCAGTAATTCAGCTACCAGGTTATGAAATAGTTTTTTGAAAATTGTGTTACCACTTTTGCTGTGTTTACCGATTTTTTCATTCATGTCAGGACTGTCTTTTCTCAGTGCTGACAGTCTTGAAAGGATCCTGCGTGGTTGGCTAGGTTGTAATCGCACTGGTAGTTGCACTTACATTCAGAATGTCTCATGATTTGGGCAAGATGATTGCACACATCCATCATAGTTAAAGTGGTGCGAAGGGAATATCACTGTGAATCAGCTGACTGAGTCAGTCATCTGCTGTTTAGTCACTGTGGAGTCTGTTTTATTAGAGTTGATTTAAAAGAAAAATTGGAAATTTTTTCAAGTAAATGCAGTCGAAATGACTGCATTTGTTCATTTATTATATCGGCCTTAACATTGCATTTCTCTCTCTCTCTCTCTCTCTCTCTTCTCTCTCTCTCTCTCTCTCTCTCTTGCTGTTGCTCTCTCACTCTGTCTCTCTTTCCATCTTACTGTCTCTCTCTTGCTCGCTCTCTCTCTGTCTCTGTCTCTCCTCTCGTCTGTCTGTCTTTCACTCTCTTGCTTTTTCTTTCTCACTCTCTCTTGCTCTCTTTGTGCATCTCTTTTTCTGTCTGTCTGTGTATCTCTGCATTTTTCTGTGTTTCTGGCTGTCTGTCAGGCATACATACCTTATGTCAACTATGTTTCTATTGCGGTTTAATGCGTGAATAAGGCAAATATGTATAGTGGGATAGTACACCTTGATTTGGGAAAGGAAGGGGGGGGGGGGGTGCGGGGAGAGGACTGAAATGATCTTTCAAATAACACAGAATCAGAGAATGAAATTTGCACTGGTGACATTAGAAAAGAAGCAAGTGATAAAAAAAGAATTAACTTTTTTTCCAGTTAAAGCAGTCTCAGAACAATCTCAGTTAACACTGATATTATTGGCTGTAAGTTAGGTTTACCAGAAGTCACTGTTGATTGTGTGTGTGTGTGTGTGTGTGTGTGTGTGTGTGTGTGTGTGGTGTGTGTGTGTGTGTGTGTGTGTGAGGGGGGGGGGGGGGGGGGGGGACTATGTGTGTTTGTGTGTGTGTTGTGTTGACTGAGTGAATGAATATGATTATGGATGTGATTGTATTCTTTGAGAGTGTAATTACGAAGAAAGTGTTCCAGTATAGAGGTATGAGTGTAATTGTGAAGTTACACCTTTTTTCTGTTCCTTCCTTCCGTCTTCCTCTTCTTTCCATCTTATCTCCTTCCATATGATGCGATGGAGTCTGATGATCATTAGACTGTCTACAATGTTCATTGCTGTACCACATGATATATGCATGCTTTTCAGGAAGTTCTTGTGTCAGCATACCTCTGTAAGCCTTTCCCATTTTGTATGTTTGATTGCAGCTGCTGAATTATGCGACCACGACATTGTTATTTTCTGACAGAAAAGTAAACAGTTCCATAATTTCATGGAATCGCGTCATACTTTTGCATGGTGAGTCTACACATGTACATTTTGATTGTGCTGTGTCTTGTCTTTAAGTCTGTATTTAAATCTGTCTGTCAGTTCAGTCTTTCCTTGTTTTTGCTTTCAGCTTTGTTGATTAGATATGCTTTTTGAACATTTTCATCATATGCTTATCAAATTGTACATCATGTCCAAAAGAGAGGAGAAGGCTTTTTGTCCATGTATTTTGCAGGGCTCCCAATTCTCCAATTTTTCAAGGAAATCCAAGAGAGAAAAGAAAGGGTTTCAGTCAATTTTTACTAGAATCGCCTTCTCTTTTTCTCTTTTTTGTCTGTCAAGGCACAACTTGTCTTCAGAGTTGATAAAAATATTTTATTTTTATTTATATACATATATATTTTTTTTTGGCTATCCAATCTCTGCGCCACTTCAGAGGCAGTGCACCTACGCCGCTCATTCCGACACCCCGTCCAGCCCGGTCGGCCCCGCCGCAGCCCTGGCACCGGCAATCCATAGGGAGCAGTCAGTGTCAAGTCGTCAAGAGGCAACCCACCAGAGGAGACACTGCACTGCTTGTCAAATCACTTCAGTGGTATTCAGTGGCGCCTGTTCTGATCTATCATAAGCAGGACACCACCTACTAAGCCCCTTCTGACAACAATAATTGCTTAGTCACGGAGCGGCGTGAATGAGCTCTCCCTCCGGAGGGCGCCACCACGTCCGTCCAACGACGCCCCCATGGACTCGCCGATACCGGTGACCCCGATGGAAACAAACCAAGGCCACAGATGTGGAGAGGACATCGAAATGAGGTCACCATGAGAGCAGGGCATGAAGGGCCAAAGAATCTGAGACGGTTTTTTTTTTTATGCTGATCGATGAGAATGAGGATGATGAAGATGATGCTATGGATTTCCATTTCGGTCTGAGACTCCATGACAGGGCTGTACTCTACGCTTCCTTTCATAATATATCCCGGTGTCAACCAGGCCCGAGAGATACAGGCACCTGCAGTGTTGGGTCAGGAAATTTGAGCAACACTCTCAGAAACGCATCAATTAAGTGGATGAAACTCGACTGTGTGGTCCGAGTCTTCCCAACTGAGTCTGCAACAAACTCAACTTGGGTAGGAGCCGGTCGGGGCAGAAAAACCCACATGACTCTGATGGGATTCGAACCCACGACCTTCCAGCCGGGAGTCCGCGACGCTAACCACTTCGCCATGGCGGCTGGTCATAGCAAAATTTTTGACAAACATGACCCGGTCTTGAACAGATATTTTGGAGATAAGGTCTGCCACAGCAAGAATTTTAGATAAAGACTGCAAAAGCAAGTGGTTTTAGGTGTGATTTTCACAAAAAAATCAGTAACATGAGAAGTGAGCCTGCGGCTTTCAAAACAACAAAGATTGGCATAGTCAACTGTGTTGTGTGCTGCTACAAAGTCAAATAAGTCAAGCAGGCTTCCACACACTCTCAGACTACTTCAAGTGAAAGTAGCATCAGAGAGGCAGAAGAGGTGTTCAGTCTAGCTTGCTGTTATCAGTTGTGAGAATGTAGATAATTTTTCTCGGAATCTGAAACCAGTGTGTCTTAATCATTTGCCTTATTACCAGGGATCATAACCAAGCCCAAAGTTATGCCAGGTAGCATCAGATTGCACTTTGTTTACATTTATATGATTAGGATTGTATTGGCTGGGGTAGACTCCCCCAGGATTCCCCTTCATTTCCAGAGATCTTTTTTTTCATTTGTAATTGCCTGATTTAGAAAAATGCATAAAACCTTGCTTCTTCAGAGTATTGCTTACTGGATGATCAGTATCATTGTTGATTAGTTTACCAGTCATGCACTAACTGACCTCAGCTGTTAAAATACGAGTGTGTTAGAAAATGTAAAAACAAAAGGTAGGTCTGATTACTTTTGTTTCGTTAGACTGGCTGTTGCTGTCATTTCACACCCAACACTCTCCTCCATCTCTCCCACCAGATGTGACTTTGTTGCAATGACACAACTACATTAGCAGTGTTTACAATCCTTTGTCTGTCTTGTTTGTGTGTGTGTGTGGTGTGTGTGAGTATCATGACATTTCTTTGTGACCTGACAGTCATACGCAGATGCAGACAAGAGTAACACAGTTTTCTCTCACCATATTAAGAGTTGTAGTTTTTCTATATGATTCTCCAAGTGTCTGTCAGCTGTGGAGATTCAACTCAGTGTGGTAAATGACAAAACCAGATTGGACACTCCGTTACTGTGTCACCATCAGCTAAAATTGTCAGAGTTATTCTTATTTCAATGGTAATGGTGGATGGGAGAATAGGAGGAAGTAGTGAGTGAGTGCTATTGAAAATTTTTCTTGCTGGTACGATTATCTTCTCAACACTTGTTGACACTCATGGCCATTACTGGCTGGCCGAGTCTGCATCACACTCACTGTACACCTTTTCCATCTCCCTGTTGCTTGTGAATCTTTTGCTCCTGTTTGATACATTTTAGTGTCCATTCTGGATTCTGGTTTGCCTTATTGCAGGTTTTTTTTTCTTGAACTGTTTATGATATTATGTGTCCCTCCATGACTCTTTGTCTGTGACCATTTTGTAGGGGCGCAGTAGAAGATAGACATACCAGGGGCAAATTTAAAAAGTCGAGGATGAACAACATGAATGATTGGACTAGACTGGTTGTAATACCTCTACCCTCTTATACATGACTCAAGATGGGTAATGTTACGATAATCTGGTTGCCAGGTGATCGTCATTGTGTCCCAGTCATCTGATGTAATAAAATGATGATGATGATGATAACAGTTGAATGCCACTTTTGTGAATGCCTGTGTGTCTGCAAATAAACACTGTTTTTGCTATCACTGTGCAGGTCCACGGGCACAGGGAAGACGACATTATGCAAGCTCTGTCTCACAAGCTGTGCATTCGTCTGTCACACCGCTTCACCTGTGGGCAGCTGGTGGAGATCAACAGTCACAGCCTCTCTCTCAAGTGGTTCTCAGAGGTCAGGAAACCCAGTGTGTCACTGCTGTCTTCATTGTCAGTGATTGGATGTTTCGGACTAGAAGTGCCTGTCTCTGTACCCGTTTGGTTCTATTCTGTTAGGCAGACTGCTAATCTACAGACAGTGACCCCAAACAGGCCTCGGTTTGGTCAAAAAGAGCTTCTGGGTGTCAGGATTGTTAATCTCATCATTCATTTACTCCGTCAGTTTCACCCATTTCCGAGAGTTGCTGGCATTTCCTGATCTTTTGGGCTGGTTATACTGCAAAAAGCGTTACGTTAACCGTGTAGGTTCAGACCAAAACTTCATAACATATAGCTAATATGTTCATCCTCAAAAGTCATCCCCGAAGTCTTAGATTTAGTGGTCTTTCATGCTTTGCTCTCGTGGTGGCCATTTCAGTGTATGCTCCATCTCCAAGCTTGTGGTGAATTCTTGTCAAAACTGAGCATGGGTAGGCTATATAACGATGGGGGAATTGATGTGAGAAAGGCCTCTGTAAAGGCTTTGAGGATGAAGAGAAACAAGGGAGAATTAGAGTTTGTATGTTAGGTGCTTGTGGATCATGTTGTGTAACTTGCCCCGAGTTCAACTTTGTGGGATTAATTTCTTGTGTACTGGTTTTGATTGACTGTGGCCAACGGGTGCCATGTCATGGGATGTTTGAATCACCAATTTAGGAAGGGATGTGTGGTGTGTGTGTGTGTGTGTTGTGTGTGTGTGTGGTGTGTGTGTGTGTGTGTTCAATGTGCCACTATTTTGTTTTGTAAGTGTTTTTAGCTTGTGCAGGTCATTATTATCAAGACGATGCTGGCACCTCTCTTACTTATCTTTTCCTTGTTTAAGAGAAATGCAATATAACCACTGATTGAATTAAAGAGTTCTTCGATTTATCAGTCACTGAGCCAGCAAACATGTGTGTCTATTGTGTATTTTCACGGCTTGTACACATGCTTGCATTCAGATGCATGCACAATTGTGTGCTTGGTTTGGGTGTGCACGTATTTATGTGTGGATCTGTGTGTTACAGAGTGGCAAGTTAGTGACAAAGATGTTCCAGAGGCTCCACGACTACATGGTTGACCCTCAACTCTTGGTCTGTGTACTCATTGATGAGGTGAGATGTGTGTAGTAGAGGGAGAGCATGTCTGTGTCTGTGTGTGTACCTGTGTCTGTCTGTCTGTCCGTATGGCTGTCCATCTATCCGTCTGTACCTGAGAGACAGATGCATTTGTTTTGTTTTGTTGTTGTTTTTTTTCTCCTTCAGTGGAGAGAGGCTGGCAATAAAAACAGGTGTCACTTTACTTATGAAGACTTGTGCTTCTAGCTTGACGCCAGGGAGTATAGAAAGAGGGAAAGCCAAATGTGGTTGGCATGCTTCACTGAGCCTCTTGCACTGTTCCTTAAACGCACAACTGGGGCACTTTTTCGCTGAGATTTTGTAGTTTGACGCACAGTTTTTCACACTGAGAGTCCCCGGAATGGGTGTATCTACCCATCAATATAAAAAAAAATTACTTATAACTCTATGGGCCACATCTTTATCAAAAATTCTTTTTGACTGTGGCAGTATGTATCAGTGTGAGTCAAGAATCCTGTCTGACCCTGCATGCATGTATCTGTCTGTGTACAACTAATATCTGGCCCTGCATGGAGTATCCACTAAATTGAAAAGAACTTCTGTCTGGACCTGAATGTATATATTCACCAGGATTAAAATCCTGTTTGAGTCTGTCTATCTTTCTATTTTTAGTTAAAAACATTATCTGACCCAGCATGTATGTATCTATCGGAATAAAAAATCCTGTCTGACACAACATGTATGTATTTCTGCATAGGGAAAAAAAGGTCTATTTTTGCACGTATGGTTTCCATATGTATTGCAATGTCTGTCTCATCCTGCATGAAACGTTGTCATCTGTATAAAAACTTCTGTTTGAACCTGCATTTATGTAGTCCTCTGTATTAAACAAATCTCTCCCTCTTTTGCTGTCTCTCCTTTTCTCCTCTCTCTCTCCTCTCTCTCTCTCTCTCTCTCTCTCTCTCTCTTGTATGCTAGTATTAGCAGCATACATACCATGATTTTTAAAAATAGAAATATATATACTTACATTACGTTCATAAGGAAAAAACGTACCAAGAAGCGTTAATGTATAATTAAGATAGAATTCTGCATGTACATACTGTCATGGAAGAATGTTTTGGTTGCGACATGGTAAATTTTGTTTAAATTTATGTTAAAATTGAATTATTTTCTTGTTTTAGTACTCGTGTGAATAGGCTGATGGCCTCACATTAAAGTCACGAGTCTCTCTCTCCCTCTCTCTCTCTCATGCATGTATGTATCCATCACACGAAAATTCTGTCTGACCCAGTGTGCATATAGCCGTCTATGTTTCAAAAATTCTGTCTGACCCTGCATGTATGGGAGCCCTCTGTAATGAAGAAATTCTGTGTGATAAAACACTTCTAACATCTGAAAACCAAGCATTACAGTGCATCAGGAAAGGCCAAAGGGATGAGGTGACAAAGAGGTCATTATTTTTTCAGGTGGAAAGTTTGCGGCTGCCCGAAAGAGCTGTTTAAACGGCCAACGATCCTTCTGATGCCCTCGAGTTGTGAACGCTGTTCTCACACAGATAGACCAGCTCAAAAAGTAGGCCTGTCTTCCTTTTGCTTTCTTTGTGATTCGTGTTGTACCTTTTTTTGTTCAGAGCTTTATAGACAGTATTTTACTCTTTTGCATAAAGAAATATGATACATGCTTTTTCTCAGCTTACCTGAGCAAACCAAGTGCCTCATTCCTGCTTGGATTGAACATCTCTTTTATCAATCAAAACACCCCATAAAAATCTTCTTTTTTTTTTTTTGAGAAAAGGGAGGTACATCTGTCCCTCAGTATTGCCTTTGAATACGGGACTTCCAGGTATTTTCTTAAGACACATGCCCTTCCGTTTTTGTGAATTTAACAGTAACTGTCCCTTCCCTTTACTGTCATTTGCTGTTACTCTTGATACATCCATTTCTTGTTTACCCACTTTTTGTTTCTTTGATTATGGAGTTTTTTCCCTGTATTGATTTTTTGGAAATTTATTACTCTCTTGGATTTTAAAGTATAAAATTTTCATGAACGACATTTGAAAATTTGAACATATTAGAATAAAAAGACAAAAGGTAATATGAACAAAGGGAATCTTTGAGAGTTAAATATGAAAATGTATTTCATAACTAGATTGCTGAGATAAATATAATATGTTTTTTGACCAAAAAAAAAAAGATAAATAAGAATGTGCTTAAATGTCAAAATCTGCCCCTTGAAAAAATTTTTTTGAAAACTGACTTTTTCCCTCAAATATCTGTTGTGGACTGTGCATCAGGTTTCCTAACTGTGTGATCCTGACGACATCCAACATCACTGGGGCCATTGACCTGGCCTTTGTGGATCGGGGTGACATCAAGCAGTTTCGTTGGACCTCCCCCCCGCCCGCCATCTACAAGATCTATCTGTCCTGTCTTAATGACTCATGAGGGTTGGTGCACTTTTGTCGTGTGTTGTTTTGTGGGTTCTTCATTCCCTTTTTGCACATAGATGCATCTCCAGACACACATATATGCACGTGCATACTCCATGCATACTCCCCTCTCTCACTGTCGTCTCTCTCTCTTTCTGTCTCTCTCTGTCTCTGTTTTTCTGCTGTCTCTCTTTCATTCCCAGATATACACATGCAGATGGAACACAGACAGACACACACACACATGCATACCCCACCACTGACTGACTGAAACCATTTATTGTCCAGATTAACCATGGGTTGTACTGACATTTTTAAAAAAAAATGAATAACCCCAAATTCAGAAAAGTAAATAAAAATGAATATGCTAAAATAAAAAAATTGAAAAATAAAAAAGACGCTGTCAATTTATTATTTCAGCGATGAGAAAATTGAAAGAAATGATTGACGATACTTTATAGAATTGAAAGGCGACCAAGTCCAATGAACATACAAATATCACCTTCCTCTCTCTCATACTTCTGCTTACCCCCATCCTGAGAACCCTTCTTACACCTAAATTTTATCCATAATAAACTAATAAAGGAATTATCATTACTTTCTCTCTCTCTCTTCCCACACAACACACACACACACACACACACACACACACACGCGCATGCGCCCACGCATGCAATCATGCACACAGCAATTCTCTTTTTCTCTCTCTTAGATACACAAACAACACACACACACACACACACACACACACACACACACACACACAAAACGCATGCAATCATGCACACAGGAATTCTCTCTCTCTCTCTCTTAGAATTAGATACACAAACAACATACACACACACACACACACACACACACACACACGCATGCAATCATGCACACAGAATTCCTCTCCCTCTCTTAGAATTAGATACACAAACAACATACACACACACACACACACACACACGCATGCAATCATGCACACAGGAATTCTCTCTCCCTCTCTCTTAGAATTAGATACACAAACAACATAAAACACACACACACACACACACCCCACCACGCATGCAATCATGCACACAGGAATTCTCTCTCCCTCTCTCTTAGAATTAGATACACAAACAACATACACACACACACACACCCACACACACAACACACACGCACACCCTCCTTCCTCCTCGTGCCCCCCACTTTCCAAAAAAATGACTTGTAGTAAAGCAGGAGCATTTGAAACAAACAGAATAAGTGAATGCAAAGGAGAAGGAAAAAAAAAATAGAAGAGTTGGAAAAAAAATTATGTCGGTTCATAAATGCATACTGTGAGTCATGTGCAAAATTATGGGAACAAAATGGTCAAACATAGTGATGGTGCCCCAAATTTGGGTGCCATAAGATCACATTACCAGTGCTGCTATTCTGTATTGTGTGGTAAACAGTAAAGTATGGCTCCTGCAGGTAAATGTTGATTTTTTCATGGTACAAATGATTCAGAAACGCATAAAGCATGTGCTGAATAATCAACTGCGCAAAGCTTGAGGGGAGCCTCTATCATATCTTGTACCACACAGAACAAAGAGCAACTAGATCAGTGAAACCCAGACTGTAATTGATTTTCTTGGTTCAGCACTGCTTAGATAATATTACTTATTTGAGCTGTTACTTTGTCATATTCTGTTTATCCCGAAATATTAACGGTGGCTTAGAAATATGTTAAATCGTGCAGGTTTTTTAAAAATTTAACAGCATGCCCAGTTAAACCCTAATATTACATGTGAACAAGTTAAAGTCTTGTACTTATAAAAAGTTGTCAGAAATTGTTTCGGGATCATGTCTGATAATTTTTAGGATCGCTAGGATGGCCAGAATTCAATTTTGGATTGGGTACACTTACCCTGTGTCCCTGCATGTGTATTTTAATTTTTTCAGCAATCAATTGGTTTTTGAAGCAGACAGAACATCCAACCCTTTTTTATTTGAAGTACGCAGTGCTTTTCAATATGATTTTGAATGTTAACATAGAAAAAAAGATGAAAAAAATCCACCCTAATTTACATATCCCACATTTATTGTGCTAGGTTAACTTAACATAGCTGGGTACTGCAAAGAAAGAGCAAGTGGAAACAGTGGGAGAAGTTTGTATGGGCAAAAGTTGTGGACTGCAGCAAAGACTTTACAAAACGGAATCTAGACAGAATTACTTGGTCAGAGAAGAAAAAAGAGAAATGTTGAGCTTGAGGTGTCCTGGATATGCTTTAAAACTAAGCTAAGCAGAATTTGATGGGGAAAAAAGGGTGTGAGTGAAGTTGCAGAACATTCCCCGACCACATGCAAAGGGAAAGGGAAAGATCTTGGTAGCTCATGTTAGCAATAAAAGCAAAGGTTGACAGAGGACTTGCAAAGAACAGGGGACCAGTCATAGTATCAAGACATTTGTTATATAAAAAAAGCAATTATTTGAATGTGGGCTTAAGAAGAACTATTTACTCTGTTTTTTTCAGCTTCAAAGCAT
This sequence comes from Conus ventricosus, assembly GCA_018398815.1. NCBI lineage: Eukaryota > Metazoa > Mollusca > Gastropoda > Neogastropoda > Conidae > Conus > Conus ventricosus. The sequence continues at coordinate 41,017,407 of CM031609.1, forward strand.
TATCTCTTCACTAACTTGCCCCTGTGCCTGAACCTCAACCTTAAAAGAAGTTGACGACTTCCATGAACAGTCCAGAAGTGTATGAGCTTGTGACTATATTTTGTTTAGCATATTAAGTTTGTGATGGATTCAAAAGCTTGTAAGAAAGTGTTTGTAAAAAGGTACTTTTGTGGCAGAAAGAAACCAGCTAGGCTCTAATTTAAAGACTGATTTCTGTGTGTGTGTTTGTGTGTTTTGTGTGTGTGTGTGTGTGTGTGTTGTGTGTGTGTGGTGTGTGTTTGTGTTTTTGTGTGTGTGATCAGGTGGGGATTATCCACCCTGCCCAGCAAATTTCTTGAGTTGCGGCCCTGGAAGTGATGAGATTTGTAGAAAACAATGCTACTCGGCCCAGTTTGCAGCTGAGAGACATTGTTATGAGTACCTGTAAGGCAAGGTGTATTTTACAGAGCTGGTTCATAAAACATAAGCATGAAACTTTGAAAGGGCCAAAACTGCTCTCGAAATGTGATGTCTCATTTTCGGACGCTTCCTGAAAGTGGTTCCCCCTTTTTAGTTTCCAAATTGAAACTTAACATGCTGTTTATATCTTTTGGACAATATTCAGTTTGTACCACAGTGCTGAATTGTTAATTTATTATTTACTGTGTTACAACATGATAGTTTCATTTAAGATTTTGATTTAAAGTGTTATTTTTTATCATAAGATAACAAAATCATCTCCCCTGACAGGGTTCCGTTCTCTCAATGGCTGGCATTCAGATCATTGCCAAGGTCCTTCATCCATTGAGATCTTTCACCTTCTTAGACTTAATATTTGGATCCCTTTCATGTACTGTTACTTCAGTTCTCACGGTCCCGTATCTAATGTTAACATGTATCAAACCAAATTACACTGTCTCTGCCCCAGTAGATTTTGCAGATGCAGTCATTGTGAATCAATGACGAGGCATCTGGAGAAATTCCTTACTTAATAGGCTGTTCAGCTTGCAAAGGGAGGCAACTTTCCAACAGCATCTGTGGATCGGGAGAATAGTGGCTTCATAGCTTGTGCCTCTCTATATGTTTGTGGATCTTTCTTTTCCTTGTTACCATTTTTCTTTTTTTTAGAGTGTGTGACATCCAGCGAGGGAAGTACTGACATAAAAACAGTGAATTGTGGCCACACACACCTCAGAAAAAATATCATTCTAGGTCAGTGATTCAGATTTCTCACAGGTCGGTTTTTATACTCTGCCCTTCTCCCTTTCCTCACAAAATTGTGTATGAAAAAAAAAGAAAAGATGCAGAAGCAAAAACACAACTGTCATGGGTCGTGGTCTGGATGTCATGTGTTTTGATTCCTATCAAAGCATTCATTTATGGCATTTTCAAGCCCTGACTGGTTACCTGGAGTGAGTCTGTTAACGGCTCAAATGAGAAGGCTGTTTTTGACAGTGCTGTTCATATTTTCAGACCAACACTGCAGGTGTCTGTATCTCAGAGGCAGGTTGACACTGAGATGTATAATGAAAGTATAGAATACAGCCATCAGAAGGGAGCTCCAAGCATGATTATGCACATCCTCATTGCTTATCATGGCAAAGTCTCAATTTGCTTTACCTTCACAGACATGGCTACCGTACTTGATTCTGAAAAATGTGAAAATCAATGACCGTTCCAGATCTTATGATGGCAGATTCATGTCACCGGAAGAAAAACACTGAAAATAGATGGGTGCACCTTTTTTTCACAGGTGAACAAACAAAACTGACGGCAGATGGGAAGTTGTAACTCAGACACTGTGCGCATGGATATAAATCCCTAAATGGCTATGAGGGGGATTGAACTGAGCCAAAATTAAGAGAAAGCAAAAGAACAGACAGCTAGCCGTAGCGAGCAAACCAGAAAATGTGAGACTGCAGAAGGCAGACAACGAAAAAAAAGGAAAAAAGAAAAGACAATTTTCAGTGCCACCAGACCTTCATGAAATAATATTTTGTATAGTAGCTATGTTTACAGTACATGCCAAAAATGGGTAAACTTTGATTTGAGCACGATTTGCATTTGCACATTCCCCATCAGTCTTGGCAGGATGATGTGAATGAACTAACATGCATGCATGTAGATCTGCACAGCATCACACCTGTAAGATTACAGTGTGTTCACGAAATTCTGGAACATTTCAGTATGTGAGTTTTTCCATCATCTGTTCCCGATCGAAAGAATTTCGGGAAGCATGTCTGCCCTCATGCCCAGCTGTTGTGGCGACCTCACCTCCGATTTCCTCTCCGTGTCCATGCCTGAGCTTGTCGGCGTGGGCAAGTTCATGGGCCTGTCACTGGATGGCATAGCACACTCCTGAGGGGTGCTCACTCTGGCTTCACAACAAAACATTATGTCATCCTAGGGAGCTTAATAGGTGGTGTCCTGCATACTGAATCGGAGCAGAGACCTCAGAACAATTCCGAAGTGACTGAACAGCAGTGCAGTGTCTTCTCTTCCGAGTTGTCTAATGGTAATGATGTTTCGCCGTGGAGTGCTGGTGCTGAGGCTGTGACAGGACTGTGCTTGAGTGAGCCAGAATGAGGGATGTCAGAGTAGTGCCATTAAAAGGTCGTGGGAAAATCAGACAGAAAAGAACGTGTTTGGAGAATATGAATATCTGATGGTAACATGTGGAGTACAGAAGAGGTATGGTGTGTCTGTAGTTTAGAGATTGTCACACTGTCACTTTTGCACACCGCATTCATGACAGCATTTA
>CM031609.1:41021146-41083646 GCA_018398815.1 Conus ventricosus
ATTGTGAAGCATCAGACCGATCAATGAGGTAATGAAAGGAGACGGAAGGAAGGAACAGAAAAAAGGTGTAACTTCACAATTACACTCATACCTCTAACTGGAACACTTTCTTCGTAATTACACTCTCAAAGAATACAATCACATCCATAATCATATTCATTCACTCAGTCAACACACACACACACAAACACACATAGTCCCCCCCCCCCCCCCCCCTCACACACACACACACACACACACACACACACACACACACACACACACACACACACACACACACAATCAACAGTGACTTCTGGTAAACCTAACTTACAGCCAATAATATCAGTGTTAACTGAGATTGTTCTGAGACTGCTTTAACTGGAAAAAAAAGTTAATTCTTTTTTTATCACTTGCTTCTTTTCTAATGTCACCAGTGCAAATTTCATTCTCTGATTCTGTGTTATTTGAAAGATCATTTCAGTCCTCTCCCCGCACCCCCCCCCCCCCCTTCCTTTCCCAAATCAAGGTGTACTATCCCACTATACATATTTGCCTTATTCACGCATTAAACCGCAATAGAAACATAGTTGACATAAGGTATGTATGCCTGACAGACAGCCAGAAACACAGAAAAATGCAGAGATACACAGACAGACAGAAAAAGAGATGCACAAAGAGAGCAAGAGAGAGTGAGAAAGAAAAAGCAAGAGAGTGAAAGACAGACAGACGGAGAGAGAGACAGAGACAGAGAGAGAGCGAGCAAGAGAGAGACAGTAAGATGGAAAGAGAGACAGAGTGAGAGAGCAACAGCAAGAGAGAGAGAGAGAGAGAGAGAGAGAGAGAGAGAGAGAGAGAGAGAAATGCAATGTTAAGGGCCGATATAATAAATGAACAAATGCAGTCACTCGACTGCATTTACTTGAAAAAATTTCCAATTTTTCTTTTAAATCAACTCTAATAAAACAGACTCACAGTGACTAAACAGCAGATGACTGACTCAGTCAGCTGATTCACAGTGATATTCCCTTCGCACCACTTTAACTATGATGGATGTGTGCATCATCTTGCCCAAATCATGAGACATTCTGAATGTAAGTGCAACTACCAGTGCGATTACAACCTAGCCAACCACGCAGGATCCTTTCAAGACTGTCAGCACTGAGAAAAGACAGTCCTGACATGAATGAAAAAAATCGGTAAACACAGCAAAAGTGGTACACAATTTTCAACAACTATTTCATAACCTGGTAGCTGAATTACTGACTTCCTTAAGGCATGCCGAAGAAGCCAGCCAGCCCATTTCTACCATGGCAGCCACCTTGCTCATTGTACACAGGCAGAACTACTGCCAGATGAGAACCGACTTTCCTAGCGATCACTTGAACTCATCAGGCACACACATGAAGCAATGAAAATATTGTCTTCTCTCAAGACAAAATTCTTTCTCAAGAAAAGATGTCATTAGTGTTCTCAGTTCTGCATAAGGAAGAAAAGAAAAAAAAAATCCCTTAGTGTCATTTCTTAGTGACATTTCTTAGTCGCCTCCAAATTGCCCACAGATTACTGGAAATTTGACCTGTTGCCCCAGATACTGGCAAGTACTGGCTTTTTCATCAACAGGCTGTGTGCTTGAAGGAATTTAGTGACAATATAAAAAGTAGTGACAAGCAGTGACTGTTGTGTTCACAAACCAGAAAGTTAGGTGACTCATGGAAGTCATTCGCATCTTAGACTGACCATGCTGTCACCCGACAAGCAAACGCTGTCTACTGACCCTGAAGTCATTCAAGGAATAGTCATTTAACTGTCTTTTTGTTAGACAGGTATTTTTGACGGGATATCATGTTTCACAAAGTTGACAGAACACTCACACTGATTCCTCTAACATTCAAAATGACATTCAGTTCCTGAGCATCATTCTTTTTTTTTAATACAATTTATCCTACTCATGGTTCAAGATTCCAAAATTAGTCATATGGTTATAACTGACACAGTAATGTGACAGTAAAGAAAAATCAGGAAATCATACCCAACTCTTGAGTGAAAACAAAGCTGGGACACTAGCCCCCTGATGCAGTGGTGACATAGTACCCAAATTTGGCCTGATTTTAATGTCAGTCTTGATTAGACTGCACATGATGTATGGATGCTGTATCTATGTTTTGAAATGATGTGTACACTGAAAGATCCATGGTGTGAACTGTATTGACATTGACACAGAACTTGACTACAGATCAAGTCTGAGTTGGCCAACACAACTGTTTGCCCAAACCTATTTTGGCAAAGGGAGAATGTTTCTTAACAAGAAACAAAAAGTTATATGGAAAACTGAGATAAATCTAATCCATCCTTTGTAAAGATATGGCTTACTGTGAATCCATCACACAGCTCCCAAACTCACCCTCTCCTTGATAGCCTCATCAAAGACCAGACTTTCCCATTGGCCGTGGAAGTGTGCCGAGGGCAGCATCCATTGACTAGCCATGGAGACATGTTCCTCATCCAGCTCCTCCGTACCCGCCTCCTCTTCGTTCAGTGTGTACACATGGAGCTGTACTTGGGCCTGGCTCAGGTCCACCCCCTGCCATTGATGGCATCTTTGTTACTTTGGGTAGGCATGATGATGTGTACATGGGCTTGCAAGGACAGAAAAATGAATCTTGTTCCAGTAAAGGCCAACTCAGTATGAGGCTGTCTCTGTGGGTTGGATTTTGGATGGTGACTTATCTTCAATGTGACTGAAATCTAAAGTCTTTTGGATATTATTTCCATCATGATTGTATGTAATCTTGTGTGTTTGTGTACATGCATACATGCGTGTTTTGTGTCTGTCTGCCTCTCTGTCTATATGCGCATACGTGTGGTGTAAAAGTGCAGAAGATGAGCCAAGACTCAAAGTTGAAGAGTGGCTTCACAAGAGACACATAAAAGAAAAACACAACCTGTTGGAAGTTACCTCAATCTTCGTTCAGACAGCATGCAGCCAACAGTTTTTACCTTCCTGTCCAAGATGAGATGGTCAGAATCTGACAGGGAAATAGACACAATGTTGTCGGTCAGCACCTGGTCCTCAAACTCGGTGATGGTAAAGTCTCCGTACACACATTTGTGTTTATGTATCAGGAGCCCCACCCTGTCTTTTATGATGCTGTCTCCAAGTATGCTGGAAAAACAACAGCAAGATAAAACTATTACAAAAAGTGATGTAAATCCAAAGGCAAACTGGAATGGTTGTAGAGACTAGAGGAGGTGGGATGGAGTGAGGTTACAGAGGTTTTGGACCAATCTTCCATATCATCCTCTCCCCACATCTACACTTACCAATTATAAACTTCTGGGACACAGCCTGATGTACATAACTTGTTCAAATCTGGCAACATCTTCCCCCACCCCCAGTGCCCGAAATATGTTCCCACATCATGTGTCTGCTTGTGTGTGAGAATGTCTGTAAACTTTTGTTTTTTCATCTTTGTCTTCAGATGTTCATCATATTCTGGCCTTCCTGTTTGTGTATTGTACATCATATTGTCAGTGTCCATACCAAACCATGATGACGTCGATTTAAAACAAATACATTGGAGATACTGGCAGAGTTAAGTCCCTTTTTTATCTTAAAATCTTGTTTTGCCTTGATGTTATCTATAATTTTTTTTTCAATCCTTTTCTTTTAAGTAGAAAAAAAAAATTACATCTCTACCACATGTTCAGTATCATGTGGTAACATCTCATTTCCATGGCCTGGAATCTTCTTCGCAGATCTGCTGTCAGAGTCCATGTCTTGCATGCCTACAAAACATGGTATATACCATTGCACACAGGAGTCTGATCTTGTGTTTTATGGAGAAGCTCTTTTCCTTCCATACAAGTTTCAATTTGGACAATGCTGTGGTTGCCTTTGCCACACGTAAGATGATTTCTGATTTGGATACCTTGCTTCTAATGGTGGATCCCAGGTAAGTGAACTGTTCAACAGATTTTAACGTCTGACCATGGATAGTTACATCAGTATTGATGGTAGGGTTATGGCTGGCCATCGACTTGTCTTTTCTTTTGCAAATAAAAAATTTGTAATGATTCCTCCTCTAATGACTGACTCTGCTGACATGATCTTCTAGAGTATCAGTCATGATGCACTCAAGGAATATGTTGAAAAGTGATGGCGATAGAAAGCAGCCCTGACAAACTCTAACTGAAGGACGGAACCAATCTCCAATACGTTATAGCACTCAGTATGAGCATCACACGTCACTTTGGAGAAGAGTTGCTGAATGGTGTTGATAAGCTTCTGCCTGATATCAAATTTCTTTATTGTAATCCATAGTGCCTTTCACCAGATTCTGTCAAATGCTTTCTTGAAGTCTATAAAAAAATGTGTAGAACTCACTCTGGTAATGGAGATGTGTTTCGCAAAGGGTATGTATGTTAAACATCTATTGGATGATAGTTCTACCTTTGTGAAATCCAATCTGTTCTTCACCAATGACAGTGGCTGCTTGTGGTAGCAATCTATTCAGAATGATTTTGAGTATTACTTTGCTGGAATGACTGATCAAGCTCATAGAGAGGTAGCTCTGGGAGTGTTGGAGACTGACAATCGTAAGCGAGTCCACAATGTGGGCCACTGTTCAGTGTAACAAATTTTGTTGCAGATGGCAGCTAGAGCATCAGTTACTGCATCTCGCCCATGTGTCAAGAGTTCTGCAAGGATGTTGTCATGTCTGCAGCCTTCCCAGGTATTTCATGGCAGCTGTGACTTCTTCATGGAGTATGATAAGGTCATCCTCATTTGATGAATCCTGTGGTGTTAGCACATTTGGGTCTGCTGTACTCTTTCTGTTGAAGAGTTTGGAGCAATATTCAGACCACCTTTCAATGGTGTCTTCTTCCTGAGTGAGACAGTTGCAGTCTTTGTCCTGGATGGTGCTGACTTGACTTTGCTTTTTCTTGGTCAGGTCTTTCACAATCTTTAAAGCTTTCCTTAAATCGTAGTTATCTATGATTTTTTTCAATGTCCTCACTGTCGTTTGATCCAGCTTTCCTTTGTATTCTTCATTTCTATACTGACTTTTTTGTTTATATCAGCGTGTTCCTCCCCCTCAGTTTCCTTGAACGGCTGCGAGGTCCTTCTAGTGTCACACATCTCCAAGATGTTGCTTGAGGTCCATGATTTTGATTCCCATCTGCTTATTCCAAGAACCTCTGTTGCTCTTTGCGTCATTAGTTGGTTGACATTGTTTGTGAGGGTTTCAAGGTCTTCTAAGAGAAGTAAACCTTGAGGCTCTCAAAAAAAAAGACAACAAGAAAGACAAGGATCAGACAAGACCAAAAAATGTTTGCAACACTTTTTTTGCGTGGTCTGTTCATCCATATGTGAAATTTTGACCGAGTTCTGAAAAATACTCAACATGCATACCAATCTCTAATCATCAAAAATGTAGCATTATTGTGAGTGAGTGAGTGAGTGAGCGAGTGTGAGTGTGTGTGTGCGCGCGTGTGCGTGCGTGCATGCATGCGTGTGTGTGTGAGTGACAGTATATCTATGTGTGTTTATGTATGTGTGCACACATGCATCAATGTGCACATCTGTGCTTGAGTGTGCATGTATACATGTGTTTTTGTTTTGCTATTTTACATTTATTTACAGATATGAAATGGACTAAATTTGAGAATAAGCAAGGAAGTGAAGAGTAAGAGAGAGGAATCCTTTTGCTGTAAAGTGTCAAACTATTTAAGGTTTCAAGGCAGAATTCCATCAGTGACAGACAGTCAATTATAACAAAAGTAATCCCCACCCCCTCTTCCCCAAAATCATTTTAATCTTCATGCGCAAGTACACTGCAATTAAGTGATCATGGGAAAGAAAAGTCAATAAAGATATCCGCTTGTCTACAGTACAACTACCTTTCGAATACAATAGGGCAAAGAAAACATCAATGATTCACCTGAGAGGTTTCTTCAACACCTCAATGTGGTAGACAGCTGTTTCAGCACATGGCAATGCTTGTGCAAGCTCACACACTCCATTCATCGTCATGACAGTGGGTGTGGCTGTCAACACACCAAAACACTTTGATCAGCTGGTCATCTGAAAAAGTCTTTAAGATACGTTTGCTTGAAAACAACATCACTATTTCAAGAATTTAGGAGGCAGCTACATCACAGAAGGAGCATGATACATACCCGCAAATGGTACTTATATGTACTTGTACTGTCAATCTATACCAACAAAAATGGAAAGAAAAAAAAAGCACACGGAGAATCTGAGTTGTGCTGTGCAAATTTTCAGTCACCCTTGAGATATATCAAGCAACATAAGATGCAATCAAGTTATTGTCAGATGCATACATGTTGCTTAGGTTTCAATGTCTTTCGATCTATTGCAGTCTAAATTCTTCTTAAATACCATGAAGAAAACACTGGAAACTTGTTTTTTTAAACTTAACTACACAATGACAAGCCACTATGATGCAGCGGCTAGTGTCATAGGCAGTAAGCCACAGGTTGTGGGTTTGAGTTTTATCAAGGCATTAAAATTATTTGAGGGATCAGTCTTGACCACCTTATTCCTCGAACTTCGTGTGTTATGGGCTCAAATGGAAAGAATGAACCAGAGTTAACTTTCATGCACTTAATTAGTTAATGAATATCTGACAGCATTGTTCTAGATTCCCGACAAACACTGCGCTTGCCTGTATATCTCAGGACTTGCTGGTGCCAGGCTGTATCATGAAAGGAAATACAGCCAATTCATATTCATGATATTGTTCCAGACAAAAATGGGATTCAAACACATCATCAAAGTTGTTTCTGTTTAATAATGATAATCATAATGATAATAATAATAATAGTAATAATAATAAGAAGAAAGAAAGAAAAGCAATGATAATAATGATGATATCAATGATAAGATTAAGAATGTGCTCTAGATAGGACCTAATTCTTAGTAAAGGGCTCCTAACATTTACTCCAGACATTTACTCCAGAGATTGTAAGACAGTAAAACCACAAGTTTGTGTTTCATAATTACTACTAACCTACATTCAAACCCACTGCACCTCATACCTTCCTATCTTCCCACATGTACATCCCATTGAAGTAATCATCTTTCTTTTCTTATATATAGGCGCAAACACATGCACACAACGCGCAACTGTGCGCGCACACACACATGTACACACACACACACACACACTCTATCACACTTCAGAAAAGGGGCAGGATGCAGGACAAATATGTTTGAAAAATTCAGCTTGCACAAATGACTTGAATGACATGAAGTAAGAAGAACATTTGAAATTCATAGAGATTGTTCCAACTGGCCCTAGCAAAACAAATGACACAAATCCAAATATAATTTCCAATAGTAAGAATATGGAAGAGACAAATAGTGACCGAAAAATGGAGCAGATAGGATTCACTCTAAGAGAGTCTAAAAGACATGTTTTGGACCAGTGCTGATGATAGAAGAGAAGCAGGTGCCACCTATAATTAATTTAACACTGAATAGGAAGCGAATGAAGAGACCATAGGACAGCTGTAACTACACTCATTCAAAATCAGCTTGGCTGCACTAGTCTGGACCTTCTGGACCTTTTCCCATTTTTAAAAATGATTAGCATGTCTGGAAATTATTCCCGGTCTTTTTCTCCATAAAAATTGAATCCTGTTTGTTTTAAAATGTTTTAAAACAATTTACTCTTCTGGAAAGTTTGGTCACATAGTCAGAGTTTGCCCCCAAGAGTTTTCACCCACAAATTAATCAAAACTACCTATACTACGCACAAAAAGTTAAGGATCGGCAGGGGTTCCATTTATTGCAAAAATTTTGCGTAATTATTGCGTTTTTTCTGCCTTCCTACGCATTTTTTTCGCGGCCGTGCGTTTAGCGACGCAATTTTCCCAGGACCCTGTTCTCAACCGCAAGCCTATGTCAGAGGGGCAAAACACGGCACAGACCTACAGCAGACTGCTTGACACGGTCACACCGCCAATTAGTGATAGTGCGTGCACATTTACTCTGTGGCACTCGCTGACTTTTTGCTAGATCAAGAATTTTTCCAAAACGCCTCATCCTTTTCCCCTCGAAATAAATGGAATCTTTCCCGCGTCTGCGATGGTGCCATCTTCCAATCGGAATACGTTATGACTTCCCACGCACACACGATCATCCCACGTGATTCTGGATGCCAGAGTGCGCCCATTGATGGGAACTTTACCGTGGTCACAGCGTGTAGGAATAATATCAAGGTTGACTGACCCGGCTTGTTTTCGCGGGCTTACTTAGCAAAAATGGCAAAGAGACAAACAAACATGTTTGCATTTTTCGGTGGGGGAGAAAAGCGCCGATGTGAAGATGTTGAATCTGGAAGAAATCTCGAGGAGATCGTTGATGTGGAAAAAGAACAAAGGCCAGCTTCCATGAGTGAGACTGACTCGGAGAGATCTTCGGAACAAGGCCAGTCGACATCAATCGCGTCAGACATGCCAGCAAAGTTAGCAAAGGGTGCAGAGTCACGGCAGTTCAACCCTGAGTGGCGGCAAAAGATATAAATGGCTAGTCACCGAGTTTAGATCTGGGAAATAATGTTTTGTGAGGTGTGCAGGCGGGTTGGGGCAAAAATGCTTTCACTACCAAGGCTCAACTGATTTCCAGGCATCAGCTCTATTACGTCATAGGGATTCGCAGAAACATCATGATCAGATTGCATTGAGTTTGAAGGGTAGACAAAAACAGATGCAAAAACAGAATGAACAGGCGAAGGGGGAACGGCTGAAAAACAGATTGGCCTGATGAGGACAGCTCTCTACATGGCTCAAAAACAGCATCCTAACAGTGAATTTCAGTCTCTTTGCTCCTTGCAGATTGCGAACGGGTGTTCAACACTTGCTTCAGGTAAAATCTACCAGAATAACTCAGCAGCAGCAGAACTGCAGGACAGCCTGGCTTCAGTGCTGCGAACAGATCAGGATGCCGACATAGCCGCTTGTCCGTTCGTTGGGATTATGATTGATGAAACGGTGAACATTTCCAGTGTACAAAAAACTCATAGTGTTCATGAAAATAGTCAAGAATGGATCCCCTTTGACTTTATTTATCGGAAACTACACTGTTCAGGCCGGAACAGCAGAGTGTGTTTTTAACAAAGTGCGGGAAGTGTTGGGGACAAGAGGGGTGGACGTGCGTAGAGTTGTGGGGTTGGGTTCCGATGGAGCGCCGGTCATGCTGGGTCGCGAAAACGGGCAGGGGCTAGACTGACTCGTGACTCTCCGTTTCTGACACATGTGCACTGTGTTGCACATAGGTGTGCCCTTGTTGCTTCAAAGCAGCCAGCAAGACAAAGCAAGTGAGCGACTTCAGAACAACGGTGAATGCTGTGTTCAAGCTCTTTAAGTACTCTGCTGCAAAGTACGAGAGACTCCGTGAGCTACACGCAGCTCTTGATCCATCTGACTTTGTGAGCCTGAAGGAACCCTGTTCAGTGCGCTGGCTGAGTCTCACTTCTGCAACTGAGAGCATCTTCAAAAACTGGCCAAGTTTAGTGATAGAACTGGACGAGGAGGCCGCACGTGGAAACGCGACTGCAAGGGGACTGCTTGCTCAGATCAAGCGGTTTTAGCTTTGTCGCCATGGCTGCAGCGCTTCTAGATCTACTGCCAAACATGGACACACTGAACCGTTTTTTCCAGCGCGACCACATCAGTCTGTCAGCAATCCGCCCCAGGGTTCTCGGGACCAAACAGCAGTTGGAGGCACTTCGTGACAACAGCGGAGAGACTGAGACGAAGTTCAACAATGAAGTGCAGAACAACACATACAAGGGACAAAGAATGAATGATGTGAATGCTGCTGCACACAACAATGCGCGGACAGAGTTCATTGAACATTTGATAGAAAACCTAGACGAGCGCTTCCCTGCTGAACAACTCGACATTGTGTCTGCCCTGGGGAAAGTGTTCGATGTGCAGCGGTACCCAGCCACAGCAGCGAACGCAGCAGACGATTACGGCGATGACGCAATCACCTTGCTGGCAAACAAATTCGGCCAGCAGGTCGGAGAGCAGCCAGCGCTGTTGTCGGGCGAGCAACTACGCACTGGTTTTCGGCAGTTCAAACGGACAATGAAGACTTTAGGCAACATCACATTTGATCAGGCCTGCCAACATGTCATCCTCGACTACAGTGATGACATGCCCGCATTCGCCACACTCGCAAACATTGCCCTTGTTATTCCCGTGAGCAGTGTGCCATGCGAACGTGGCTTCAGCCTCCAAAACCGGGTCAAGACATGTCAGCGGTCGCGGCTGAGTGACAGTAACGTGGACAATACCATGCTACTTGCCATGGAAGGCCCGGACTCGTGTGGCACAGAAAACGCTTTCCTGTGCAGCGAGCTGCTCTGCACTTCAGCGGTGTTAAGGCGCGTGATTCAGAGCTGTTTTGACGGGAGTGAGTACAGTTTACTTTGTTACGCATTTTTTTCAGCGCTGATGCAATTTTTGCGGAGGCGTGCGTTTCTTGACGCAAAAACTAAAAAGTCAGTGGAACCCCTGGATCGGTATGTGAAAACAGGTGCGTAATAAACTCAGTTCGCTACTGTTATTCATGTCTTAGTCCAGCCAAATTGTCATGAATTCTTGTTCAGCTGTAAGTGGGCGATGTTGTGTTAGTGCGAAAATTGCACGGGATTCTCTACTACTGAGCTGGGCCGCAAACGGAAAAGCGGAAACTTGCGAAAAATGACCTTGTTTTGGACCGTTCTGCCTGAACACATTGCACTTGCCAGATGGAAAAACCATTATGCACGTGCAAGCACTGCTGTTTATGTGTGTGTAATGAGTCGGCCGAATGTTCTCGAGCATTTAGGCAAATTAAGGGTAGTTGCTGTTGTTGAGAGCACGTTCCTTGGGTCTTCAAGTGTGCGAATTCAGGCATCACCAGGGGGGGATACCCCGAGTCGTATACTGAAGGAGGGAGAGTGCTAGGAAGTGTTTCGCATGTCCGAGGGGTAGTGACAAGGAGTTGGCGACCTGCCAGTCCTGGGTAGAGAAGAGTGTCCACTTTGAGCACTGGCTATTCACTGGGCTCTCCCGTGGGCCTGAAAGGAAGGCGATCGTGGCAGGTGACCGTCACGGGAAGGTGACCGTCAGCCTGCAGGCAGAGTACAGCGACCATTCAGTCGTCCTTGTTCTGAGGAATGAATGGAAGGCTGCGGCCTATCGAGTGGTTTGCGCCTTGTTGTCTATAGAGGTAGTAAATACTTGAAGCATCAGTCATGGCTCGTAGAGAGGTCCAGGCTGTTAGTTCAATGGGTAGCTTGGGGAATCGAACATGAGTTTGAATAGGAGGTTATGCATTAACCACTGGGTGCCCAAGTCTTTGTGGCGCTAGCAGCTGTGGGTGTGTGTATGTGTAGGTGACTAGTGATTCCATTGGTGGAATAAAAATAACTTGGGGATTTATTGGTACAAATCGTGTGATGTGTGTGTGCCAGTGTTTCCCTTTGGGTTTGAGCAGTTAAACTCGGGTTCTCTCTTTCTTTGAGAACGAATATAAGGTGCTTGGAAAACCAGGGAGGGTGTGACTCACTTAAGGGAAAGTGAACTCGCCCGTCTTGCTGGGGGCTCAAGAAAATACAGCGTGAAGCAGAGGTTAAGCTGTCGCCTTGTTGTCTCCTGGTGGGACGTAAGACAGTGGAGGTTGCTGTAGCCTCGGAGCCGACGACGAGAAGAATTGTCTCCCGTGTGGGGAACGGTCGACAGCAAGACGTGTCTGCCTGTTGGGGCCTAGACAGGGAGCTGCCAGACAACGGTGGGGTGTTTGCAGCCAGAGAAAAACCTGTGGGAGAGGCCGACAGGAGCCCTTTCCGTGGAGAGGGCGAAGTACGGTGGAGTCCGGGAGACTCGGTGTGAGGGTGCGACTCTAGCTACGTTGCCAGTGTCCCCCAACTGGGATTTGGCCAATCGGGAGGACTCAACGGTGTGGCAGCTTCAGCTCGTGGTCGTACAGTGGGATGAGAGAAACTGACGATCAACCAAGGGAAAGCTGGCAAGTTATGGACGTTTGGTTATAAGTTGTCAAACAGAATAGTGGAATATTGTCTTTCCTGGCTAAGTAAGAATAACTGAAGAACAGGGGATGCGATTTATGAAATTGTCTGTATGCTGTTTACATTGTTGTATGATACAGATAGTTGTGTTGTGTAGTGACGGTGGGGGGTCGGAGTCAAGTTGAATAAAAGTTGATTATTTTCAATGAATGTTATTGGTTTCCCGTCACCTTTGTGCGGGCCGATGTGGAGTGACAGAGTGCGTGTGCCTATGCGAGAGCGCATTTTGGTTGTGAAAGCGTAAATACTTCTGTCGATAACCCCCTGCATCCTGAATTGAAAATCAATTTTAATAACGAGGGGAGCGTCGGAGACCCGTCACAAATTGGGGGCTCGTCGGGATGAACATAAATGAGCCATAAGTGATTTTGATTCTGGGTTTTGTTCAATTGCAAGGGATTTGAAATTTGTCGTAATTGTGGAAACCCAGTTTTTTTTTCTTACCTGGAAAGACGTTAGTCATGTGTTGATTGTTCTGATCTTTTTTTTTTTCATGACTGGGCATTGTATTTGTATTTGCTTGATTTGGTTGCTGTTGAGGTTGATTGTGTGTAGCACAACTATTTGATAGCTTATTTACAAGTGATCGTTTGTGGATATCTCGTTGTTACTGTGTTGTTTTAACTAGCTGACGAGGGATAGATAGCTTCAAAATGTCGAATGAAGAGGGTGCTGAGAACAATAGGTCCACTGAAAAAGTTGGACCCTCATAGAAGAAGGAAAAGCTTTAAGGACTAAAGGGTCCGGAACTGAAGGATATGTGGATGAGAACTGGCCCCGTGTATCGAGGCCCAGAAAATACAATGGGAAAATCAAAGAAGAGAAAGAGAATGGGAAAAAGTGAGGAGAGAGAAAGTAGTACGGGAAAAAAAGAGGAGAGAGAAAAGAGAACGGAAAATGAGGTAGAGAGAAAGGGGAACGGGATGAAAAAGAGGGGGAAAGAGAACGGGAAAAAGATGGTGTGGAGACGGGTTGAAAAAGAGGGATGAGAGAACGAGAAAGGAATAAAGGGGCAGAGAGAAAAACGAGGGAAGAACGGGTGTGAGAAAAGAGAAAGGAAGAGAGGAACGTGATGAAAGAGTAAGAGAGGATAGGTACGGCAGTTTGAGCTAGAAAAATTATGATTGTTGAATCTAGGTAAGAATCTAGAAGTGGAGGCAAAAGCCAAGAACTTTACTTCATATTACAAGCCTTGAATTGTATGCCAAGTTTTGATGTTAATCCCGATATTAGAGGATGGCATCTCCACAGTTTGAAAGGATTGCCAAAGATTCAGGGCTTCCCGAAAGAAATGCGTGGGCCTCTATTTGGCAGCACTGTTGTTACACTAAGGATAGTGGTAAGTTTTTCTGCCCTCTTCAATTGGAAAAAAAGACGGTTATGTTATCTGTGCGTGATGATTTGTTTCTAATGTACCAGGTAAGTAAACTGATGATAGTTAAAGGAAAAAGTTCTGAGAGCTAGTGAGTTAGGCCAGGAGTGGCACAGTAACCGTTCTTTATGGGTAAGATTCTCTTTGATTAAATGGATGTGAATAGGGAGTATTGAACTGGTCCTTTTGAACAGTTGAAGGAAGAGATCGTTAGAGAGCAAATCCTGTCCACGTACCGGAGAGTCTCACTGTGTTCTTGGCTGTTAGAGAAAATTAAAAAAGATGAGAAGTGATGAGTTAGTGAAGTTGCACAGGGAACTCGGTTTTGGAAGCTGCCATGATCAGCGTATTATGGGATGAATGGGATACGAACAGTAGTCCCGTTAATGCCCAAGGACCGCACCAGTCAGGGTTGTGATTCGCCGAATCCCTACAAAACAGGAGGCGAGACCGCAGTTAGGATAGCATTTAAGTACAAAGGCAACAGTGGAATCAAGAGATTGTTAGAGTGAAACGCACATGTTTCAAATGTGGGCGAGAGGGTCATATCGCCAAAGGAATGTAGCGGACACTGCGAATTCATTCCGTTGTTGCGTTGATTCAATTCAACAAGCAGGCAGAGTACCACACCAACTTCTAGGGCAGTAGATAAAAGGGGGAAGCGGTTGCCTGCGTATTAGATACAGGGACTGACTCTAGCGCAATGGTTGAAGTACGGTTTTGTGAGAGAGAGACAGACTTTACTGGGGAAACACATTGAGTGCGATTGCTGATGGTAGAATTAATACGGTTCCTTTGGCCCGTGTCAAAGTGGTGGCAGTGTTTGTCATGCGAGTACTCTCACTGCAGCAGTGCCAAAACTATCTTACATATCCAGCTTTGTTAGGGGGTAGTAGGTTTTTTACCCGAAGCCTGAGCATAAGGCTTGCCTAGTCAGTGGGGAAAGCAAGGCAGTGAAGGGTTGGTAAGTTTAACAGAATGCAGGTGGAGGTGCACATGGCGCCCGCTAGCAGAGGAGCTAGTGTATGGCATGATGGTGGCCATGGTGGTGGGTGCAGGTGGACCATGAAATAGGTAGAGTTACGTTGAGGTTGCCGGTTAGGCCTTGGAGGTGGCAGTAGTGGCAGTGCAGTGTGGGCCATGGTGGCCATAGTGGTGGTGTCAAAAAGTTGGTTGGCGTTGCCATGGTAGTCAGAATTTGTAGGAGCCACGGTGGCGGACACTCAGGGTCGGGGCCAACATGGACCACAGAGTAACTGGAACAAGAAAAGTGGGTGGGACCAGGGTAGGCAGTAATTTATGCATGCAAAGAAGGGTCATGGAGAACAGCTCATCGTTAGGAATGCCAAGAATAGTCAGCATTCACAGGAGCATGTCGGAGCCAGAAGTGTGTGGAAAAAGGAGACGAACAATAAGGCTCCTTAAGTAGTAGGGCATAGCCATGGAGTGTGTGATTTGAACCAAGGAATTTCCACAGAGTGAAGGAAATCAGTTGGATTAAGTGGAGTGTGGGATTTCATCTCAGAACATTTTGTAAAGGGGAGATGATCGTCGTCGCAGTGCATGGGGCGACTGGGGATAGAAGGGATCGGCGCAGAATTTGTCGCGCTCCTTTATTAAGACCTCTAACTGGTGAAGGTGCTCGACTCTCTGGTAAAGCCTGGACTGCGAAAATTTTGCCAAGGTAATATTGGCGAGCCAAACGGCGTGTTCAAGATTTGAGAGGGCTGGAGTTGGGTCAAAGGGTTGAGTATTGCCTCCTGGTGTTGCTCTCGTAGTTGTGAAAAAAGAAAGCAGGACAATGGTTAGGAGCAATGCCTACGGGCTGCTGTGATTTGTGGTGGTGGTGTGAGCCAGTCATCTGTTACGGACAGCTTAATGTGTAAATAATGTAGCTGGCAGTTGTTTATTGATTTTGTTTGCCCAGTATAGGGCGGAGGTTGAGTCTGTGTTCATTTGTTTTATTTTTCTGATTAATGTTTCTATCAGTTTTGATGTTGCTTTTGTTCTTTGTCGTTTGTTGAGTGCATGCTCATGTGTTATGATTTATGATATTTTATGGTTGATACGTTTGCTTATGTTGTTTTGTCACATACGGTAAAAGTGTGAAATGTCCTTATGTTGTCGAAGTCAGGTTAAATGTTGATTGGCATTATTGTGTGTGAGACCGTGTGTGAGAAGATTGGGGGCACAGCCCTGAATTGATTGTGATTTGTTCGTAAGCTGGGCCACACGCATAATTTGTATCTTTGTCCTTGGGGAATTGTGGCCACACGCTGAATTGTGTTTGATGTTATGTAGGATGGGGCCACACACCTTGAATTTGGTTCTTGTGGTAATAAGGCTTGTGCTTTAATAGACTGTGAATGGAATGATTAATTAATATGTATGGAACTTGCTGTTAGCTAACGCCATGGAGTGAATCTTGATTATATGTGGGCCAGTTTAGAGTTAAATGTTGTGCACTAGTTGTTTTTGACGACCAAAGAGTGTTCTATGGATTATCTAATTTATTTTTTGGTTTTATTTAGGTTACTTTATTCATTTTAGAGATGTGGTGGATTCCCGTGATGTCTTGAAGCATTGGGTAGTTACTGTTATATTGTCCCATGGCATACTGAGTTTGTTTTAGCTCATATTCTGAAATCTATTCGTTCCTGGAGGCAAATGTTGATTGGAACATTACATTCTTAGGTCAGGGGGTGTTGGTTTGTTTGTAATGTGTCGGCCGAATGTTTCTAGAGCATTTAGGCAATTTTAAGGGTAGTTGCTGTTGTTGAGGAGCTCTTCTTGGGTACTTGCATAGTGTGCGAATTCAGGAATACTACAGGGGGGGTTACCGATGTCGTATATATGAAGGAGGGTGTGTGCTAGGTAAAGTGTTTCGCATGTCCGGGGGTAGTGACATGGACGTTGGAGTCTGCCTGTCCTGTGGTAGAGATGAGGTGTCCACTTTGTGGCACTGGATATTCACTGGGCTCTCCCGTGGGCTGATAGGAAGGCGATCGTGGCAGGTGACAGTAACGGGGAAGGTGACCGTCAGACTGCAGGCAGAGTACAGCAGTCCATGCAGTCGCTCCTTTGTCTGAGGAATGATTGGAAGGCTGCGGCATATCGAGTGTTTCGCGCCTGTTTGTTCTATAGATGGTGTAAATACTTGAAGCATCAGGTCATGGATGTTGAGAGGTCCAGGCTGTTAGTTCAATGGGTTAGCTTGGGGGAATCGTACACGAGTTTGAATAGGAGGTTTATGCATGTAACAGGGGTTGCCCAAGTCTTTTGTTGGCGCTAGCTGCAGCTGTGGTGTGTGTGTATGTGTACGGTGACTGGTGATAGGTGATTTCCATTGAGTGGAATAAAAATAACTTGGGGATTTATTGGTACAAATCGAATGTGTTGTGTGTGTGCCAGTGATTCCTTTGGTTTGAGCCAGTTAAACTCGGGTTTCTCTATCTTTGAGAACGAATATAGGTGCTTGGGAAATCCCAGGAGGGTGTGTAATCATTAAGGGAAAGTGGAAACTCGCCCATCTTGCTGGAGGGGCTCAAAGAAAATACAGCGTGTGAAGCATGAGGTTAGCTGTCGCCCTTGTTGTTCCTGGGTGGGGAAGTAAGACAGTGGTGGGTGCTGTAGATCGGAGCGTACGACGAGAAGGAATTGTCTCCGTGTGGGGACGGTCGACAGCAAGGAGTGTCTGCCTGTTGGGCTTGACTGGGAAGAGATGCCAGGACAACGGTGGGGTGTTTTGAAGCCAGAGAAAGACCTTGGGAAGAATTGGGCCGACAGGTGGCCCTTTCCGTGCGTATGTGGGCGAAGTTCGGTGGAGTCCGGGAGGACTCGGTGTATTGTGAGGGGTGCGTCTCTAGCTAAGTTGCCAGTGTCACCCATAATGGATTTGGCAATCGGGAGGACTCATCGGCTGTGGCAGCTTCAGCTCGTGGTCGTACAGTTGGGTTGAGAGAAACTGTCGTTCATCAAGGAATGCTGGCAAGTTATGGACGTTTGGTTATAAGTGTGCAAACTGATAGTGGTATAGTGTCTTTCTGGCTAAGTAAGAATAATGAAGAACAGGGGATGCGAATTATGAAATTGTCTGTATGCTGTTTACATTTTTGTAATGATTCAGATAGTGTGTTGTGTAGTGACGGGTGGAGGGCTCGGAGTCAAGGTTGAATAAAAAGTTGATTATTTTAAATGAATGTTATTGGTTTCCCGTCACCTGGTGCGGGCCCGATGTGAGTGACAGCAGTGCGTTGTGCCTAGGCGTAGGTGCGCATTTTGGTTGTGAATGCGTTAAATCTTCTGACGATACCCCTGCATCCCTGGAATATTGAAAATCATATTTTAATAACGAGGGGGAGCGTCGGATGACCGTCACAGTGTGATATGCTGTCGCTCAGCCTTGGCTTTTATAAGAAGACATTCTCCAGTAGTTGGCACTGATCTGACATATGCCCCCTCCAAGTCGAAAATTAAGCAGAGTTGGATAGGGGACGAGCTGTTGCATGGTTTCAAGATGGTGTTTCCAAGCGAGAAGTGGCCAGGCGACTTCATGTGTCCATCTCGGTCATTGTCCGACTGATTCAACGCTTCACAGCCACTGGGATTGTCCATGAAAGACGCAGATCTGGTCGACCGAAGAAGACAACCCCACGTGACGATCGTCTCATTGAACGACAAGCCCTGCAGACAAGAACAGCCTCTTCCAGCATCATTCAAAGGCAGTTCACGGTGGCTACTAACATCAACATCAGCCAGCAGACCATACGGAACCGCCTACATGGGTTTAATCTCCGTTCTCGTCACCCAGCAGTACGGCCACGCTTAACTCCAGCCCATAGCCTTCTGCGCACGTCATGTGAGGTGGACATGTCAGCAATGGTCCCAAGTCCTGTTCAGTGATGAATCACGCTTCACCCTTCACTACAACGATGGCCGACTGAGGGTCTGGAGGCGCCCAGGGCAACGCTTTATTGACGCCACTGTCCAAGAAAAGGTGGCCTTTGGTGGAGGTTCTGTAATGGTCTGGGGGGCCTTCAGCCTTCACCACAAAACACCCTTGTATCATGTACAGGGTAACCTGACTGGCATCCGATACCGGGATGAGATCCTTCGACCGCTGGCTGTGCCTACACTGCAGCAGATGGGACCAAGGGCTGTCTACCAGGATGACAACGCTCGCCCCCACAGGGCAAGGGTGGTCAACGACTTCTGCAGCAGTCTGGAGTCAACAGAATGGAGTGGCCAGCATGCAGTCCCGATCTCAACCCGATTGAGAACCTCTGGCATGAGCTGGATCGCAAAGTGAGGAGCCACCCCCCTCCCAGGGATGCCCAACACATCTACCAGATGCTGCAGGCTGAGTGGCAGGCGCTTCCACAGAGGATCTTCACCAACCTGGTCAACTCGATGAGGACTCGCTGCGTCGAGTGCCAGAACAGCCATGGTGGTTACACGCATTACTGAGCTTTTGGGAGCATCAGTATGCCCTGTCTTGTGATTTCAATGACTTTGGGAAATCAAATTTGGATACATACAGGGCTGAGCTTTAACGTTCGCCAACGGCCCCTAAAATTGGAGTCAGGCGAACTCAATTTACAGTACCATTCGCCCGGCTGGTGACCTAAAAATCACCGCCAGTGATTCTGTACCTGTACACAAACGACATGCCCTGTAAAAACAAACACGCGCCTGCCGACTGCCATCTTTCATCACTGCCGTGCTGGGGCTTTCCCGGCCGAGGTTCAGAGTCGCGCGAGACTTGCCATTTCCGCTCTTCCGCTTACTTGTTCAGTCGGTGGTCATGTGGCGCTTTTTAACCGGTGTCTCTGAGCCTCCAGCAAAAAAAAACTAAGTCAGAAGAAGAAAAAAAGAAGCAGAATAAGGAATATGAAGAAGAGAAGAGAGATCGAAAGTGGGTGCCAGGATGGAAGAGGACAGAAACAGGGGAGGAGAGAGCATGGCTTGTGTACGATGCCGACAAGAAGGAGATGCACTGTGCACCCTGCCGAAAATGGATGACGACTTACAAACAGCAGCAGCAGCCCTTTGTAATCGGCACAAAATTGTTTAAACTTGATTCAATCAAGAAACATGAAGTCAGTTGGACACAGAGATTGTTGCCTGAAGGAGAGTGCACAGAAAGATAAGAAAAGCACAGCTGGCGCCCGTCTCCTTGACACTCTGACACAAAAGGAGCGTGCAAAATGACCCACCACGGACGGCACATGCATTGGCAAAGATGGGCAGGCCCTTCTCTGACTTCGTGTGGCAGTGCGAGTAAGTAAAAATAGTAGAGAGATAACACCTCTCTCTCTCTTTCTCTCTCTCTCTCTATTTTATGCAAATTTTGACAGCGGCTGATTTTGCGTGTTCGAAGAGGTAAACGAGCGGTTTTGTTGTCGCGGGAGTGGGAGGGGGGGGGGGGGGGGGGGAGAATTTGGATGTCAATGAGAGTTGGGAATGGGAGAATTTGCTGGCCTTAGAGAGAGGACTGCATGTGCAGGCTATGTTTAGCCTATAGTGCCAGATATGATATGATATGATATATGTGAGGGGCAACATACTAGTGTGTACGACAAGCCCACTAGGGATGGGGTTGTACGACTGTTTTCACAAGCGCCGTCAACTTTATTGTATGTAAAATACTTAGCAAAACGTACAATGGACACTCAGCTTTTAGTTATCGGTGCATCGTTCTTTGTCAATTTGTCACTAGTGTGTCTGAATGGGGTCGTGGTGCTGACAGAAGGGGGGAGGGGGAAGGTGTGGTGGAGCAATTGAATACAAATGTACTTTCACCAAGCAGAATTTTGACGTGTTACTTAGCACAAAATAATCTGTTCAGTGTTTGTTTGTTTGTTTGTTTGTTTGTTTTTCATTATTTTCCAGCCTGTCGATTTTTCATTAGACTAGTGGTTTTTATCTTTTTTTACAGGCTGGACAGACAGAAAGGCATTGACATCGGCAAGACATATACCAACAGGTTCCAAGTCAAAAATTTTGTCAGCTTCATTGCGCAGGCAGAATGGGACAGACTGAGAGAAGACGTGAAGAATGCCAAGTTCCTCAGCATCCTTTCAGATGGCTCTACAGATAGTGCCGTAATCGAACAGGAAATCGTCTACGTGAGATATGCTCTCAAAGGCAATTCCCACACCCACTTCCTTGGTCTGGCTGCTGTGGAGAAAGCCGATGCTGCCCACATTTTCCAGGGCATCAACTCCACACTGGACAAGGTGTTGGCAACAGAGCAACCTTCTTCTTCTGCGGAGACACTCTGGCGGGAAAAACTTGTTGCACTGGGCACGGATGGGGCCTCTGTCATGTTAGGAAAGGACAACGGCGTGGTTGACAAATTCAAGACAGCAAATGGACAGTACATCGTTGGAGTCCACTGCATGGCTCATCGACTCGAGCTTGCGTTCAAGGACAGCACTGCCAAAACACCTGTCACAAGAAGCTTGAAGAGCTGCTGCTGGGCCTCTACTACTTTTATCACAAAAGCCCCCTCAACCGTGCCAACTTGAAAAGAAGTTTTGGAATCCTTGCCCTGAGACCTGTAATGCCGACCAGAGTGGGAGGAACAAGATGGATTGGGCATATCAGGCTTGCTATTGATCGCTTCTTGAAAGGCTACGCTGCAATTATCCAACACCTCAAGCAGATTCAGTCACCAGATGCCACAGGTGTTAGTGGGGTTCAGCAGGCAAAGAGCAGGAAGTTTCACAAGCTGGCAACCTCCTTTGACATTGTGCAGTATGTCTGTTTCCTGAAGGACGTCTTCTTTCACCTCTGCAACTTGTCCAACACACTTCAGAAGAAAGATGTGTCTCTGGCCCAGGTCCACAGTGCTTTGCAAGTTACAAGAGCAGTTCTTGTCAAGTTCAAAGAGAGGGATGGATCAACACTGCAGAGGTTGAACAACGAGCCAGAATTCGAAGAAGTTCGACTTCAGAGTGCTGGGAGTGCATCCAGCTTTCAGTCATCCAGAAGAAAGCTGCTGGAGGGTCTGTTGAGTAGTTTAGACAACCGATTTGATGACATTGATTGTGGCGTCTTGAAGGCTACTTCAATTGCGGACATCTCCTCATGGCCTCACAAAGACAACATGGAAGACTTTGGTGACAGTCATCTAGAATCACTGTGTCAGCAGTTTCGTCCAGCATTACAGCAAGCCAGGGTAGACACAGAAGAGGCCCTGGTGGAGTGGACCTCCCTAAAAACCATCATCTATGAACTACCAGACTGGGAAGAACAACTGCAGTCCTTGGAATGGGCGGAGGCGAACCGCAGGTGGGAAAAGGGGCACTCCACTTTCCTGGCAATCATCGACCTGGTGCTCACTCTTCCATCCTGTACGGCTGAGTGTGAGAGAGGATTCAGTGTGATGAAGCGCATCAAGACAGACTGGAGGGCATCACTGAACAATGACTCCCTCAACAGTCTGATGTGTATCACACTGGATTCTCCTGACATTGCTGAATTCAACCCCGAGAAGGCAGTGGAGCTGTGGATGGCGTCAGGTAACAGAAGAAAGAGGCTTCGCCACGGAGAGCAGGCCCAGAAGACAACCAAGAGTGCTGCTGAGGGCAAAGAGAGAGAGGTGGAAGAGGATGAGATTAGGTCTGGGGGAAATGAGGGAGGGAGACAAGAAGAGGAAGAGGAAGACAGAGAAGTTGAAGAAAGTGATGATGAAGAGGAGTTGTTGGAGAGTCTCAGTGCTGGGTTAGATGGTGATGACCTTGCTGGCCTGAGGAAGGCAGACCCAAGCTGCTTCACCTTTTTCAACATTGGGGATGATGATGATGATGATGATGATGATGATCTGGCCCTTGGCAGACTGTAGACTGAAGGTGCTTCAGGTACAAAACAGGGACAAATCTTGTCATGACGCTTTTTACTTAACTACTAGTCAAATGCTTTTGGATATAAAAGATCTCTTTTTCTTTGTCAGTTATGATATACCTGGGTGGCAATATCAATGACAACTGAAAATAAATTTGTTTTCCAAAATTAATGTGCAGAAACAGTGTTATTGTTGTTGTTCAAAATAAGCGTGTGTATAAGCTGCAAATTTAAAATAGGACTGCATTTTCAATGAAAGGGTCTGGCAACCTGAAAAATTTTCTGGCAACCTCAACCTCCCAGGTTAGGAGCCCGGCTGGCTCCTTAGCCTGGCTTGCTAAATCTCAGCCCTGTACATACCCACTTTAATCAAATGTACACACCAAACGATTGCTCAAGATTGAAGGCAATTGTGTATCGTTATCACTAAAGAATGAAATGTTGGCCAAACTTCAACGCACTGACTTTCTTATTTTGACAGTTATGAATGTTTGTGAAAGTGATCCTTAACTTTTTGTGTGTAGAGCTCTATTTAGTAATACTACTGTTATGACATGAGGTCGATGATAATCGGCCAGCTAGATTAGTTGATGAGGTATCTAGAGTAAACAAGTGGGGTTTCATTTCCGAGGTATCTAGAGTTTAACAATCAATGAAGATGAACACTTGAATCAGAGATATTAATTTTTTTTAAATGCAACATAATACGAAACATTCCCTGGTTTTTAACAGATAAAAGACACACTTGACTGAAAATCACTAAGGCCCTTCAATTTCATGATCAATATTTTATATTCAGAGAGACAGACAGACAGACAGAGAGAGAGAGAGAGAGAGAGAGAGAGAGAGAGAGAGAGAGAGAGAGAGAGAGACTGAGTGGGGAGAGAGGCAGAGAGAGGGGGAGGGGGAGGGGAATAGCAAGGTCAGGTGACAAGCATTGCAGTAACACACTAAAATCAGGAACTTGGATTCCCTGACAAATATATATATATATATATATATATATATATATATCCAATTGATACATAGAGGGTTTATGCTGCATTCCACTGCCAGTTCCGCTGCGTTAGTAAGGTTCTTAATACGTCATCATCGGTCATGAGTAAATCGTGAGTTTGTGGTAAAACAAAAGGAAACAGAAACTGATCACGATTCTTGATCAAAATCACAGGGCTTTTTGCATGCTAAGTTTTAGGCAATCACAGCAGGCACACTAGGCTAGCCTGTGTTTGTTTATATCTTAGTCACTTGTTGTGACTGGTACGCACTGTAGTTAAGCAGTTCTTCACATAGAACTGCAAAGAACTTTGGACCAGTGATGGGCTACCATCTGCCTGGAAAGAATGATGAGTAATCACAGTTGTGTTATATCTGAATGTAAATGGACAACATCGGACATTGTTTCTGCTGTGGTTGAAACTGACTTGCTGTCATTCAGCCGACCTCCATCCGTTTTCTCACAAAAGTGATCACACATAAACTCTTTCATATGGAAAGAAGAAGAGGGGCAGGGAAAAAACTGTAACATTTTTACACGATTTCTATCAAAAGACTATTCTAATTTTTCTATCCGTTCTGTTACCCTGCTTCTACTTAGATAAGATAATGTTGCTTATACTTATAGCCCAGCCGACCGCAAAGGGCCACATCAGGGCTCTGCTTCTACTTAGGATAAGATAATGTTGCTTATAGCCCAGCCGACCGCAAAGGGCCACATCAGGGCTTTGCTTCTACTTGCAAGTAATGCTAAACAGTAATACTGGTGAGCATGCAGATATTTCAACATGTGATTATGAAAAAGATCTTGGTGTCACTTTTGACTCTGGCCTCCAGGGTATTCGATAAGCATATTCAAAACTATAAATAAAGCTAATAAAATGATTGGTAAAAAAACGTACTTTTATTCACATAGATAAAGATATTTTTACAAAACTATACAAGGTTTTTGTTAGACCACATTTAGAATATGGCAATACAATTTGGTATCCTCGATTAAAGAGGCAGTCTGCTGCTTTGGAAAGAGTACAAAGAAGAGCAACAAAGCTTGTAAAGAATATACAAAATCTTCCCTATGAAGGTAAGTTGAAAGCTCTTGGACTGCCTACCCTAAAAATAAGACGAGTGAGGGGTGATTTGATTCAAGTCTATAAAATATTTAATTGTGTTGACAATACTCCTATTTCGACCTTTCTTACTGAATCAAGAGTTGATACTACCAGAAATAGTGTGGATAAAATTCATCATGAATATTGTCGCACTAACCTAAGGAAATGTTCTTTTAGTAACAGAGTAACAAATCTTTGGAATAAATTAAACCCTAACATTAAACGTGCACAAAATACTAACCTTTTCAAATGCTCTATCGATGATAGTGTATTATTGAAGACTATTTATTTTGACTATGATAAATAAAGACTTGAGCGAGTTAAAGACCTGACCGTACAAAGACCAGATAACACATAGAAGGGACATGTAAAGCCAGATCTGGCTATAATTTTGCAAAAGCAATTGTCCCTATGAACCTGAACCTGCTATAGTTCTGTGGAACTAATCGATTGGTAGGACTTCAAAAAGTTTGAATCCTGAGATGCATAACTCAAAGTGTGAACTTTAAAAATGAGAATCGACTCGAAATCAGGCTCCATTCTGTAAAGTTTCATATATCACTATTCTCATAAACTGATACTGGTAGGCCTAATCATCATTAGAAATGTTCAAAAAGTACTCAGTTGGCATGACATTTCCTTGACGAGAGTTTCAAATGACAAGAAATATGTAGCAGGGGATGAGTACGTTGCAGGAAACAAAAGGCAAGTGAAAAGTCTTGGGCACTAACTGGTTCTCAACAACGAGCGTTTGCAAGCCGACTCATGACTCAGAACTGGAACAGTAGAAGGGCGTAGGTAACTCATCCTTCCAATACAAAGTGCAGTCACCACGGGACGGTGGTCTAATCTACAGCTTTTACGATTAGTTTTAGGAAAAAGAGTAACATTGATATTGGTGACATTTTCATTTTCTTTTCTTCTTTGTTTTGTTTTGCGACAATCTGCAAAGAACTCATAAACTCTTTTTCCGAACCTCTTTGAAGTTCCCGCCGGATGTTTGCTGAAAAACAAAGCGAGCGAAAATGTACGACAATAAAACCTGCAGTTTAGTCTGTTATTGGTTGATTTAATCCCTACTTTCCTCGCTAAAAATCTAGTGTACGTTTTTTTGGTTTGAACATGAGATATGCTGATTCGGTTTAGATACTTGTTTTAAGAGATGAGACTGTCGTGCAATAAAAGTATGGTATTCTACTCGACTCAAAAATAAGAAAATCAAAAAAGGATAATCGGGCCGCATCTTGCACACACACACACACACACACACACACACACACATGCGCGCACACACGCATGCACGCACACACGCACGCACGCACACACTCACATTGATCTAGGTCTGTCATTTCAATAAAAATTCTTACTTTTGCCCTCAACGAGTAGTCAACATCCGCCTCCCTCTACCTCCCTCTGCCTCCATTTCCTCCTGCTTTCATCATGTCCTCCCCTCCCCTCTACCAACCGCATACACATCTCCCATGCCCACCAGCCTCCTTTCCACTCCTCCACATTCCCACCCCTCCATACTCCCACCCACCCATTCACCCACCTCCATCCTACTGCTTTCAGTCTTGTAAATACACTTTTTTTTTTGGCCCACTCCGCTCATTACAAGCTTCGCAAGAAATTCGTTTGTGTGTTGGGCTAACTAGAAAGTGGAACTGAGAAAGCTTTCTTCCATGCTCCATTCTGGGCATAATAAAACGAGTGACTGGATATGAAGGGGGAAAGCCCATAAGAACTGGTGTGTGCATGCGTGCGTGCGTGTGTGTGTGGAGGGGGGGGGGATTGGGGGTGGGGGGCATGCGTGCATGCGAGTGTGTGTGTGTGTGTATGTGCGCGCGCGCTAGCATGCGCGCGAGCATGCCTTTTTCGGTCTGGGGCTTTATTCTTTCTTTCTTTCTGCGTACGCAGGCTGATACTCCTGTGGACACTCCCTGTATAGCCAGGCAGTGGAGTTTTGTGTGTATGACCCTTTTTTATCCCGCCATTAAGGCAGCCATACTCCATCTTCGGGGAAGGTGCATGCTATGTGTCACGTGTCATCCATACCAACGGCCAAACTGGCCTTCTCTTCCGAAAGTTGGTGATGGGATTTTACGTGTGTGCAAGATATTATGCGTGCGTTCACACACGGAACCTCGGTTTATAGTCTCATTCGAAGGACTATATGGGGAATGGAGTCAGAACCAATGTTAACTCCGAGGGAAAAATCCCCCTATACCGAAATTCGAACCCGCAACCCAGGATCACGAGTCCGGCGCTCTACCAACTGAGCTATCCGGCCCCCTGGGGCTTTATAATCAGTAAACACATGAATATGGAGATGAAAACAGAGAGGCCCAGAAGCTGAACAGAACATTAATTTGTACTTTTTTTTTTTTTTTTTCAAATGATGCTAAATTCCACAAGAAGGCAATTGGGAAGTGAACAGTGCAGACCCCACTCTTTCAATATGTGTAAGGTATGCCCTCTTCTCATAAGCACCTGCAATTATCAAGTTGATTTTATAAGTAATGTTCAGGTCCTGTTCTGTAAACCGTGCTGTCAGGTATAGAGGATGCTGTTCTGCTGAAGGTGTCCCATCATAGACCTTAAATGATGTGCTCCGGCAGTTTGCATGCAATGCAGGTCAGAGAGACAGGCCTGTAGCTGGCTGGGTTGCAGTGCTCCCCTTCCTAATACGTGTAATATAAAGTTGATTTTATTAGCAATTTTCAGGTCTTATTATGATCCCTATCGCTCACATGACTTCATATTAACAAACTTCGACTGGGCTACCTTTACTGTGACTGTTTTTCATCTGCATTATAGAAAGCCACCGACCTATTGTGTTACATCACTGTTGATGCCATGGTAATGAGTCTAGTAAAAGAGGAAGCTTTGGTTGACATAATCAAATGCCTTGGTGAAATCCATGACAAGCATGTCTGTCGGTGTGACTTCCTCCATGGTATTCATCAGCTCTGAAAGAGTTCCAGAAGTTGAGCTCTGCAGCACTGTCCTTGTAAACCGTGCTGCCGGGTATGGAGGATGTTGTTCTGCTCAAGGTGTCCCATCAATGATGTGCTCCGGCAGTTTGCATGCAATGCAGGTCAGAGACACAGGCCTGTAGCTGGCTGGGTTACAGTGCCCCCCCCCCCCCCTTCCTTGTAAATGGGCGTGATGAGTACACCCCTCCAGTCTGCTGGGGCTTGATCAGCAGTGAGGGATGACTGCATGGTAGATGGTGATAATTACTGTTGCAGATTCGATCATCAGCAACTTCTTTCAAGATCAGCACTATAACTGTCAAGCCCACTGGGTTTATGAGGGCGAGGATTTTTCAGAAGGCG
The DNA here is from genome assembly GCA_018398815.1 of Conus ventricosus. Taxonomy (NCBI): domain Eukaryota; kingdom Metazoa; phylum Mollusca; class Gastropoda; order Neogastropoda; family Conidae; genus Conus; species Conus ventricosus. The sequence continues at coordinate 41,048,898 of CM031609.1, forward strand.
TCTGACTCCCTCTTTAGTGATATTGAGGTTGTTCTGTGAATGCTTAATGAGTCTGAAAGTTTATTCTCCTTCTTTTCTTTCTTGTAGTAATAGTGCGAAAAGAGTGACGTTAAAGTATGGATATTAAATCCTTCACGGACAGCTATGGAAACCATTGAGTTCTGCATTTTGAACAGAACCATTTGTCTGTCTCCATGAAGAGTCGACTTTGTGTAGGATTAAGGACCACAAATGGATCAGGGATTATGGGGATGAGATGTGGCTCGTGCAGTTCACCATCTGGATTGTGGTCAAACTGGTCAAGTAGCCTGGGTGAACAGCCCTGGGGAAACGTTACTGTTGGAATCAAGTTCATATGAAATAATGACAAAGGTAATGGTACCACAATAACGAGATAAAAAAAGCTGCACGAGCAAACAGACTGTAAAATGGCTAGCTAGTGTCCCCTTTGAACAGTGTGCATAATTGGGGGTGTGGTGGTAGGGGAGGCGGGGGGTCTATATTCTGGAAGAGATTGAAGCCATGACAATGTCATATGAGATGTTAAAGCATCTTCAAGAAAACTACGTCATCTTCATATGTGGAACATTCAAGAAGTGATCTTATTCTAGTTTATTGAAGTAATTCACTCATCAAAAGGTTACTGTGCTTTAGGCGAGGGCTAAGACGGTGAAGGGACTGTAGGGGTGGGGCAATGTTTTAATGGCAGAACTAGTTTTCTTTGGCAAATACATTTGATTCGCCCAGAGTTGTCAAGCAAGGAACTGGGAGAGAAGGCAAAGGATGGTGGGCCTGGGACAGAGGGATTCACAGGGTGTGTGTGTGTGTGTGTGTGTTAAACAACTAATCATTTTCATCAAATAAACGTTATTTACCAAACATTGATGAGTGAGGAATTGGATGAAAGTGGGACGTGGTGGAGGGGGACACAGTGCATGATTTGCACTCTATCTGCAATTTTGGAAGATGTTATGTTTCTATAGTTACTTTTGTCTTTTTTTTAGAATTTTGATTTGACTAGGAAACTTCTGGAATCATTCCCCTATAAATGTCTGCTCCCCAAATGATGCCAGTGAAGAAAGACATAGGGCAGAAACATGTCAACATTGGTTTGAAATGATCCTTTTGTTTATCTGTTTGCATGAACCGTAGATTGTTGCCCATTTGCATTTGACAAAATATGTCGCTACATTAGAGCCACACCAGATTACCTCCAAATTTGGGTTTTGGGTTTTTTGGTGCATTGTGTGTCTTTTCATGGTCTTATCAAGAGCTCCAAACCTGGTGATGTGATGTTGCATAATAGCAGAGATAAAGCGAAAAAACACTTGTGGCACAGAGCAAGATTACCTATGTGTTTGGAGCAACAGCGGAACATCCGGCTTTAACCAACTGTGCTGAGAAAGAGGATATGTTAAGGAAAGAAAGGGAGGGTAGGCTACCTCTGTACACTTGGCTGATACTCTTCCCTGCTGTGAAAGATGCTGGCAGCAGGAGAGGGAAAACGTCTGCCTTTCTCATTACACTGATTTATGGCCTGCTCTGCCATGTGGGAGGGGAGAGGCTAGGACGGTCAGATAAAGAGCGCGCTACACCAGGCTTACTACTGGAAGTCTGGTTTGCTCCAAATTATGAAGAGCCCTGCGAGGCAGTTCTCAAGCAAGGAATGACTATTTTTTGTAAATGTGTGTTTTTATGTTTTCTGTTGAATACTATTTGATGCTGCTAACAGCACTTATACAACTTGAACTTGAACCATTGTGAGTTATGTGACTATAGAAGTACTCGTGTGACTTCTGCCATTGTTTAAAAACTTCAAGTGGGCATTTCTCAAATCTGCCATTTTGGAGATGAACCGGTGTGCCTCTGAAGTAGCGATGTATGTTCATTCTGCAAACACACACACACACCCTCATACACAACAAAAAACACACTGAATTTATGGCAGCCAGGTATTCTAGTTGCTGATTCTGAATGTTTTTTACTCACCTTGAATACTTTTCAATTGATGTGTGTGTGTGTGTGTGGTGTGTGTGTGTGTGTGTGTGTGTGTGGTGTGTGTGTGTGTGTGACAAATGACAATTAAGATGACTGATTAAGTGTCTAGTCCTGTACTCTTTATTCTCAATGCAGCCTCCAAAATTGAGATGAAAAAAACAAACAGAGACACTAAAACAACAGAAATATAGACAGAAATATGGAACGTAACTCTAAGTATCTGTATACAGGGAGAAACAAAATGTACAAACAAACAGAAAAAAAACAAAGCAAGCCGTACTGCTCAGATTTTATTGTCGACACTCAGGATACCTTGCTGAGAAATGAAAGTTACAATAAATACTACAATATGAAATCAACATTTTAAAAGAAAACAAAATTCAAAAAATGAAAACAGCTGGTATGTTTCCAGATTCAAACTCTGCGATTTTATGCTAATAACTTTAAAACAAAGATTTGGTTTCTACTGTTATAAGCACATACAAGATGATCAAAATAAGAAATACTACAGACTTTGCTGTTGCTACAAACCATCCACTAATTCAGATATTAAGCTGAGAAGAATCTGCTCATTTGGAAAATCTGAACACATTCTGTATAATATTTCAAGCAAATAAGACATAGATACACAAAATATTACTGGTTAAGAAACAACAGATCTTACCTTTCTCTCACTCTCTTTCTCTTTCAAATGTGCGCACGCACACACACACACACACACACACACACACACACACACACACACACACACCACAAACACACACACAAACACACACAAGATGGATAACAAGATTGATCGATAGATGGACAGACAGATAGAGTGAGAGAGATAAATACATACACACACATACACCACAAACACATACTGTTTCACTAATCTCTCTGAGATTAAAACAAAGTATTTAAAAACACACACACACAACAAAATCACTGAAAAACACATTATACATCAAAATAGCCATTAAAAAGCCCTATGAACAAACAACTCTGCAGAATGCATGTGTACTGTCCACTCTAGTTCGCTCTTCTAAAATGAAATCATAGGGAAATATGTAAAAACTTTCTTGAAAGACAAGTGAACAGGTCACAAAGCCACTACAGTAGACGTCAATTAATAATGATAGAAATAAGAAACAAGGCACGTTCAGTAACAGGGACAGAAAAGAGGAAATCACTTGCGCAGAATTTCCCCTGGGCAAGGAATACAATTCAAGCCGAAAAAGCAGCAGCATCCCTTAGGCAACAATCACTGCATCATGATATGTAACATATATTAGTAGGTCGGAATCAAACACAATCACTTGCAAGTGCTTGTCCAAGCACAGAAATATATCATACTCCATGTCCAACCGCCTCCCCTGTTATTCACCCTATACTCTCCCAGCTCTCTCCGCCATTGCCAGAGAATACAATGCCCTGTGGGTCATAGTGACCTGAATCAGCCATTTGTTCATAACAAATTTCCCATAATTTTTCAACACTGCATTGTAAAAATTTAAGCATTTTGTAGAAGCGACTCAAAAATTCGGTTAGATGATGATAAACTGATTGTCACGAGTTTGTCACGAGGCCTACGACGATTGACCCATCTAGGGTGGCGGAATTATTCATTTATTTATTGTCGTTGCTGTCGTCGTGTATCCGTCCCTTAATGTGGCTTGTGGTGCGTTTGCACCTTAATGTCGTTCAGCTCAGGTTAGGTTTGCTTTCTCTCTCTCTCTCTAATTCCACTGCCCGTGCAATTCATCCTGCAGGTTCACGGGCGGCTGGTACCTTTCGCTTGAACTGGCTGTCTATCGGCCTCTCACCTGTCTTTTTACCTGTCGCACGTGCATCATTCCTCTAGGCTTGAGGTATTCTCACTGTGACGTAGGGTGGCATGTTGGCCGCCATCGGTCAGGCAGGTTTTCTCTTCACTCGAGCGGAAGATGTCTCTGGGAGCGCCTGCTCCGGTCCTGGTTCTTCACCACTTCGTCGAAGGTACGGTCAGTACCTTCATTCCTACAGTCGGCCTGTAGGGGAGGGACATCACGTCATCTCTTTTCCGCATCTGCTCTGCTGGTCCTCTCGACTGGACAGAGGGCAGAGAGTCGCTTGACCCGCCACTTGGGTCACCCACGGGTAGCTGGTAAGCATCAGTTTCGTGGTTTGTTTGTTGTTGTTGTTAGCCGGCTAATTTTTCTCTTTTGCGCAATTTCTTTTGGTTTTCAAAATTATAAAAGAAATATTGTTTGAGACCATTTTTTTTTTTCTGGTTAATTCAATCTTTAACCTGGCCAGTCAAAATTATATCCAAAAGTCTTTCTCCTTTTTATGCATCTGGTGATGCGGTAGTCGGTGGGGATGGGGGAGAACCTGGTGATTCAGGGTTGGTACTTGCTTGGTCTCGCTCGTCCGCCCCTGTCACAATCGCCGGTCTCTTATTCTTCGGCCACCGTCTGTTTGTGTGTGCAAGGGGAACGAGTGTTTTATGTTTGCGAGCGTGCGTACGCATGATTAGTCGTTTGGATGCGTGGTTGGAGAATTGTGTCATTTTGAAATGTTACTATAAAATGTGGGGATAATCGTGCCATTGAATTATGATTATTTGCAATTGTGGTGGCAGTTATAAAGCAATGGTTGCTGTATTAGTTCAGTTCCTAAGAAAGGAAAATGTTGAACGTGAGTGAGGGAAGGATGAAGATATAAATTGTTTGTTGATGTAATCTACCTGCTTCATGTGAGGAGACCTTTAGCAAACATTCCTCATTTGGTTTGTTTACTGTGTTATGCTCAGGTCTGTGTTGAGCTGGTGTTACTAATGTATTCAGCAAACACCTCCCCTCGCCCACCATGCGAGTGGCTGTAAGGATTAAGCAGCAAATTTCAGACCGTACTGACTGCGGGGTTCCAGTACCCTTTCTTCTTTCCTTCCAGTTCCTTCCCTTTTCTCTCCTCCCGGGGGCTTCACCCGAGGCCTGCGCTCTTGGGGCCGCAGGGTGTGAGGAGCGCACGGTCTTCGCTGGATGACCCTACCTCCTGTCCGGGACCTTCAGCGACAACGCCTCGTCCCACGGGACGCGTTCTCCACGGTCCTCGGACTTCCTACAGCCCATGTCACCAGTGTGGTTCGCTCTGTGTCGTGCAATTTGGTGGGTGTGTGTGTCGAGAGTGTCGGCATTGAGAGACTCTATTCAGGAACGGACCCGGTTTGGGGCACCTGAGTCGACACGGTGTTCTCAGAGGACTTTGGAGAGACAGAGGTGTGGGGGAACCACATGAAGCACGGAAAAGAGTGTGTTGGACACGATTATTTATGATTATGGTTATGTTGTGTGCGGTGAAATGCTTGTTTGTGATTATGTGTATGTCGTGTGTGTTGAAATGCTTAATTGTGATTGTGCACGTTGTGTGTGTGGAATGCTTATTTGTGACTATGTGTGTGCTGGTGTGAATAAATGGTGTATTGTATTGTAATCTTTCTTGTGTGGTCTCTTGCGGGGCGTGTGAGGTCAGTCACTCCCTTCACTCCCATCTAGACCGATCCTGTCAGGGCAGACCTCCAGAGGTCGGTCGTGAACACTGATACACTGAAGAATAAGAGTGTACAGTAAAATTCAGGTATTTCACAGTGGTGATGAAAACATATAATCAATTAATAATAAATTGAGGAACTAAAGAATTTGTGAACACAGTAAAACATTAAGTATTTCATAGAGCTGATGATCCAATTAAATCAAATCATAATAAACTGAAGTAAAAAAGAACTGGAGAGCACATTATGAAATAAAGTACTTCGCAGTGTGATGAACTGATTACATCATGATAAATTGAAGCACCAAAGAATTAAAGTATAACATCTTACTCTTCATACTGGATTTACCAATGATTTTTTTTTCTTTTTTTATTTCTTTTTCTTATTTGTGATATTCTTTTTTTTCCAATGGAAATGTCGACTCAATACAAAGTCAAAGTCAATGTAAACAGGTTAACTGAATTTAGCCTCACAGCCCCGCATCATGTTTTAACACCAAATGTTAACTGTTTGGGAATATTTTTCACCAATTACTCATGTAGTTTCAGTTAGATCAAGAAAGAAAACTACTGGTAAGTGCGGACAAGTCTGAACAGGCTACACCACATCTGCAAAAACCATGAGGCCTACAGAACATACAGAATAAAAATCAATCGATAAAAAGGTGGAACATCAACACAGTAAAGACATGTGTCAAGGATGAGGGCAAATGGACTAGAATTTACAGATGCCTGCTCCACTAGAACATCCTAAATGTTGATCAGGTCTTTGGAAGGAGAAGACTGAATTATAACTTGTGAAAGAAACCTTAAATCCAGTGCATACCGAGGCTGGGATTCTTCTTCTTCTTTTTTTTTCTTTTTTAAATCTTCCTTCTCCAAATTGCACAGGGGGTACAGCTGATCATATAGATCAGCTGAATGGCAAGGGTTCAGAGACAACAGGCACATGAATGACTTTGTGTTCATAAAAAAATATTACTGTTGAGAGTGAAAGGGACGTGTGTGTGTGTGTGTGTGTGTGTGTGTGTGTGTGTGTGTGTGTTCCTGCTATTGGAGTAGTTCTATTTGTGGCTGTTTCTTCCACTTTTCTGTTGGAAATACCATACTTTCTTGTCTTCAATTGTGAGTGGAGTATTTTGCCTCCCTTGTTGAGGTTTGTTGGCATTCTTTCTTCATTTTTTACGTTTAGAAGAAACATAAACATTCTTTTTTTTATTTTGCATTTTTTTCCACTTGAAATTACTAAAACTTTGAAACTGTTGTTGACTTACCGTTACTAACATGTTATGAGATAATAAAAGTACAGTGTATCTCCTCCATTTTACAAAATATAGCATGAGAATTGGTTGGTTAGTTCCAGAGATATCCGCGTTTCACATATGCTGGTATAAAATATGAGCTTTTTTTAAAAATGGCTGGCGATGGGGATTTATGCAAAATAGAATGTCTGGCGGTGAAAGGGTTAATTGGAAAATAGACACTTAATATCTTGACAAAACATCAAGACTGGCCAACAAAAATTCTTACTCAATGACGTCACAAAAATAACATAATAAGAACCATCACTTAAAAAAAAAGATATTGGAAATAAACTATCCCTCTCCTCCTCATCTCTTTCCTTTCTCTAAACTTCAGACAAATACTGTCGCCACAGATCAAAATTTCAGCCATAGCAGACCCTCTGTCACAGATAATACCACCTGAAGATGGCCTCAAGAAGAGACGGAAAAGTCCACAGATTCACCATGGTAACATTTGCTTTTAAACTGAAAATATGTGGCTATCTGGTGTCATGGTTGTTTACATCACAAGTGAATTTTACATAATAAAAACAGAGTTGTGTTCAGTGCTGAAAACAGTTAAAAAGAAAATGAATAAAAAGGTGGGAAATGGAGGATGTTGGTGAAAGGAAGGAAGGCAAGAGGAGAGTCAACAGCCAATGAGCAGCACCGTTTTACCACCACATTATGGGTTAATGCAGGGTGAGGAGGGCGGTGGGGGGGGAGAGGGGGGGGGGGGAGCTTCTTGCAATTTCTATAAAGCATGCACTCAGGAATATAATCCAAAAATATCTATTTCTGTTGGGTATATGCAGAACCCGACCCCCTCCCTCCATCTCATGAAACCCTCAAAATCTTTATAATAACAGTATTTCGAAATAACTTTGCGTAGATGTGGGTTAAGTTGCATTTCACTGAGGTCACCAACAAACCATGGGACAGATAGAAATCTAGCTGTTTTTTGTGTGGGTTTTTTGGTTTTATAGACAAAAGCAGCCCACACAGCCTTTTCAGGGCTGTCACCATGTGGGATAAAACAGAGCCATCCTTATACACTACCAATCTTTCTCTTTCTACTTACACGTATCACTACTTTCTTGTTCAGTGTACCTGTCAGTCTCTCTCTCTCTCTCTCCACACAAACATATTAAAAGACAGTAGTTGAACTACAAAATCCTTAAGGTGAATAAATCTATGCCATTCTGAGTGCATCAAGGTGGATAAATCTCGGCCATTCTGAGGGCATTAGCAAATCCATTGCTTTTTTCACTCTCGGCTTACAAAAACGACTAATACGCTAACGAAAAAAAGTCACATATATATGACCAAAAATGTACAAGAAAGCCAAATGAGCAAACAGACATCACAGAATGGACAGCCAACGTCTACTCTGTAAGAACAATTTAACTATCTTACTGCCAGATTATAACAAAAACAAACAAACAACAAAAAAACCCTTGCATGTTATAATTTGTGTCCAGAGAAAACAAAGTATTAAAGATTTTCTGCAACAAAATTCAGGGAATCAACCATACTCACACACTGGTGCATGCACAAATACACACACACACACTCACAGAGTAGATGACAGTAAAGACAGAAAATGGCCAAGTCAAAGATAATGATAAAAAAGAGGAAATTACTAGCCCAAGGGATGCGGTTAGTACCATAAGAACCTACGCCATCCCTAAATGGATGAACAGACGGGAAGGTGAAACATTTATTACAATAACTGCGAACTTTAAAAGCACAAAATTTTTTGTGACAAATAACAATGCAGTTAAACTATAGGCCCTGTAGGCTACAATTCATTTTCATAAAATATAAAACCAGAATGCATCAATATATATGTTTGAAAGCACCCATATCTGAAAAAAATAACAGTCAGCAACAATCAACAAGTGCATAGCCATTAAAAAGCCTTACCAGTATATACACAGTGAAAACCATGCCAAGCTTATCATGGGAAGAAAAAACTTTTTTTTTCAATTAACATTTTCCTTTTTAACTTTGCTTTGATTTCAAAACCTGTCTTGTGATTTACAAATCAAAACAGACCCTTCCCTCCCCCTCAAAAAATGGAAATTAAAAAAAAAGTATGACAATAAAGAAATAAGGACTGCAATAAATGAATGCTGCATTTTCATGCTCCTGTATAGCATCACCCCAACCAACCTGCTTGATACTCATCCACTTAAAAAAAAAAAAAATTCTAATTCTAATGCCTTTCATGCCCTGCTCTTGTGGTGACCACAAAATTTTATTGACTTTCTTCATCCATGACTGTGCGAAGTTCAACAATACAAGAAGTCCTTGTGGTGGCCTAAAGTTTGACTTTCTATGTCCATGACTGTGCAAAGTTGGACAATGTAAGAAGTCCTTGTGGTTGGCAAGTTCATGGGTCGATCATTGAACGGAAGTGATAGTGCCATCCAGAGGGGTGCGCTCATTCATGCAATCACTGTTGCCAGCAGGGGACTAAGTAGGTGGTGTCCTGCACAAGCAGGGCCAGAACAGGCACCAGCAAAATAGTGCAGCAGAAGCGCAGGTTTTCTCTGGTGTGTTGCCTCATGCCCATCTGATATTGACAGCTGAAAATGCTGTATGACATTCTTATAGGGGTGATCATGTATGTAGGAGCTGATTACATGGTGTGGATGTAATCTCTAGAGGGATTAGACGTTAACAAAACAAAACAAAAAAAAGACAAAGAAGAATAACAGAACAAGGAAAATGCTACAAATACTGTCACAAAACAACAAAAAAAATTTCAACTGAAGATTATAAATATCATCTTGATTGATATCGAACAAGAAGCAATGTTTATGAGCATTCTCATATTCTCTTGATTCTTGGTTAAAAATGTGTTCAGCAAATATATACATACTTGCTTTCAATCACATAGTAAACATTAACATATCACACTGACGCTCTCAGTGTTTAAAGACACACTTCATATAACAATGGTGATGATGAATGTGGAGAAGAAACAAACAGCAGCAGGTGCCACATGGTCCATTACTGTTTTCAGCTTTTCACTTATTGTGATTTTCAAACTATTTGTATAAAATGACATTTTATGCTTCAGCTCTATATAATTCAATACTGTTGAACTTCATGCTGAAGTCTATTAGGTATAGAGTATGCCATAAAACATATTTCCATTTAATAATACAACTTTGCACACTCGATCTTATGCCTGATTGATTGTCTATCAGGGTGTTGAAGTGTTGTATTTAGGAAATGGAATTCAAGTGAGTCACCTAATATCCTCAAGTACCTTTAGTTGGAATAACTGTACAAACAAGATAACCTGGTATCAACATGAAAAACAAAGTTACACTCTTTCTACGGGTCTACTGTCTTAAGCATTATGAGAAAATCTGCATTCTTTGACTCCCAAAAGAAACAAGCATTCATAATTGAATTAATGATACTGCAACACAATTTTGACCACAATAAGAGGCAAGGATTTGTTTCTGATTCATTGATCATGCAACATGATTTCAATCATAAGAATAGACAACAGCACATAGCTGAATAAATCACTGACCCCCCAACACAGTTTTGACCACAAAGGGAAAAGAATTCAAAACTATGGAATGAAACACAATTCTGACAACAAAGACAAGAAGTCACACTTAAAACCACTGATAATGCCACACAAATATGGCCTCAAAATGGGCAAGGACTTGAAGCTGAATAAATTAATCATGCAACACAACTTCGACCATAAAAAGAAGCAAGGATTCATAGTCGAATCACTGATTATGCAACACAATTTTCACCATAAAATTCAAAGCTGAATCGTCGATCATGCAACACAATCCTGACAATGAAGAGGAAAGGAATTGTAGCCATATCATTCAGAACGCAAAACAGTTTTGACCACAATAGGAAGCAAGGACTTGAGGGTTAATGCCTTCATAATAAACCACAATTCTGACCATAAAAAGGGGCAAAAATTCACAGAAGAATGACTGACAATGCAACACAGTGTCAATCATCAGAAGAGGTAAGAATGTGCAGCTAAACTATTGGCATGGGCTGAAGAACAGTCTGACTGCATAAATAATACATGTGGCGGTTTTGTCCAGATGATCAGTGAATAGGCCACTCCTAGCAGCACTAAACTACAATGGTAGCTAGCTGTTTTGTGTGTAGATCTGCAAGTGAGGAAAAGGGCAGATTTCTGTCAGCCAAATACAACACCTGAAACACAGAATCATATTTCTCACTGGAAGCAGTGAGGAAAAGGGCAGAATGATAATATTTCTGTCAGCCAAATTCAACATCTGAAAAGCAGAAATATTTTTCTCACAGGAGAAAACAATCAGTGAAAAAAAAAAAAAAAAAAAAAAAAAGGGAATGTATGATCCTTTCAATTCCGCAAACTCACTTGAGTTTTACAAGGGATGACAATAAAACTGGCAAGATGACTCTCTCAATTTCATGAGGTAAGCTGGATGCATAACTGGACAACAGAACAAGAAAGCGTGTTTTCTTCATAGCAGAAGGTTTGCTGACTGCTTTTACTGCGGGGGAGGCGGGGCAGGCCCAGGGACGGGGGTGTTGGGAGGCAGGCCCCTCATCTTGAAGTACTGGGTAACCTGTCTGGGGACTTCTGCCAACACATGACGCGCCAGCTGATCCGGGGAAGACTGAAACATCATTAGGGTCAACATGACATTGACATTGATATCAATAATACATTTTTCATGCATGCACACACATATACATTAAAATAAATACCTTGGATCTGCTGTGATAACATGTCTATCAAAGGTGAATCTCTGCCCTGAAAGCCAGGATTTTCTTTTTTCTAGCTTTTGGCTATCGCTTCAGAAACTTTGCTGGCAAGATCTAAATTTGCCAGCCCCCCAATTTCACCATGCAAACAAAACACCAAATTAAATGCTATGCACTCAATATGAAAAGATGTTCCCTAGCTTAAAACTGCACAGAGTATAAAAATGTACAGCTTACGATGTGAAAAAGAACACATTCCGGAAATTCCGGAAATGGACAATCCTCTGGATTTGACAGCTTGACTGAAAACACCCATGCTATCCGTTCTGCTAATGGATGTTTTATACTCAGAGAGATAAAGAGAGAGAGAGAGAGAGAGAGAGAGAGAGAAAGGAGGGGGGGGAGGGGAAGGGGGGAAGAGGAGTGGCAGCATTGGGTGCCAAGCACTCTGACGATCTGCAAATGTTGGGAACTCAAGAGTTGATGAAAGATCTGTCTATACAGGCCTGTGACAGTAATGAAGATCTCAGAACGTATAATTGACGTAAAGAGGGCTTATGCTGCATTTCACTGAACCAGTATGATTTCTATGACATGCCATGAGTAGGTCTGCAGCTTTGTAGCCAAAGGAAAGCAGAAATACACTGTGATCCTTCAACCAAATGTGATTACTTCACTCACTAAAAGTTCTTCCTAACCGCAGCGGGCTTATTTGCCAGTCTTTGTGCTGTTCTTCTAGTTGTTTGCCATAGCTGGTATGCACTACCGCACTTGGTTGTCATGCCAAAGTACTAAAGAAAGCGTCCAGACAGCAGCAGGCAAAAATATACTGTGACAGAACATTTTCAGCGCCGTCTGTTTTGATACCAGATAAAACCAAAAAGTACCAGAACCTTCTAGGGTATAGAAAAAGCAGATCTCTCTCTCCCGCCTCCTCCCAAAGTACCAGAACCTTATAGGGTATGGAAAAAGCAGACCTCTCTCTCTCCCACCTCCCCCCAGTTAATAACAAGTAAAATGAAAATAAAATGTTTCTTAGATGAAAAGTATTGTACATTTGGATGGTCAAAGGTTCCTGAACACATGTTTAGATCTCAACAACATGCTGGATCAGAAAATCCATGCGCCAATGTTGCAAAGAGAGGCAAATTTTGTAATCAATTTCGTGTATCCATCTTTACAGTGAATTTTTTACTTGTCGAATATTTTTTCTACTCGTCTTGGTGAGTAAAATTCCAGTGACTTTCAGGGCTGCTTATCTATTTTTTAAGCAAAGCACATATATGTGAAGGTATCTGGTGTGTGTGTGTGTGTGTGTGTGTGTGTGTGTGTGTGTGTGTGTGCGTGCGTTTGATTTGTGTGCTCATATTTCAGTGACCCAGGTAGGCTTACAGGGAAAGGATCAAACTTTGAAGAATTAAAACAGCATTTTTAGTGCAGGACTAACAGCAAGATATCTGTAACTATCTACTGAACTGATGCTAATCACAGTACGTCACACACACACTGCTTATACACATGAATATGAAATTACACATTCCTATATATACATATGTGCAACACAGACTCAAAGACTCACAGAGACACACACACACACAAACACACACACATGCGCTTGCGCGCCTGCACACACACACACACACACACACACACACACACACACACACACACATGCGCACACAAACACACTGATCACTCACATGCTTGAAGTCCCGGAATGGCACAAACTGCACGATGTCCCGCACCACACGGTGCCCCGACGCTGACCTCAGCACCCCATCATCCCCGTCCAGCACATTCATAAGGGTGAAGTCCGCCCCACCCACCCCAACGATGATCAGAGACATGGGCAGTTTGGAGGCCAGGACGATGGCATCGATCGTCTCATCCACGTCTGTCAACGCTCCATCCGTCAGCAGTAACAGCACGTAGTATGCCTGCAAAAGAACACCACAAATGGAAAAAAAAAAAAAAAGGTGCCACTGAACATCATGAACTCTCTAAGCAGCAATGCGCAGTCTACATTTGGGGGTTGATCAACTGAGCATACACTTGGGGGTGATTGATTTATACTTGATTATAATGATCTGTATCAATTGATCCCTGTGGTGTGCTGCACAGGGACAGGGTGACCTGGATGTGGCTGCACACAGGAAAGCTGGAACAAACATCATGGAGTTATGCCACTGGGAGGGCATGATAGGACAGCAAAAATAAGAAAAGAACCACTGCCATGAAATGTTGAAAACTGAAGCCTCAAAAGCGTTCATGTAGTCTCTGATATAAAAAATAACATGAAAAGGAAACAAAGTATACACTGCTTATAAAATCTCAAATTGAAAATAAAGCATGCAGTCTCTGATACAAAGAATAATATGAAAAGGAAACAAAGTACACACTGTTTATAAAATCTCAAATTGAAAATAAAACATTACTGAAAGGAATCATAAACAACATGTTGCATGTATAACCCAAAACACATACACGGAAAATGGAACAAGGGAACATTTCACATTCCTATCAGATTTCTAAAGATGAATCGTACGTTAAACAACCACTGACAATGAGATTTGTTTCAATTTAGTGAAGAGGACAGAGTATGTTTCTGGTCTAGGAACACCAATAGAATGACTGCAGTGGACAGGATAGTGGGCATATCTGCCACAATCAGTATGACTGCTTCAAAGTACATCCCCATGTATCACCAACGTCTGACATGTGACTTGGAAACTGCCACATGTTGGGAGCATTTAATTTGTGGGAACTTTCTCTGCACAAGAGGTTGTAAATAGTGACATGGGTTTATTCAGTAGATGCCTGTGTTATGGAATACTGTCATAGAGACAGTAACAATCAAACAAACACAAAAACTGCTGATCTGGCAGAAATCATTTAGAGTGATAATTGAGACTTTAGGTCATGAATATTGCCAACTCGTTGGGACCAGAACACATGATGAGGCATTACTTGGTGAGTGCTGACCACAACAGCAGCAGAACAAATGTGCCAGACAAAGTCACATTCAGGTAGGTCATCAAGGACAGCATACTGATCTCAAACATGCAACACACAAGACACAGACATGGAACAGCAGGGGCAGGGTTAAAATACTGACAGCAGCCCCCTTGCCGTTCATCTCCTGGTCCTGAGCGTATTTGGCAAAGCGGACCACGTGGTGGATGATAGGCGCCACGTTGGTGGGTCCATAAAGCTGCACCTGGCGGATGCAGAACTGGTAGGCCTGCAACACTCCTTCAATACCTGTACACAAGATTTCCTAATATTGAATACAGCAGAGGCAACTCCCTCCTCAGATTTGGAATCAAGGAGAGAGAGAGAGACAGAGAGAGAGAGAGAGACAGAGAGAGGGAGGGAGGGAGGGAGGGAGAGAGAAAGAGAGAGAGTGAGAGAGTGAGAGAGAGAGAGAGAGAGAGAGAGAGAGAGAGAGACAGACAGAGAGAGAGTGAATGAGAGAGAGATTCAAACAGAGGAGCAGGGGGTTCGGGCTCATGGTTGGGGCCCAGTCAGACATTACCTAGGGCAAAAGTGAAAGACTGAGTTCAATTACGAAACTGACTGTGCAATACTCTGCAGCACTCAGGATAATGTTACTGTCCACCATAAACTTGGAAATTCAGTCTCTGTTCTGACATTTACTGGGGTGATTTGGTAAAAGGGTAAGGTTAACAAAGTGACCACCAAAAAAAAGAAGAAAATCATCAGCCGGTGGACAAAACTAGACAACTAACATGCTTCACTCTGATTGGCCAGTGCCTACTGACTCAGCCAAGTATTTGGCAAGTACATTATGATGTTGATGTTGTGAACTGCAACTTCAAATGGTAGTTTTACCAAGCAAAATCTCCAGCTATCACAAATGATTGTTCAATCTTGGCAAGATCATACTCAGCTTCTACTTCTCTATAGCAAAGTACTAAAAAAAAAAAAAAAAAAATGAACCCCCCTCCCAGCTCTTGCCCAGTGGCCAGGTCGAAGTATTCGTCACATGCCTGAAAAAAAATTATCACCTGCACTAGGCATTCACGCACCTGTTACAATCCTACCTTGGAAAGGGATGCTAAACCTCATTGGCACCGTTTCCAACTGGTTAAGCAGTGTCCTGGGTATGCTGGATCAAACTAGGCACCATGAATGATCACCAAAATGACTCATGTTCGGCTGTGTCTGAAGTGGCCAGAATGAGTGGTACAGAGGTAAAAAAAAAGTAAATGTTAAGAGTCATAAAAGGTGAGACAGCACAAATTAAAAAACAAAACAAAAAAACCCACCCCATTGGAATCTGCACAATTAGCTGCTATGGACAAAAAGAAAATCTCAGCAATACGCTTTCAATATGCTATTGCAAACGCACATGCATGCATGCACACATAGACACATCTATACACTGTGTCTACACATGCACATACACATACACACACACACACACACCTGCACAAAAGGGGTTGTCTGGGTGAAAGTTGACAGCAAACTCGAAGGATGGACTGCTTGTCTGAGGCAGCACTGCTCCAAACCCCAACACAGGAAACAGTTTATCACTGAAACAGTCCCACCCCAACACAGGAAACAGTTTATCACTGAAACAGTCCCACCCCAACACAGGAAACAGTTTATCACTGAAACAGTCCCACCCCAACACAGGAAACAGTTTATCACTGAAACAGTCCCACCCCAACACAGGAAACAGTTTATCACTGAAACAGTCTCACCCCAACACAGGAAACAAGTTTATCACTGAAACAGTCTCACCCCAACACAGGAAACAGTTTATCACTGAAACAGTCTCACCCCAACACAGGAAACAGTTTATCACTGAAACAGTCTCACCTCAACACAGGAAACAGTTTATCACTGAAACAGCCACACCCCAACACAGGAAACAGTTTATCACTGAAACAGTCACACCCCAACACAGGAAACAGTTTATCACTGAAACACAGCCAAACCTAGAATGGGTAACAATTTATCAATGAAACACAGCCAAACTCTAGAATGGGAAATAATTTATCACTGAAACATAGCCAAACTCTAGAGAACAGGGAACACTTTATCACTGAAACACAGCCCAACCCTAGAATGGGGAACAGTTTCTCACTGAAACACAGCCCAACCCTAGAATGGGCAAGTTTCTCACTTAAACACAGCCAAACCCTAGAACGGGGAACATTTCTCACTGAAACGCAGCCGAACCCTAGAACGGGGAACAGTTTCTCACTGAAACGCAGCCGAACCCAAGAACGGGGAATAGTTTATAACTGAAACACAGCAAAACCCTAGAACAGGGAAATGTTTACCACTCAAACACAGCCAAACCACAGCTTTGGCTCATGGCTTTAATATGACTTAACATTTGTTGCTGCCTGTGGACTACTGGAGCCAAGACTGTGACAGGACGTGTGTGGCTGTGGCTGTGTATGCAAAATGGAATGTGTGACATGGGAATAATAATTATTGATGAGGGAGCAAACAGGATGAGGAAGCAAAGAAAGAAGTTTTTTCCAAGTGTATAGGCAATATGCATGAGCACAAACACACACAGACAATCATATGCACATACATATATATACATATACAACACAAACACACACACACGCACATACAATCATACGCACATACACATATATACATGTGCAACACACACATACACACACTCACAAACAAAAACCCTCACACACACGCACATCACATGAAATACAAGCACAAAGACGCCGACCTATCATAGTCCTGCACCACGTGACCCACAGAGGTGATGGCCTGCATGTACTCATTGGGATGCATGGGGTCCACGTAATGCAAGGTGCCAGGGTTGTTTGGGTTCCCATTGGAGGCGGTGAAATCAATAGCTATCTGGAAAATGGAAACACCAAGTAACATGCAATCTGCAAGTAGGAAAAGGACAATCCTGCAGTCAATCATGATTAGTGATGACCATTCTTCTTTGTTCACTGAACTCTCAGTCAAAGGCTTAGACTGCTCTGGTGACATTTGACTTCCAATACAATGTCTCCAGTTGTCTTAAGATCTTCTCCAGAGTAGTGCATTTTTTGGTTCAAAGCATGAACAGGTTTACAGGATGTGTTCTGCCATTGTTATAGCTGTATCACAGGGAAACAACTTTTTGATTGAAGTTCTTACACCTGGCTGCTAGAATTGTCTTAAAATGACCAATCCCTGGCTATGGGCATCCCAAAGAGATAGAGATCGCCCACTGTTCAAGCACCCAACACACGACTCACTGCACACTGCCACTTGTCATCAGACAATGACTAGGTACCTGAACATCTGAAAGATCAAAATGGAGGATAGAAGGACTTTTTATGGCTTTACTGTCTACAACTGTGTGCCTCTGAGTGCATACGTATGTGAAACTGCAAGCATATGTGTGTGTGTGTGTGTGTGTGTGTGTGTGTGTGTGTGTGTGTGTGTGTGTGTGTGTCTGTGTGTGCGTGTGTGTGTGTGTGTGTGTGTGTGTGTGTGTGTGTGTGTGTGTGTGTGTGTGTGTGTGTGTGGGGGGGGTGTGTGTGTGTGTGTGTGTGTGGTCGTCGGTTTAATGTCCTTCCACTATAGTGATTCAGACAGTTTATGTGTGGGTGAATGAAGTATGCAAGTGTATGAACTAACAATAGAATATGACATCCCCTCCTCCCCCCCCCCCCTTATCTCCCATCCCTCTTCCACCTTAACAATTTTAAGTGAGAAGTGATAAGATCTACAGATAAGGACCAATTGAACTGTTTAACAAACACTTACAAACTGAGTCAAGAACAGAGTAATTGTTTAAAACATATGGTAAAGGCAATGAAGTCGATCCATCAGTGTAACCATCAATACCCGAATGTCTTAGGAGCTCTCTTGCTCTTGGGCATTGAATCAGCAAATGACTGACATTTAAGGATTTCCCACACATACATTTAACATTATGACAATGTTTTGTTTTCAATGCGTTCAAACGGAATCTATGGATTAAGCTTTCAATCTCCCTAGACGAGGAGGAGACTTGTTTGAACGTTTTCCCATTGTACCCACCACTAAATTTTATACAATTGTGATAATATTGAATGTCTGAGTTCATCAATGAGGTTTTAACTTTTTCTCTTAACGTTGAATTTATAATTGAAAAACATTCATTCAAATCTAAGGGAACTTTGAGTGGTATTGCGTCACTGACATTTTGAGCTGCTTTTCGTGCAAGTTGATCTACACGCTCGTTGGGTATTATACCACAATGAGAGGGGATCCAACAAAAAGTGACAGTAATGCCTTGCATGGATAAAAGGTGAATAATGTGATGGATTTCAAATATCATATCAAGTCGGATTGAAGGACATTCAGACTTGATCGAGTAGATTGCTGCTTTAGAATCAACACCTATTAAGATTTGTGAACATTTTATTGGAAAATTTAGAACAAAATCTAACGATTTAAGTATAGCAAGTAATTCGGCACTGAATATCGATAACTGTTTACCAAGATAGAAGAGCTTTTGTACTTTGAGGCTAGGGATTATGAAGGCTGCTCCCGTGTTATTATTTTCTAGCACTGAGCCATCTGTAAAAATTTTCAGATAATGATAGTACTTAGTTTCTAAATGAGTGTAAACAGATGTTCTTACGATATGTGGACAATCCTTTTTTGAAACATCTGTATAATCAATATCAAAGGAGGCTTTACAGTGTTCCCATTTTGGAATAGGTGAATACGTGGGCTTTTGGGCTATGTTATTTTTATCTATTTTGGTATCCTTTAGAAGATCAGCGGAAAATGAGTAAATAGACCTTGCTGACTGTATGTTTTTGGCACGTTTTCCAAAATCCTTCTCTGATTTTAAACATACTTCTTCTGAGCAAAAATTGTTTTGTGAGAAGCTCTTTAAGACAAATTTTGAAGTAGAAGCTTTCCGAAGTTCTGAAAGGGGCAAGATCCCTGCTTCATTATAGGTCCCTAAGTTAGATGTATGTGTGGGAACCCCAAGGGCAATTTTATACGCTTTGCAGTCAGTGCTCTGAAGTTTATTTAAAAGGTATTGAGGTGCATTAAAAAATACTTCTTGAGCGTAAGTTAGTCTGGAGCGAATAAGGGCAGTTGCTAAAATGGTTAATGATTTCGAATCCTGTCCCCAAGATTGTTTGCTAATTATTTTTAGGAAATTTAAGTTTTTTTCTTGCTTTGTTTAAAATGTATTCAATATGAGTGTTCCAAGTTAACTTATTGCTTAACATAAACACCCAAGAATTTAACACTTTTTGCATAGTTTAAAAACAATGCCATCCAACGTAAAAGTAGGAAGTTGTCCTGGATCGTAACCAGAATTAAAAAGAATCATATTTGTTTTTTCTGGGGAAAGAGAAAGGCCGTTCTCATTTAAAAAGTTATTGATCTTATTTAGTTCATGTTGATATTTTATTTTGATGTAATTTAGTGATCTTGATGATGTATTTTTTTTCATTGTCACTTTTGTCCATAGGCATATATCATCAGCAAATTGAGCCACTTCAATATCTTTAGAAAGACTGTTAGGAAGATCAGAAATTAAAATATTAAATAATATTGGAGAAATTACTGAACCTTGGGGTAAACCCATTTGTAAAGGCCTTGGGTTGGAATATGTATTTCCTATTTTTGCTTGAATGTGCCTACAGTGTAGAAAATCTTGAATAAAATTGTACATGTTCCCGCTGATTCCAATATTTTTTATTTTGTACATTAGTCGTTTGTGCCACACTTGTTCGTATGCTTTACGAATGTCAAAAAGGTGGCCAGAATGTTCTTACGCCGTGCAAATTGATGTTTTACGTGTGTTGTAATTTTTACTAAGTGTTCAATTGTAGATCTGCCTGCTTGGAATGCAGCTTGGTTGATAGGAATGATACTGTTTTTGTTGCAATGATGAATTAGCCTTTTTAACACTATCTTTTCCATCAATTTACATGTGTTAGATGTTAATGATATTGGTCGATAGCTATTTATATCTTTGAGTGGTTTTCCTTGTTTATGAATTGGTATAATAATTGAGTCCTTCCAAATCAAGGGCATTTTTCCATTGTCCCAACATTTTTGGAAAAACAAATGTAGAAAATGTATTATATTTTGCGGGAAATGACCAAACATTTCATTTGAAATGCCGTCTAATCCCACTGATGTCTTTTTATTCAGATTTATGATACACTCTTGGACTTCCTGCAATGTTATAGCGGTATTTAAATAGTGATTTTCTGTAGGTTTGGGGCTATTATAGATGTCTTTCTTTTCTTCAGTTTCGCGGCGTTTTTTCTTGTCCAAGGATAAGCTGTCAACGCTACTGTTGTTCGCAAATAAGTCTGCAAAGGCTTCAGCTTTATCAAAATTTGATGGAAATTCAGATTGTATTAAATTAATCGGACAATGTGGAAGGTTAATTCCATTTTTCATCGTTTTTAGTTGTGTCCAAACTTTTTGAATATCTTTAAAGCTTGACACCTCATTTTGACATATAGACGACCAATACTGCCTTTTTGCTTGTGCAATTATTCTATTTTGGTGATTTTTTGCTCTTTTTTTCTCAAGAAGTTTCTCCGCTTTTTCCTTGGGATTTGTTTCTCTTTTGTAATCTTTTGTTTTTTCTATTTTTTCTTGTTTTGCCTGCTGACATATACCATTCCACCAGACATTACCCGAATGTTTTTTTGATTTTACAGATTTTACAGTCGGAATTGAATCTTTCGCAGCAGTGTGTACTGCATTCTGAAAATGATCGTATAATGTATCGACATCTTGATTCTCAAGATTTTCTATGTTTACATTAAATGAACTAAGTAGGTATGAAAATTATTCCAATTAGCAAACTTGTAACAATATTTAGGAACTTTGTCATGCGTTACATCAGTTGTTTCAGGTCTCATACGCTCAAGAGAAATGACAATAGGGAGATGATCACTATTTAATGGATCATCAAGTGTTTGCCAGTCACATGATATAGCTAGTTCAGGAGATATGAATGATAAGTCGATGGCACTAGGATTATGTTTAGGGTTGTCTGGAATACGAGTAATTCTGCCATCGTTGAGAAGGTAAAGAGAGGAGTCCACTATATTTTCAATAAAACGATTATTGGTGATAACCTGGCACTCTTTTTCCCAAAACGGCGAATGGGCGTTAAAATCACCAGTGATTAAATATTTGGTAGATTGGTGTGTGTGTGTGTGTGTGTGTGGCGTGCGTAGGCATGTATCCATGTATGCATGAACAAGTTTAACAAATATCAGTACCATAATCTACTTAGAACATGGATAAAAACAAATACTTGGCAATGTATAAATATTAAAATCTAAGGCTTGCATTTGAACGCTGTGTGTTCATTAGTTCAACAGAGCTATTCCAGACACAGAATTCAATTTGGAAAAAACAACAACCAACAAACAAAAACCAAAACTGTTGGCATGATATGATAATAAATGTGTCCATACCGACAAATTCATCTGGAGTCCACCAAAGACAAAGTCCAGAAAAGAAAACTCTTTGGTGAGCTGAAAACAGAAGAAATCATTATTATAGGGTGTTATGATATCACATATATATCCAAAATCAAAATCCATACAGGTTTCTTTATGATGTACACAGAGTGATTTATATCTAAAATCAAAATCCATAGTTTTCTTTATGATGTACATAGAGTGGTTTATATCTAAAATCAAAATCCATACAGTTTTCTTTATGATAAGATAAGATAATGTTGCTTATAGCCCAGCCGACCGCAAAGGGCCACATCAGGGCTGTCACCACATTAAAATCAACTCACAAGTCATTTTTAAAAAAAACAACAAAAAAACAACAACCTTTCACACATCTCTTTAAATGACAACTTCTAGAAACGCACCAGAAACTTCGTTAAAAATCTTTCTTCCGTAAAATCTTAAATCAGATGAAAAATGTTAATCTCTCTCAAAAACTCAAGGATCACGTCAGGCGGGACATCCCTGAACAGGATCTTCATGGACTCCGCTGTAAAATGTTTGTGTCTCACATCGTGCAAGTCCCAACACTCTAAAAGAACATGTTTCATTGTGAGTGGCACATGACATGGAATGCACCACGGAGCTTCTTCACTCTTTAAAAGGTAGGAATGGGTAAAATATGAATGGCCGGTGTGCAGCCGGCACAGAACCGTTTCCTCTTTACGACCACCAGACGTAGATGGGATGAACTCCCCAAGGTCTGGACGGATCTGAAAGAGTTTGTTATCCGTCTGGGTATTCCAATCCTCCTGCCAGAGGACTCTGACATAATCGTTAATTTTGGGTTTCACATCTGAGCAGGGGATATATATGTTGGACAGTTTCTCTCTTGTGGCATTCTTGGCTAAACGATCAACCATTTCGTTCCCGCCGATGCCAACATGACCAGGAACCCAAGCCAGAATATGTAGACAGAAAGAGAGCCTTCTTGGTTATATATGAACCTCAGAATTGTATGAGAAACTGCACCATGATTGACGGCAAAAGCATAGGCACTTCATTAATTCATTAACAATCTTTTTGATGATTTGATTGTACATGCATACACGCAAGCACACATACACAAAATACTGAATACAGACAAACAACATCCTAGTTCCATCTCCATATTCCCCCTCCCAGGTTACTGACACTGGCTAAACAATACCTACAGCCCCATCTCAATATTCCTCAAACCTACACACTAGCACGCATGCAACCACATGAACACGCCCACATAGACGCATATCCTAAAACTTCCACTCAACCTAACACCACTCATAATCTACCCTCCTTCCCTCTACCTCCCTTATTCCCACTCCCATTTACCTCTCCTGGATGACCAACAACCATTATTTTCCTGCTCCCAACACACACACACACACACACACACACACATAAGCACACACACACACACCCCTACTTCCACACATATATATGCATGTGCGCACTCCAACATACAAACACTTGCACTGCCTGCCCTGCAGTCCTTTCTTCCCTCTTCCTTCCAAACGCATGTCACCAACAATCACACACCCATCCACACACAAGTGTATACCAAGAAGAACAAACCCCCACTGACTCGACACTTGGTAAGGAAGACAGTTCCTGAATCTGTGTAGCTCTTTTTCTCTCCTTTTTCTTCTGGTTGATGCATGGCCATGACACCTGGATTAGGTCATAACACACATGATTCCACACTCCTATCAGTAAATCTTGTCCCCCCCCCCCCCTCCCCTCCCTTTCTCTTTTGTATCCCATGAAATAATTGCTTCCTCAAGTGAAATCTTGATTCAAATCTTCATAAAAATTCCAATACTTTCATTTAATTTTGTGGCAAAGATGTTCACAAGTCTTCAAGCATATTGAACTAAATTAACGGAGACACCAAAATCTGACCTCTGCAACCTGATTCAGATTTCTTCTTTCACTCAATTTCCAAAAGTGCTTCCCATTTCACATTTGCTAAAAAAAAAAAAAAGAAGAAAAGAAAGGAAAAGAAACAAGTGTCTGGATTTAATAAAATTTACGTGATATGACAGTCTGAGAGTATTCAGCTGACAAGAGATTATCATGGAAATTCCAAGCACACACACATCCATATGTACACACACACTCACACTTCCATATGTATACACACACATACACACTCACACATACACACACATCTATATGCACACACACACACACACACACACACACACACACACACACACACACACACACACACACACACACTCGCACACACACATACACACACGCATGTACACACACACACACACACTTGCACACACACACATGTACACACACACACATGCACACACACACACACACACACACACACACACACACACACACACACACACACACACCTCTCCATCTCCAGCTTTGAGCATCTCCTCCAGAGTGGTGTTGAATCCACCAATCAGATCATGGGACCCATCTCCATCCCAGTCAAACACATCAAACTGCAACAATCAATCCCTACCTTTACCTCTGTGAAGAGCATCATAAGGTATGTTTAACATGTTCAACTGCTACCCTACAGTCTGGCTGTTCCAATCCTGCAATGTCCGGCGGTGAGTTTGAGTCCATATTCTTCAGTGTCAGCAAGCTCATGTTAGCTGTCATAAGTTGAGACATGGTGGAGCCCTTTGGAAGGAGACCCTCACTCACAGTGGCTCCCTGACAAGGTAATTATTGTCAGATGGGATTAGTGATGTCCTGTGCATGTTGGATCAGAGCGGGTACCATTCAACATCCTCAAAATAACTGAGCAGCAGTGCAGCGTCTTCTCTAATGCCTTGCCTCTTCATGACCTGATTATACATAGTTCTCTGGACTGCGTGCGTGCGTGCGTGCGTGCGTGCGTGCGTGCGTGCGTGCGTGCGTGCGTGTGTGTGTGTGTGTATGTGTGTGCCATGCTTGAATATGCATGTGCGCAAACGTGAGAGCATATAGGCATGAGTGGATGGTCATGTGTGAAGCATGCGTATGTAAGATTCCTGCATGTATGTATATAATATGTGCATGTATGTACTAAACGTGAGTCAAGTTATAATGCCAACACTGGTACATTTCAAAGCTATTTGTGTCAACGGCACCTTCATAGTACTTTCACAGTTCGCAGAACAAAACAAATACAGCAAAACAAAATTGCAAGGACATGAAGAGCTTCCAAAATCTTCAGAGCTCAAAGCAATTCAAAGTACTGAGCACAGCCCCTGATTATTCGAAATAAAAATCCACATCACCCATTTCATGCTGTTTGACTCATCAACAAAAACACGAAAATCACACCATGCTTAAACAACAGTAATATTTTGTGTTCTATTCACCAGACTGACGTCCTCTGAACATCACCAGAAATCAAATACACGAATGAGCTACACAGCTAGGAGCCCAAACTGAATAACCCATATTCACGATGTGTTGTATCATAAGACACCCTTATCAGTAGCTGAGAAAAAAGTGTTGCCCTGATCATTTTTCTGCAAATTACACTAAAACCGCAAACAAGTAAACACCATTCAAACATACAAAACACATTAGAAAAAATTTAAAAAAAAGAAAAAATTCTGACAGTTTTTGCTTAAGCTTAATCAAGTAATGGGAAATTCAGATTTTGACCTATCAGAAGCACAGCTATTCTGCAGAACAGTTGACAATCCCTGTACTGACCCGGATTGGTCTGGAGCGGTCCCCACCGCACAATGTGTGGAGTCGAATGGAGAACATCTGCCACTCAGGACTGAGGTTGTTCTTCACCACCTGCATGGTCACAGACAGCAACAACTTGAACAAGGTGAAGAACAGCTCTGCATTTACGACTCTCCAAAACACCTACTTGAAATTGGAACAACACAGGTGTTTTCGAAAATGTGGCAAGAGTTGATGTTCATGATCTAAATTTATCTGAGAGGAAATCTGATGTCACAGGAGTTTATAGTCTTGTAAACTGAAGAGAACCAAATAATCTGCTTCTATAATGAAACAAACTTTAAACAGTGGGAAGCAAAAGTTACAGTACTTGATTATCATTTATTGGATTTATCAGCCTTTCAGATGCAATACACGATAAAGAAATTTTTTTCATTTTTCATGTTCTCCGAGGTGAAGAATTATGAAAAAAAGGCTGAACAATCAATATCAAATGTAAAAAAAATGTCATTTGGATCAGGGGGGAAAAGAGTTGGGCTTCAGAACTAGTATTCTGAGACCCTCCCCCCTCCTCCTTCCTTCTCCTTGGCCAAATGCCCAGACCTCCCCTTTTCCCCCTCCCAAATATCTGAAAGCGCCTAACAAAGACTATTATACAGAAAAATATGGTGGAAAGTAATACATACACACCCTCCTCCTGCTTCCCATTTATGTATGTAGTATTAATGTCCCACCTCAGTCTTCCAAATGACTTGTTGGTTTCCATCACTGGTCAAGCTGGACACTTGCAGGAAAGGATCTGACTTGCCCATGAAGTCCTGCACACACACACACACACACACACACACACACACACACGCACGCACACACACACACACATATGCATATGCACATGCACGCACACACACACACACACACACACACACACACACACACACACACACACACACACACATATGTACATGCACACACATATACATGTGCACACACAAACACACACACACATGCATGCACACATACACATGTGCGCACACGCATACGTGAGCTTACACACACACACACACACACACACACACACACACACACACTCACACACTCACTCACACATCATGGGTGCATGTGGAGTCCTAAATCTCTGCCTGAAGAGTTTTCTGGGATTATAGCACAACACTAAATGCACATTACACCTATTTATCAACAAATGTAAAAAAAACACACAAAAAACAACAAACACACACACATATACAATGTATCCCAAGTTTTAAAAATTTTCTTATGGAACACTGCTAACACCACGCATCAATATCGTTATAAAAGCATCAGATCATTTTAATTACAGGCATCAAGCTATTAATTGATTCTGGCACTTCCACCCACTCATCCATTAAATATGTATGCAAATTTGTAAGCACATATGCACATCAGACAACGTAGTCTAGATATAGAGAAGGAAAAAACCTTATTCTCCAACTTCTTGGCTCTGAACAGCATCTCTACCAGCTCACTGCCTTCCTTGATCTCCTCTGCACGGACCTGTCATTAAAATAAAGGGAAATCTACACCTTACTGTCAGTTATAGTCACACATGTATACCAACATACATACTGGGACAGATGTACATACTCATGTAAACAAACACTCACAAACATGCCTAAAGGCTGACTAAAACACACATGTATGACTAAAACACACATGTACACCTGCACACATGCTACTACACACACAGCATACAAATGCATACACACCTGAACAAAAGCCATTTATGGTTATATAGATATTGTTCTATAAGAATAATATAACGCAGCACTTCTATGTACTTACACACATAGATACATGCATATTTTCACAGGTACAAACATACACGTACCTAAACATAATGTAGCTTTATCTTCATACTCCTTGCAGATTTTCCTTTCAATATTTCAGTCTTTTTTTTTTCCCCTCACTCGTTTTCTTTACCTTTCCCTCTCTCAATTTTTCCTGTGTTCCTCACATTGTGTGTCCATACATATTTATTTGCATGTGTGTGTGTGTGTGTGTGTGTGTGTGTGTGTGTGTGTGTGTGTGTGTGTGTGTGTGTGTGTGTTTTGTGTAAGAAGGTATGATTTCATCCAATAAAAACACAATAAAAGTATGTGACACATATGTCTGATTATCCTGTGGGAAAATTCTTACATACTTAAAAGCGAAAAGAGAAATTACACAACAGCACTTTACTTACTTCATGAGTGTAATTTTCTTTTCATGAAAATAGAAAGTTGTAATGTGACTTATATATTTTGAATGGCACACTCAGGCAGACTGATAAATTCTTTCTGAGTCTAGGATATTCAGGTAAAATGGCATGATAATCCACTTGTTTTGTGTAGATAATACATGCACATGCAGAGGCCAATGGGCATATGTCTTTGCCATCCTCCTCCTCACCTTTGCCTGTACAAACAAATGCTAGATTTACTTACCCGAAATTGCCATTGGTACACTTAAACAAACAAGAAGTGCAATTTCTACACACAAAAAAGTGAATAAATCTTCCAAAGTTTTATAATTAAAAAAAGCTGGAGGAGAAGGTTTGGGGTGGGTGGGTGGGTGGGGAAGGAAGGGAGTGGGAAGGGAGGGTCATCTTCAAAATTTCTGTAAAAGCAAAGTGGGGGGTGGAGGGGGGTGGGGGATGGGGAGCGGGATTTATTTTCACCTGCCATCACACAGCAAAGGGTAAAGGGATACACCTGATCTTGTTGCAGCTACAGCAAAAATAGGTTCTTCAAATACAGATTACTTTTGAATATGATTCCTTAGCATATTTTGTCACACCCTCATACTCTCTCACTGTTTTTACCCGCAGTATTTCACGCCCTGTAGTGGATGCAATAGTTCCTTCATGTTGGCATGTTGCCGGAGAAGCAAACACAGCCAGATGTGATTTTGCGTGCCAGAGTGAGCAAAAATATGTCACTCTCTGGTCAAAGCACCCAATCCAACACACCAATACACCACCCTGGTTACACAGTCCAGAAGTGCAGTTACTGCTGAAAATCTTCATCTCGAGGATTTTTTTTTTTTTACTTCTTTTTTTTTTTTAGTTCATAATTTTGGTCATATTTTTGCCAGATGTGTATAACTATAGCAAAATTGTATGGGTAAACAGGTATGAAATACACATAAAGCAAACACTAACTTGAACTTCATGCAGTGGAAATGAGAAAAAACCTGAAAAGGGGTAGAAGGATATAAATAGTAAATAACAAACAAGGAAGGCTGCTTCTGGCATCAATTTGTCAAGCACAGATGCAGACAAGAGCACTAAATAAACAGGGACATGTTTGTTGCTCTTTGTGCCTTGTATTGCATCTGCGTCAAATTCGTGACGTAATCAGCATTAGTTTAGAGGAATGGGCTTAGTTGTTGTTGTTTTTTATCATGGAAATAAAAGTCACCTTTCTTGTATGTTCTTCAAAGAGAAAATATCAAGATGACCCAAACTTCATCATAGTAGGGACTTTTGATTTGCAACACAAATTCATGACAAAATAACATTAAACAGAAAGAAAGGAAGAACAGCGAAGCTAGGACATGACACAGTTGCCAGTGCTGGGAAACTGGCAAAACATGTTGCATGCGTGAAAGAAAGAAAAAAGGAAAGGAAGAAAGAGAGCCACAACCAAACCAGACGTACAGTGATGCTGCCGTCTCCAGCCTTGTCCCCATCTTTCTTCAGCAGATGACGCGTGAAAGGACTCCGTGAAACCAGCTGTGTGCCACACACAACTGCTGTTCACACATTCCACACTGCAGTTGCTAGAATGTCAAGGATAACACTCTTCCAAAAAATATACAACTTGGTATCTGTATGTTTATGCTGCGCGGATTCACAGGATATATGCATTTGCAATGGGCTCCCTGACACCAGCTGTTACAACTGATCACTGTTGCTCAGACATGCATTTCAACACACTACTCCTTCCCCCCTTCTATCTTCCCCCTCCCCCTTCCACCTCCCCCATCCCTCTCACCTAACAGTGGCAAGGACAACACTTCGTTTTACAGGTTTCTGAGTCATGGCTCTTGCTTGTAGAAGCCAACCATCTAACAGCACACGTACACACCTGCAGTTGTGTGTTCACAAACACACGCACACTGAATACACACATACAACACACAACAGAACATTTGCTCATTGTGAATGGACTACGGGTTTGTCATATGTGGTCCTGTAATACCTTCTAATCTCAAAATTCTCAATCCCATACACAATCAAGGGCTATGACTCAGTGTGAAGATGTTCTGTATCATCCTGTGTGACCCCTGGGTACAGCCAGTAACCAGAGTTAAAAACCATCCATCTATGACCACAGACTAAACTCGGTAACTTGATTGAACCTTTTCTTGAACCTGGTTATGACTGTGGCTTTTCACCCCAGATTCCAACAGAAATTTGAAGATAAGCCCCATTTCATTTTACCCCAGAGAATTTCTTGTCATTCCCATTTGCAAAACACAAATATTGATCTTGAAGTTGTTCATAATTTGTCCGAATTTCTAGAGAATCCACCTCGAATTTTTTTCACGTGACCAGAGATCTGCTAGTTCAATCCTCCTTCTTTCCACAAGGGCTCCATAAGCTGTCTGGCATACACTATCTTCTTTGCTGAACTTTGTTTAGAATTTCCACTCTTTCAAAGAATATTTACCAACTGTTCCAAGTCGGAAGAAGTTGCTTTGCTGCTCACTGCTCAATTACTGCTGTTCAAAAATGTGAAAACATAAAACACAGTCTTCAGACAGCTCCACCATCACTGCTGCACTTAAAGCTTGGCCCTAAAATCAAGAGGATCTAACACTCCAAATATACGGACTGCCTCACTCTTTCTGACTCCCTTTCTGCTGTGGAGGTGAAGGTGGTCACCCTCTTAATCACTTTTTTACATTTCTTCAAAATCTCTTCATTAAAACAGTGTTCTTGCTTGGGTTCCTGGTCATCTTTATATTTGAGGTAATGATGCGGCTGATCATGTTATGCCATAAACAAAAACATATCCAGATCATGTATCTCCTACAGAGACTTGACATTAATCATTAGGTCAAAACCTCGGGCAGGATGACTGATGCACACAAATGGATGATAAGCTTTCCAAATCAGTCAAAACCTGAGAAAAGGCTTACCATATGTCATTGGTGGCCATAAAAAAAACAAGTAGTGTGGTTTTTACACACAGGCCACTCTTCTAAAAGTCATTCCAGCCTTTAAACGATGAAGAGGCTTCAAGCTGCACAACAAAATGAGCTACTTACTTCGAAACATGCGCCCACAGAATACTGGCATTTACATGACATTTGACAAAAACATTTTACAGCAGATTCCATAAAGATCTTGTTCAGGGATAAACTACCAGATTTGATGTTTGAGCAACTGGATACAAAAAATTCATTTGATTGAAATCTGTTGAAAAAAATAAATCCAGTTTTAAGGCGTTCTGAGGGAAGTTTAGAAGAAACTGCTCTATTTTAAAAAAACATGCATGGAATCAATTTTGACAATGTATAACCATGAAAATGCCCCCCATGGTCTCCTGGACTATAAATAACATGAATTTTCAAGTAACCATCAATGACATTTCTGTAAGAGGAAGTCTGTAGGCACAAATAATTCAGTTAGCAAATTCAGTTTTGAAGTAAATAAATTCTGAAACATTTTACAATGATTATTTAATGTACACAAAAGACATCAAAATCATACTACTTCTTTTCTTTATTCCCATTTATCTAGAAAAGGTTACAGTTGTCTCCCTTAAACCCTTGTTTCAATTTGAAAAAGAGAAAGAAAAAAGGTCTACAAAATGAATGGCAGAATAAAAAAATAAAAAAAACTTTACAAATACAATTTCTGGGGAGAAAAAAAAATCAATAAGCATGGCTCTCTTGTCAAAATTTAATTATAACCAATTTCAAAATCTTGCTCACAGAATACTGTGGTTTACATTACATTCAACAGAAACAGTTTACATCAGACTCCATGAAGACCTTGTTCAGGGATGTCATGACAGATATGATTTTTGAGTTTCTCATCATGCTGGGCAAGTTCTTTACTCACCAGTCATGCAGAAGCACACACACACACACACACACAAGGGAGAAACCATTTACCTGGCCAAGAGTGCATTCCATCTGTCCCAAGAAGTCGTCGTCCTTCACTGAGTCAGTTGTGTTGTCCATATCATACAATGCTATCTTGACTTTCTGCACCATCTCAAAGTGATAGTCCACAGCAAAGCCCGAATGAATCGAGGATCCAGTTCATTCTTTATTATTTCGGTCCGACCTTCCTGCAACAAGTACAGTAACATTATGTTATACATTTATGAAAAATAATGCAGGTTAACATTTTTTCAGAAAATGAAAACCATGAAGAATGTTTCCAGACACTACCCACTGGTACTGAGAGGATGAAAATTCACCTGCTGTGTATGCTGTAATAAATATCATCGGCTGTCAACTCCACCCAACAGTCTGTTGTAATAAATTAGCCATCGACTACATGTCAGTCTGTTGCGATACATCTCACAATATGTAAATTCCATCTATTACTGAGTTGTAATAAAACTTACTGGCTGTCAACTCCATCAAACATTCTGTTGTGCTAAATCTGATCAGTCTCAAAGTCTGTTGTAATAAATCTAACTATCAAATCCGTTATAGTCTAATGCATTAAATTTCATTTGCTGTCAACTCTTGTTGCAGTCTTTTTTCTAAACCACCTCAAAACATGGAATGCAAAGTAAAGGCTATAAAGTTTTTTATGGAGCGAAAATGAAAGGCAGTGCCATTTGCAAATGAGTGAAAATGAAAATGTACTTCAGTTTGTAGCAAAGTAAACATGAAAACACCACGATACAGTTTGTTATGGAGTACCGGTAAAAATGAAAAGATGGTACAATTTGTTATGGAGGGAAAATGGAAAGGCAGTACAATTCACTATTGAGTGAAAAGAAAAGGTAATGTAGTTTTATTTGGTCCTTCAAAACAGAAATAGGACAGCACAGTATGAGAAAAATTCCGAAGGGCATTTTGTAATATCGTAGGTGTCACGCAGGGGAAAACTGCGGACAAAGCTCGCCAGATATTAGGCAATCTCAATCCTTCACACACCCAGTAAATACCCCACAAACCAAACTGGAAGGCATCAGGTGGATAACTAGACAAACTTTATTAACAAAATACATGAACCAAACAGATGAACAGGGTCCGCAACAAAGAAATATGGCTCTACTCGTCTAGGGGGAATAAAAAACAAAACACACACACACAAAAAAAAAACACAACCATCAAACAGGACACATGTCAAGCAATCCAATGCACGACCCAGCTACTACACCTGCTGGAAGCAATGCACACATTTTACACTGTCCACTCCCGGTCTCCAGGCTAAAGACCTCATAGTGAGCTTTTTTTTTTCCCCAACATTAACACAACCTAACACATGTTGCAAGTGTCATCAACACAAAACAAAAAAAAAACAAAACAAAAAACAAAACAAAAGGCATTGTCCAGTCAATTCCCGGAAACATATCTGGTTGCACCTTGGTATTGTCCCCTGAACCTTCCCACCACAAGCTAACAGAGATACCCTGATCAAGTGCACTAAAGCTAGTGATGGCTATTTCACCACGGAAGGAAAGCATGGGTTGCTGACCCTTGGTGTCAACAGCTGAGAAATGCCCTATCACTTGTAGATACAAGAAGCAGCTCTCCGCAACAGGGGAACATCCTAACATGTATATTATATTGTATTTTCAAAAAGAAATCCAGGAAACCACACAGGGATTAAAACCTCAGAGATACCAGCCTTAAACAGACAAATCAAATGATGGTGGCCTGAGAGTGAGAGAAGGTCAAGGTTTCAAATATACCTGCTTTCAACAGATAAACTAGAAGGGGCTCAACCATCATATACATTTATCAGCCAATTTAAAAACATCACGAAAGCCTGAAAACAGAGAAAGGTTAAAGAGAAATTGTTCTGCAAAGATGTTAAACGATACTGCATTCAGAAATGAACCATCTGACGAAACTCAATCCAAAGTTTCAGGACCTAACGATTTGATGAAAACGGTAAAAATGAGGTTAAAATTCACGGACATCGGTTTAAAATATCTTCTAACACAACTGCAAGCACAGGGAACCACATTCACACATTTTCATTAAATTTGGGACTTTGTGTCATCTGCCAGCAATGGAAGACTGAGCGGGGTGTCTTATTACTGCATCAGCCACGAAAATTTGGCAAAACAGTGCTGATTCAGTGTCAGAGCTTGCGAGAATTCAACAAGACACAGTATGCAACGTCAAATGGTCCTTATGAGTGGGCCCTTATTAGCATATAATGATCATCTGAAGATGGTCTTTAAACAGGAATCATGGCCTCTGAGCAGGAATCAAATGTTACATAAACAAACACATCCTTCTTCCAAAGGTGTGGCCGCTTCAATACATACTGAAGTTATCACTTGCACACTTGTATGTCAAAGTCCGCACATGTGCTTACAAGACTGAGTTTGTATATGTATATGTGAGTGTGTGTATGTGTGTGTGTAATGTAATGTAAAAGGATATTTATGGAGTGCTTTACCTCGCAAGAGCCCAAAGCACATATTACAGTAAAAACATAATAAAATCATAATTCTAATTCAAAGCACACACACATACACACACACACACACACACGCACGCGCATACACACAAACCACACACACACAAACTGCCAAAAATACAAAACAAAAAAAACCCCTCACACACGCAGACAGACACACAAACGCGTTCAACACCAGCAAACACGCGCACAGTGGTAAGTGGATATCGTTAATCAGTCCGAGGGAAAAGATGTGTCTTTAGGGAGGTTTCAAAAGTCTCTAAAGAGTCTGTGTTCAGCAAAGAAGAAGGGAGACTATTCCACAAAGCAGATGCCTGGTAAGAGAAAGATCGTTGGCCTGAAGTCTTCAGGCGAGCAGAGGGAAGCCGAAGCAGACGAGAATCGGTGGATGAGCGTAAGTTGCGAGACAGAA
>CM031609.1:41111146-41126146 GCA_018398815.1 Conus ventricosus
AAGTCATTCATTCACACAATTCTTTAAAATACATCGAAAAACCCATCCGAAAGTTTGTTAAGAATCTTTCCACTGTAAAATCTCAGGTACATACATACCTACATACATGCACACATACCCATACACATAAATACATCATACATACATACATACAGACAGACAGACAGACAGACAGACAGACAGACTTACATCCTTGTGTACGTACAGACATCCATCCATCCATCCATCCATCCATCCATCCATCCATCCATCCATCCTTCCATACATACATACATACATACATACATACATGCATATATACATATGCACATACATACTTATGTACATATATAGGTACAAACATGCGAACTCACATCCATCCATCCGTCCACACATGCATACATACATACATATATACATACATATATACATGCATGCATGCATGCATGCATGCATGCATACATGCATGCATACATACATGCATGCATACATACATGCATACATGCATACATACATACATACATGCATACATACATACATACATACATACATACATACATACATACATACATACATACATGCATGCATACATGCATGCATACATGCATGCATGCATACATGCATGCATACATACATACATACATACATACATACATACATACATACGTGCATACACACATACAGACATACACACACATACACCGTGTTGTAAACCTCATCACGAATGGCACATATTGAGATCTCTGTTCGTCTGTTGTCTGGCCTCCCTGTCTAGATGTATGCATCCCGGTGGGAAGCGTGTGTGTGTGTGTGTGTGTGTGTGTGTGTGTGTGTGTGTGTGTGTGTGTGTGTTGTGTGTGTGTGTGTGTGTGTGAGAGAGAGAGAGAGAGCGCGCGCGCGCGCGCGTGCGTGCGTGCGTGCGTGGGTGAGTGCGTGCGTGCGTGCGTGCGTGCGATTGTGAGTTCGATTGCCTTTTACACAACCTATGATTTCGCCCATCTCACTTTTGCCTGATCTGGGACGAAATTTGATGGATGCATAGAAATAAAGACGCATCGTGATGGATGTGCGCGCGCGCGCGCGCGCGTGTGTGTGTATGAGTGAGTGTGTGTGTGTGTGTGTGGTGTGTGTGTGTGTGTGTGTGTGTGTGTGAGAGAGAGAGAGAGAGAGAGAGAGAGAGAGAGAGAGAGAGAGAGAGAGAGAGAGAGAGAGAGAGTGTGTGTGTGTGTGTGTGTAGGTGCGTGTGTGTGTACGTGCGCGTGTTGTGTCTGCATGCAAAGGAGGAATTCATCATACTTCAGCATGAGTGAAATCAAGAATGATCATGCCTGCAATGTTACTAAACATGCCATGCATCACGCACAACCATGCATGCACACACACACACACACACACACACACACACACACACACACACACACACACACACACACACACACACACACACACACACACACGCACGCACACACACACACACACACACACACACACAGAGAGAGAGAGAGAGAGAGAGAGAGAGAGAGAGAGAGAGAGAGAGAGAGAGAGAGAGAGAGAGAACCAGACGACTATCACGCGGAAAGAAATGTCCGCTCTCACCAATCTGTCTACCAGGGTATACATGCACCGAAGCCGTTCACTCCCTACTCCGACAGTTTCGGTTTCGCCGAAACCAGGTCACCGGGGAATCCCCGAGAATGCAGTCTGTACGGACGATACCCCCCCCCCCCCCCCCCCTTCCCTCCCCCCTTCTCTGCAGTTCTGCCGTTGAAACTTTAAAGGTCAAGGTCATTCCCTTTCAGAAACTGCACCTGACTTGGTCCCGATTTCTTATAAAAGATCGAGCTTTGGCACGGAGGTGCGTTAAATGCTGAAAGATTGCTCTTCATGACAAGAACGAATCTGCGCAAATCGTCGGCCGCAAGTTTCTCTTTCTGGCATTTGAGTGCGGCGCCGCTGAAACTCAGTGATTCGTTGTTTGTTTGTTGTTGCTAAATGAGAACAACGATCTTTGTTGATTTTATTTTTTACTTTTTTCGGCTCGCTGATAAGGTGGTAAAGTGATAAATTTATATATTGTTTAATTTATTCTGTGTCGTTCCAGAAAAAAAAATGAAACCAGACTTCAAGTGTAGACTTTATTTATAGTTAAATTTATTCTGTGTCGTTCCAGAAGAAACGAAACCAGACGTCTGTCAAAGACTTACTGATCTTTGTTCTGAAGTTAAGTCTTTTTTTAAAAAATAATTTTATTTCCTTTCCTCTCTAAGCCTCGCTTAACGCCTCTTTTACACAGGTGACGGGTTTGTTAATTAGTCAACGCAAGTGAGGACGGATTTCACTTTCCGAGTGTCTAGTTCTGAAAACGAGTTCCATACTCACTAACATTTCATGAACTTTTCTCGACTTTGAACTGACCAGTGCTCCAGATTAAAGCCGTTTTTGTGTTGTTTCAATGCTAGCTGACTTACGAATTTGTATATATTTACACTAAAGTCGGTTATTAACGATAGTGGTATTCGGACCTCCTGGCTTCAAATTCCTCGCCAAGAACAAAGATCGCAAGAGAAATATTACTTGAAGTCTGTTTTGAAGGAGACAGGCGCACTTATCGATTAGTTTCCCTATCCACCTGGAAGAGTGGAACTGAGCTCTGTGATGCCAGACATGATGCAGCAGTCCACAACAGAGGATAACCATTCTCCTGAGTTCAAGATCAACACAAGGTAAAGGAGAGAGAGAGAGAAGAGAGAGAGAGAGAGAGAGAGAGAGAGGGGAGAGAGAGAGAGAGGGAGAGAGAGGGAAGAGAGAGAGACAGAGACAGAGAGAGAATGGGAAAGAGAGGAAGAGACAGAGAGGGAGGGAGAGAGAGAGAGGGAGAGAGAGGGAGAGAGAGGGAGAGATAGAGAAAGAGAGAGGAGGGAGGGGGAGAGAGAGAGAGAGAGAGGAGAGAGAGAGAGAGAAGAGAGAGGGAGAGAGAGGGAAGAGAGAGAGACAGAGACAGAGAGAGAATGGGAAAGAGAGGAAGAGACAGAGAGGGAGGGAGAGAGAGAGGGAGAGAGAGGGAGAGATAGAGAAAGAGAGAGGAGGGAGGGGGAGAGAGAGAGAGAGAGAGAGAGAGAGAGAGAGAGAGAGAGAGAGGGAGGGAGAGTGTGTGTGTGTGTGTGTTCGCGTGCATGGATGCGTGTGTGCATGCGAGCGTGCGTGCTTGCGTGTGAGGGTTCGTGCGTGCGTGCGTGCGCGCGCGCGCGCGCGCGCGTGTGTGTGTGTGTGTGTGTGTGTGTGTGTGTGTGTGTGTGTGTGTGTGTGTGTGTTGTCTGTGTCTGTGTGTGTGTGTGTGTAATTGAGAAATGAGCGAGAGAGTGGGAGCAGCATTGAATAACTGAGAGAGAGAGAGAGAGAGAGAGAGAGAGAGAGAGAGAGAGAGAGAAGAGAGAGAGAGGAGAGAGAGAGAGAGAGAAGCATTTCACAGAAAACGCAGTGGAATTTTGACGAATCCATAAAAAACAGATCACCAGCACAGGTCGAAGCCGTCTATAGGGTGGTAATCTATTTTTGCTCTTTCGGTCTCTGCGAGAAGCGCACACACAGAAGCACAGAGAGACAGACAGACAGACACACACAACACACACACACACACACACACACACACACACACACACACACACACACACACGCACGCACGCACGCACGCACGCACGCACGCACGCACGCACGCACGCTCGCACATACGCACACGCATACACACACACACACACACACACACACACACACAATCTCACGCACACAGATAAAGGCATTACGCGCGCGCGCGCGCACACACACACACACGCACGCACGCACGCACGCACGCGCACGCACGCACGCGCACGCACACACACACACACACACATATATGCACACGCACATACAAATGCACTCACGCACTCGCTGCTCCCCTCCTGCCCCCCCCCCCCCCCCTCTCCTACCTTCCCTCCTGCACACACACAAACACAGGGAGAGAGAGGGAGAGAGAGAGAGAGAGAGAGAGAGAGAGAGAGAGAGAGAGAGAGAGAGAGAGAGAGAGAGAGAATGGGGGGGGGGGGGGACTTTATTCCCTTGGTGTCATATTTTGTGTTGCATTCATTTCTCCGAAGCCTTTTTCCGCCTTCAAACGTTTTCGTGGAACAGGAAAACATCAACAACGGCAAACAATACCGGAAAACAAGAAAGAAAGAAAAGAGCCTATAAGGGACCGCCTGTTTGCGGACTCTCATGTCGACAAAGACTTTTTCAACAACCGTGCGTAGTCGGCCGGACTAAGAACACTGTCACTCATTCACATCACCATATCGTCCCTCCGATCGTGGAAAACCTCCGGCTTGCCTGTTACGAAGAACTTGAAACTGCCACTGAAGTTTTCTACTCATTTTCAAGAGACGAAGCACTTGAAACTGCGCCTGAAGTTTTCTACTCATTTTCAAGAGATGAAACTGAGGTTGAAAAAAAGAAATCTGTGATGCATCGATCTTTGATTAATTAGCTCGTGACGGCGGCGGAAATCAGCGCAGATTATTTTAGGCTTTTTTTTTTCTTCTCCAGTTTGTTCTGTTTTTTTTTCCCCCGTACCTTCGATTGCAATCGTTTTTATACACTGACAAGCGTGCGTGCACATGTGGTCAATCAGACACATTTATACGCGTGCGCGCGCGCGTGCACACACACACACACACACACACACACACACACACACACACACATACACACACACACACACACACACACACACACACACACACACACACACACACACACACTCACACTCTCTCTCTCTCTCTCTCACACACACACACACACACACACACACACACACACACACACACACACACACACACACACACACACATACACGCGCGCGCACACACACACACACACACACATACACACACACATGTGTTAAACACTCGTAATTATGCTCTCAACAATACTAATGTCATTCACACACACACACGACATACGTGTATGTGCGCGCTCACACACACTCGCACGCGCGCCTGTGCATGCGTGTGTTCGCACGCACTGGCACACACATGGACTCAACGTACACATATTAAGAACACGCATGCATGTGAATGTACATGTATACACACATACAAACGGACAGACAGAAACACGTTCATGCACCAGGAAATTTAAACTGATCACTATAATTATGCTGATATGTTATAGGAACCATTTCCTAACAGAAGCCTGCACGTGCACTGGGGTAGATACATATACACGCACTCTTTTGTTCTCTTTATTATCATTGCTGATGTAACAACGTCAACATGAACACTCCTTTACACACACACACACACACACACACACACACACACACACACACACACACACACACACACACACACACGATCGCGGGCGCACGCATATGTACCCCCCCCCCCCCGCGCGCGCACACACACACACACACACACACACACCACACACACACACACACACACACACACACACACACACACACACACACACACACACACGCACTCACCTTCACACGCACGCGCGCGCACACACACACACGCATGCACGCACGCACGCACACGTCCACACAGAGACTGTGATGCACAAACAGAGGCTGTTCCTCACTTCCTTCCCTCTCAATCAGCTTACACACACACACACACACACACACACACACACACACACACACACACACACACACACAACACACACACACACACACACACACATTCACACACACTCACACACACACGCAACGTTTGTACCAGGACTTCTTCAGTCTGCTTCTTTGTCGTCCATACCTCCAATGCACTCTACACTGCAGGATGGTCGTGGGCAGCGAGTCATGATGAGATACCTGCCCGTACCAGGCAAACCCACAGCGTCAGACGACTGGCAGGAGCTGTTCCTGTCTAACAGTCTTTTGCCGGCTGATATAAACTCTTTGTTTTAAGTTCCTTGCATGAGGTGATGAGAGAAACTCTCAGAAGCCTTTGGTCTTTGACACGACCAATCCGTCACAGGTGTTTGAGGTCAGGGGGCTGTGGACGCAGACCAGTGACAACCCCAGCTTCAGTCCCAATATAGTTACGTCCTATGATCGCAGGACGAAGACGTAGGCGATGGACATGAGACACACTCATAGCTGACCCCACCTGTATGTCCATCCATTGATGAGTTGTCGTTCCATCTACTTTGGTCTCCCAGTGGTTCCTTCCATCTGTTGTAGGAATTTGCAGGGAGAAAACAGTAGTAGCATGCAGATTTCACCTGGGTCACAAATCTTACAGTCAGTCAAACCTTTTGAAAGATGAAGTTGAACCATGGCACATACTGAATGATGAGACGCTCGGCATTCGCCGTCTTCTTTCTGAACGCTGGGACATGCACGGAGTGAACATAAGCACTTGTTCAGCAGACTCTTTGCAGGAACTCTTCAGAGATGTTTGATCAGTGTGAAATTATTGAGATTTTACAAGAGATCAGTATAGTTCATTGTATATATTCATACGTAAAGGAATGAATTCTTTTAATGGGTTGACAGATGTATATAGATTTGTCTTATTACTTGGATCTCTCTTTTACTTGTGCAGTCCTGTTTTCCCTTCTAAACGGGATTTCCAGCACTGAGCTAGCCTGTGCGGTCGCCGGGGCCGAAAACGTCAGAACTGAATTCTCAGTGGCTTGTGACCCTCATCGCCCGCCCCACATTCCCATTTCGACCTTACCCGACGCTTTTTTTTCCGACCCAGATTCATTGCCTTTGATACAGAGACGCAGCCCCCCCCCCCCCTCCGCTCCCCCTTCCCCCACACACGCGTTCAGACACACTGACCCTGGCTATTTGCTCATTTCCAGCATGGACCCGGGTTCCCCGAAGACAACGGCAGCAACAACAGCAGCACAGCAGCAGCAGCAGCAGCAGCCGAGCTCGGCAGCGTCTGAAGCCGTGGCTGGAGGCTCAGATCAACAGCGGCAGGTTTCCCGGGTCTGGGGTGGGTGACAAGGACAGGGGCATCTTCCGCATCACCTGGAAACACGGGGGCCGGGCCGACTGGTCTGAACAGGACGCCCTCATCTTCAGGGTGAGTCTGCCTGACCGGGCATTCCCGTTGGTCCCTTAGTGTCAGACTGTTCGTTACTGTAGCTGTGTTAATGCCTGACCGG
The DNA here is from genome assembly GCA_018398815.1 of Conus ventricosus. Classification (NCBI taxonomy): domain Eukaryota; kingdom Metazoa; phylum Mollusca; class Gastropoda; order Neogastropoda; family Conidae; genus Conus; species Conus ventricosus. The sequence continues at coordinate 41,118,287 of CM031609.1, forward strand.
GCATTCCCGTTGGTCCCTTAGTGTCAGACTGTTCGTTACTGTAGCTGTGTTAATGCCTGACCGGGCATTCCCGTTGGTCCCTTAGTGTCAGACTGTTCGTTACTGTAGCTGTGTTAATGCCTGACCGGGCATTCCCGTTGGTCCCTTAGTGTCAGACTGTTCGTTACTGTAGCTGTGTTAATGCCTGACCGGGCATTCCCGTTGGTCCCTTAGTGTCAGACTGTTCGTTACTGTAGCTGTGTTAATGCCTGACCGGGCATTCCCGTTGGTCCCTTAGTGTCAGACTGTTCGTTACTGTAGCTGTGTTAATGCCTGACCGGGCATTCCCGTTGGTCCCTTAGTGTCAGACTGTTCCTGTAGCTGTGTTAATGCCTGACCGGGCATTCCCGTTGGTCCCTTAGTGTCAGACTGTTCGTTACTGTAGCTGTGTTAATGCCTGACCGGGCATTCCCGTTGGTCCCTTAGTGTCAGACTGTTCGTTACTGTAGCTGTGTTAATGCCTGACCGGGCATTCCCCGTTGGTCCCTTAGTGTCAGACTGTTCGTTACTGTAGCTGTGTTAATGCCTGACCGGGCATTCCCGTTGGTCCCTTAGTGTCAGACTGTTCGTTACTGTAGCTGTGTTAATGCCTGACCGGGCATTCCTGTTGGTCCCTTAGTGTCAGACTGTTCGTTACTGTAGCTGTGTTAATGCCTGACCGGGCATTCTCGTTGGTCCCTTAGTGTCAGACTGTTCGTTACTGTAGCTGTGTTAATGCCTGACCGGGCATTCCCGTTGGTCCTTAGTGTCAGACTGTTCGTTACTGTAGCTGTGTTAATGCCTGACCGGGCATTCCCGTTGGTCCCTTAGTGTCAGACTGTTCGTTACTGTAGCTGTGTTAATGCCTGACCGGGCATTCCCGTTGGTCCCTTAGTGTCAGACTGTTCGTTACTGTAGCTGTGTTAATGCCTGACCGGGCATTCCCGTTGGTCCGTTAATGTCAGACTGTTCGTTACTGTAGCTGTGTTAATGCCTGACCGGGCATTCCCGTTGGTCCGTTAATGTCAGACTGTTCGTTACTGTAGCTGTGTTAATGCCTGACCGGGCATTCCCGTTGGTCCCTTAGTGTCAGACTGTTCGTTACTGTAGCTGTGTTAATGCCTGACCGGGCATTCCCGTTGGTCCCTTAGTGTCAGACTGTTCGTTACTGTAGCTGTGTTAATGCCTGACCGGGCATTCCCGTTGGTCCGTTAGTGTCAGACTGTTCGTTACTGTAGCTGTGTTAATGCCTGACCGGGCATTCCCGTTGGTCCGTTAATGTCAGACTGTTCGTTACTATAGCTGTGTTAATGCCTGACCGGGCATTCCCGTTGGTCCCTTAGTGTCAGACTGTTCCTGTAGCTGTGTTAATGCCTGACCGGGCATTCCCGTTGGTCCCTTAGTGTCAGACTGTTCCTGTAGCTGTGTTAATGCCTGACCGGGCATTCCCGTTGGTCCCTTAGTGTCAGACTGTTCCTGTAGCTGTGTTAATGCCTGACCGGGCATTCCCGTTGGTCCCTTAGTGTCAGACTGTTCCTGTAGCTGTGTTAATGCCTGACCGGGCATTCCTGTTGGTCCGTTAGTGTCAGACTGTTCGTTACTGTAGCTGTGTTAATGCCTGCCAGGCATTCCCGTTGGTCCGTTAGTGTCAGACTGTTCCCGTAGCTGTGTTAATGCCAGACTGTTCGTTACTGTAGCTGTGTTAATGCCTGACCGGCATTCCTGTTGGTCCGTTAATGTCAGACTGTTCGTTACTGTAGCTGTGTTAATGCCTGACCGGGCATTCCCGTTGGTCCGTTAGTGTCAGACTGTTCGTTACTGTAGCTGTGTTAATGCCTGACCGGGCATTCCTGTTGGTCCGTTAATGTCAGACTGTTCCCGTAGCTGTGTTAATGTCAGACTGTTCGTTACTGTAGCTGTGTTAATGCCTGACCGGGCATTCCTGTTGGTCCGTTAATGTCAGACTGTTCCTGTAGCTGTGTTAATGTCAGACTGTTCCTGTAGCTGTGTTAATGCCTGACTGGCATTCCTGTTGGTCCGTTATCAGACTGTTCCTGTAGCTGTGTTAATGCCTGACTGTTCATTCCTGTAGCTGTGTTAATGCCTGACTGTTCATTCCTGTAGTTGTGTTAATGCCTGACTGTTCCTGTAGCTGTGTTAATGCCTGACTGTTCATTCCTGTAGCTGTGTTAATGCCTGACTGGGCATTCCTGTTGGTCCGTTATCAGACTGTTCCTGTAGCTGTGTTAATGGCTGACTGTTCATTCCTGTAGCTGTGTTAATGCCTGACTGTTCCTGTGGCTGTGTTAATGGCAGACTGTTCATTCCTGTAGCTGTGTTAATGTCAGACTGTTCCTGTGGCTGTGTTAATGCCTGACTGTTCGTTACTGTAGCTGTGTTAATGCCTGACTGTTCCTGTAGCTGTGTTAATCCCTGACTGTTCCTGTAGCTGTGTTAATGCCTGACTGTTTCCTGTAGCTGTGTTAGTGCCAGACTGTTCATTCCTGTAGCTGTGTTAATGCCTGACTGTTCCTGTGGCTGTGTTAATGGCAGACTGTTCATTCCTGTAGCTGTGTTAATGCCTGACTGTTCCTGTGGCTGTGTTAATGGCAGACTGTTTATTCCTGTAGCTGTGTTAATGGCAGACTGTTCATTCCTGTAGCTGTGTTAATGCCAGACTGTTCATTCCTGTAGCTGTGTTAATGCCTGACTGTTCCTGTGGCTGTGTTAATGCCTGACTGTTCCTGTAGCTGTGTTAATGCCTGACTGTTCCTGTAGCTGTGTTAATGCCTGACTGTTCCTGTGGCTGTGTTAATGCCTGACTGTTCCTTTAGCTGTGTTAGTGCCAGACTGTTCATTCCTGTAGCTGTGTTAATGACACACTGTTCATTCCTGTAGCTGTGATAATGGCAGACTGTTCATTCTTGTAGCTGTGTTAATGCCTGACTGTTCCTGTAGCTGTGTTAATGCCTGACTGTTCCTGTGGCTGTGTTAATGGCAGACTGTTCATTCCTGTAGCTGTGTTAATGCCTGACTGTTCGTTACTGTAGCTGTCTTAATGCCTGACTGTTCGTTACTGCAGCTGTCTTAATGCCTGACTGTTCGTTACTGTAGCTGTGTTAATCCCTGACTTTTCCTGTAGATATGTGAATACCAGATCGTTCCTGTAGATGTCTTAATGCACGGCTGTTCCTGTAGCTGTTTTAATGCCAGACGGTTCCTGTAGATGTATTAATACCAGACTGTTTATTCCTGTGGTTGTGTTCAGGCCAGACTGTTCTTTCGTGTTGCTGTTTAATGCCAGACTATTAATACCTGTAGATGTGTTAATGTCAGACAATCCATATCTGTCGCTGTGTTAATGCCATACTATTAATCCCCGTAAATTTGATGGTATACTATTTATTCCTGTAGCAGCGTGTCAGTGCCAGACTGTTCATTCCTGTTGCTGCGTTAATCACAGACGGCTCATTCCTGTAGCTGTGCCAGACTGCTCATTCCTGTAGCTGTGTTAATGCCAGTCTGTTCATTCCTGTAGCTGTGTTAATGCCAGACTGTTCATTCCTGTGACTGTGTTAATGCCAGACTGCTCCTGTAGATGCGTTAATGTCAGACTGTTCATTCCTATAACTGTGTTAATGCCAGACTGTTCATTCCTGTAGCTGTGTTAATGCCAGACTATCAACACCCGTGGCTCTGTTAATGCCAGACTATTCATTCCTATTGCTGTGTTAATGGAGACCATTTTTTTTTATTCCTGTAGCTGTGTTGATAAGCACAGTTACAATTTCAAGGGAATGATATGTTCGTCTTTTGTAATCCCCTTCCCTCCCTCTCCTACCCCCCCCCCCCCCCCCTCCCCCGCGCGCGCCTGTGAATTCACCGTGACCATCTCCCACGAAGTAATAGATAAGTCGTGTAGGACTAAGTCGCGCCACGCGCAACTAACAGCGGTGTGGTTCAATATGCAGTAAAATGAGTTTTCCACACTGGCCTGTAGCACAACAATCACAATTTGGCATATTTCACGCTTTTTGCTTTTTTGCTTAACCTGAATTAGGAATCTGATAAACCGATATTTTTGCACACCCTTTCCTTCATATTATTTGTGAGCACTGCAGACTTTCAAGTTCTTTTACTCAAAATGGTTTCTTGTGGTGGTACTGAGACATTTTTGCACCTCTATAACTTTTGCATTCTTAAACATACAGACATCTGTTATAGATCATCTTTATGTAAAAAAAAACACACAAAAAACCTCAACTTTTCTATTAGTTTGAAGGAGGCAGTAATGGCCGTCACTTTGGAAAGGTGACGTATGGAAGAATACATTCGCCTACGAAAGGAGATAAATACGAGCCTGTGGATAGAATCTCGTTTGATACTTCTCTCTCTCTCTCTCCTCTCTCTCTCTCTCTCTCTCTCTCTCTCTCTCTCCCCTCTCCCCCCCCCCCCCCTTTTTTTTTTCAATAGCGGTCTGAGCGCTTGTCCTTCGGATGATTTGCTGAATTCGAAGTCCTGTGTACAGCGTGCCATTAGCGCACATGAAAGAACCAGCGACAACGCAGGAGTTGTCTATTTTAATATTCTGAAGAACAAGACACGTTGACAGGAGAACAAGACACGACAGGCAGGCAGAAGAAACAGGTAGTTCTGCGCCATCGCGACGCATTCTTCCCATTGACAGCCACCCGCTTTCACCCAGAAACACTGTTGTGATAATAAACGTCTACAATACACTAGTCGTTCCTCCCGCCCCCCCCCCCCCTTCCCCTCTCTTCCTCTCCCCGCTCCCATTCCCTCTCCTCCCCACCCCCTACCTTTTCTCCCTTCTTGCGTCACACCCTCCCCCTCCCCTCCACCACCCTCTATCCCAACCCCCCTATCCTTTCCTCTTCTCCTCCTTCAACTCTCCCCCCCCCCCCCACTCCCAGTCGTCTTTTGTTTCTTCCTTTCGTTTTGTCGTAGACCGCGCTTCGACTAAGAGTGAAAAGTGTCGGAACCAGGGACGTTTAGATCTTCAGTCTATTGCTTTCCCAATGAAGCTATTCTGAACTGACAATAAGCCCGGTGTTCAGACATCTTTATGAACGCCAGCGGCGAGGGGTGTTTTGACTCGCTTCGAATGCCCACAACGCTTCGCTTCGCCATACGGTCGACTAATGCGACATTCGAGCACAGTGATTTGCGCTTGATTTTTCCGCTATGCTAAAGAGTCACCATCCCAAATGTGGATAAGATCAGACCAAAACGGTCGAGTTCTATCACCTACAACAAAGACAGACTCCTGGACACACACACACAGAAGGACAGAATTGGTTTATGTATCAGATTAGAGAAAACCGATTGTTTAATTCCAGTGCGTCAGTAATGTCTGTTTTCTGCACTCTCTCAATTTTTTAAAACCCGGTTCATTCTATCTATTGATATTGATGTACAGTATGGAGAAGGGGTCAAGTGTCTTAATTTCATTTATCAGGTATCTCTCTCCCCCTCTCTCTCTCTCTCTCTCTCTCTCTCTCCTCTCTCTCTCTCTCTCTCTCTATATATAGAGGGTCTGTTGATGTTGATAGATGTAAATATGGAATCAGATAGTTTGGTCCGTCTGTGTGAAATGTGTCTCTGTAGTAATGATCAGTTCACATGGCTGTCTATAAAACTGGGCTCGGCTGTGGTCAGTCTGTTGTGTGTGTTTAAAAAAAAAAAAGGAATGGGCAGTTCACCTCGCTCACTCACTATAAAAGAAGGAATCAACTGTCATCATTCTTTCCATTAAATCTGTCGTTCTAGGAATGGATTATTCACCTTGGTCGATATAACAGAAAGGGATCATTTGTCTTTACTCTCTTCATCAAGCCTGTCTCTCTAAAAACAGATCATTCCTATTTTGTGGACATAAAAGAAAGGGTCAGTTGCCTTCACTCGTACCGTAACGTCTGTCTGGCCAGGAATGCGTTATTCACAATGGTTGATATGAAAGAAGGGATCAGCTGTCATCATTCTTTCCATGAAATCTGTCGTTCTAGGAATGGATTATTCACCTTGGTCGATATAAAAGAAAGGGATCATTTGTCTTTACTCTCTTCATCAAGCCTGTCTTTCTAAAAACAGGCCATTCCTATTTTTTGGCCAGAAAAGAAAGGGTCAATTGCCTTCACTCTCACCGTAAAGTCTGTCTGGCCGGAATGCGTCATCCACAGTGGTTGATATGAAAGAAGGGATCAGCTGTCTTCGCTCTTACAACTGATTCTGTTTTTCTGGAAAAGTGCTAATCACATGCTTGCTACAGAGAAGGGATCAACTGTCTTCACTATCTCCGTTAAATCTGACGTTCTTGGAACGGGCCAATTGCTATGAAAGAAGAAACCAACTGCATTCTTATCCTGACCGTTTAATCTATCGTTCTGGGAATGAGTTGTTCACATTGGAAGACATAGAACGAAGGATCACCTGTGTTCTCTCTCGCCATGAAATCTGTCATTCTGTCTCCTCTTTCACCAAGAAATCTGTCGTTCTGTCTCCTCTTTCACCAAGAAATCTGTCATTCTGTCTCGTCTTTCACCAAGAAATCTGTCATTCTGTCTTCTCTCTCACCGTAAAACCTGTCATTCTGTCTTCTCTCTCTCTCACCGTGAAACCTGTCATTCTGTCTTCTCTCTCTCACCGCGAAACCTGTCATTCTGTCTTCTCTCTCGCCGCGAAACCTGTCATTCTGTCTTCTCTCTCATCATAGAATCTGTCATTCTGTCTTCTCTCTCACCGCGAAATCTGTCATTCTGTCTTCTCTCTCTCACCGTGAAATCTGTCATTCTGTCTTCTCTCTCTCACCATGGAATCTGTCATTCTGTCTTCTCTCTCACTATGGAATCTGTCATTCTGTCTTCTCTCTCACCGCGAAATCTGTCATTCTGTCTTCTCTCTCACCATGGAATCTGTCATTCTGTCTTCTCTCTCACCATGGAATCTGTCATTCTGTCTTCGCTCTCACCATGAACTCTGTCATTCTCTCTTCTCTCTCATCGTTAACTCTGTCATTGTCTTGTCTCTCACCGTGAAACCTGTCGTTCTGTCTTCTCTCTCACCGTGAAACCTGTCGTTCTGTCTTCTCTCTCACCTGGAATCTGTCGTTCCAGGAATGGGCCATTCACACCGGTCGCTACAGGGAAGGAACGGACAACCCAGACTGGCCCAACTGGAAAACCCGTCTGCGCTGCGCTCTGAACAAACTGCCCGACATCCAGGAACTGAAGGACATGAGCTGCTATGACGAACCCAGCCCCTACCGAGTGTACAAGTTCGTGGACAGGAGAGGTAAGAGCCCAAGGACTAACAGCAGTGGGAGTGAAGGGGTTAATATGAGTGAAAGAGTTAAAGTGATCGGCCGAACAAGGAAAACAGCGCCACTACGTGTGCGTCGTTTTATGAGCAAGGTAAAACACTCTTGTGGATTGACGGTTGACAAATGAAGGGCTTATTTGGGTGTGAAAATTGTCGGAAGTCGTAAATGTGAAAAACAGTGCAGAAATCTTTCTGAAGCAGTTCCTCTTGTTTCATGTCATTGTTATCTTGGCGTGTGGAACGGAATGCAAATCCTGCGCACTGCAATGCCACTCTTTTTTGCAAAATGAAGACAGACTAGACCATGCAGTTGTCCAGGAATGGGATGCAAATCCTGCACACTGTAATGCCACTTTTTTTTTTTTTTTTGCAAAATGAAGACAGACTAGACCATGTAGTTGTCCAGGAATGGGATGCAAATCCTGCACACTGTAATGCCACTCTTTTTTGCAAAATGAAGACAGACTAGACCATGCAGTTGTCCAGGAATGGGATGCAAATCCT
>CM031609.1:41131146-41133646 GCA_018398815.1 Conus ventricosus
AAAACTCCTCTGGCACTTTAAGTGCCCCTCTACTTGGCTAACTTCGTGGCCACAGTAAAACTCCTCTGGCACTTTAAGTGCCCCTCTACTTGGCTAACTTCGTGGCCACAGTAAAACTCCTCTGGCACGTTAAGTGCCCCTCTACTTGGCTAACTTCGTGGCCACAGTAAAACTCCTCTGGCACTTTAAGTGCCCCTCTACTTGGCTAACTTCGTGTCCACAGTAAAACTCCTCTGGCACTTTAAGTGCCCCTCTACTTGGCTAACTTCGTGGCCACAGTAAAGCTCTTCTGGCATTTAAGTGCCCCTCTACTTGGCTAACTTCGTGGCCACAGTAAAACTCCTCTGGCACTTTAAGTGTCCCTCTACTGGGCTAACTTCGTGGCCACAGTAAAACTCCTCTGGCACTTTAAGTGCCCCTTTTCCTTTTCTGGGCTAACTTTGTGGCCACAGTAAAACTCCTCTGGCACTTTAAGTGTCCCTCTACTGGGCTAACTTCGTGGCCACAGTAAAACTCCTCTGGCACTTTAAGTGCCCCTTTTCCTTTTCTGGGCTAACTTCGTGGCCACAGTAAAACTCCTCTGGCACTTAAGTGTCCCTCTACTGGGCTAACTTCGTGGCCACAGTAAAACTCCTCTGGCACTTTAAGTGCCCCTCTACTGGGCTAACTTCGTGGCCACAATAGAGCTCCTTTTGGTACTTTAAGTATCCCTCTACTGGGCTAACTTCGTGGCCACAATAGAGCTCCTTTTGGTACTTTAAGTGTCCCTCTACTGGGCTAACTTCGTGGCCACAATAAAGCTCGTTTTGGCACTTTAAGTGCCCCTCTACTATTAGACATTTTCAAATAAGACCCTGCCATTGACACCGTTGGACACTCACGGCTTGACGAGCGGGACGGGGGGGGGGGGGGGGGGGGGGGGGGGGGGGGGGGGGGGGGGGGGGGGGGGGGAGTATGTGTCCGTCCGGCATTGTCAAGTCCCACTTATCAAGATCCTCTTCTTCCTCCCCCATCCCCCCTCCCCCCAACCTCCATGCCATTTTTTCACTTGGCTTCGTCGCTTTGCAGCTGTGGGTAGCGTATATGGACTACCACATCACCACTCCGCCAGCAGTGACGCGCCCAACGGGGAAACTGAAAAGTGAAACTGTCTGACAGGAAAGCGTTAAGTGGACGGATCTGACCGGGTCGTTGTGTCCTTTATCGCCCAGCCGGCACTTGAGAGCTGACCTTTCTATCAGACCTGTTACTGTTACATCGATGAACTGTGCTGTTGCTGTGCAGTTGCCTAAACTCATCTATCTGCCGACGTACGGTTATACTGTAGAGAACTGCCCTTGCTCGTATATAGAGATGTTACTTTACCATGGACAAACATGGCATTTATTTTGGAGCGTATGGACAACGGTGACAACAACCTCCTTTAGAAACTAGAAGGACACCCGGGAGAGCGCAGTACTCTGTCGATGTCGAGCGGTCCTCTTCACTTCAATCAGACCCTGCCAGAATCCATCGTGCGTCGCTCCTTATGCCTCCAAAACTATCACAGAGGCATCAAAACTGTGTCACTTCACTGAATTCCTATTGTTTCGGCTGCCCTCTGAGATTGTTTAGGCTCTCATCTTGCTTGTCTCCATCAGTGACGTAAATTCCGTGACACTCATTCCGGTCGCCCCTCGCTCTCAACAAATACACGCACAACCACATCCAGCTCGTCGTAAGGAAACCCGCCGAATGAGACATTGCTTTGCTGTTTAGTCACGTGGGTGGTTGAAGAGTAACCATACAGTTACTACACCGCTGAACAAATGGAGCTAACATGTCACAAAAGTGACACAACGCGTTTTGACCTAGTGGTCTCCTTCATGCAGGACAAACAAATTTGATGGTGTTGAATGCGGGCTTACCTAACATTCAGAGGACACAACTTGCTAAGACCTCAATCGAAAAAACAAACAAACCAACATTATTTGTTCCCCAACAGTTCTGTTATATGCTGAGTTTGTATGGTCTAATGCTGATCTCTCCTTTCAACTCTTCTCCTTTTCATGTGTCCTCATTCGTAGTCCCCAATATTCATTCTGACCTGCGCTTTGAGAGAAGTTCAAATGGGCCCAAAACATCGATCGCTTTGAGGAAAGCACCCAACTTGCCTTGCAACAGAAATGTGTGTGACTGCTTTGATTGTGTCTCCCATGAATTAACTGTTTTGTTCATTGAAGTCGGTCATTCGCCACAGCTCAGTGTTTCAAGCCATTGTTTTTCATGCACCTCATTCCGATACATTCGCCGGTTGAGCTTACACGTGCGTTACAAATATGTACATGAGTTTAAAGGCGTGCGCGCATGTGTGTGTGTGTGTGTGTGTGTGTGTGTGTGTGTGTGTGTGTGTGCGTGTGCGTGGACGTGTGCGTGCGTGCGCGCATGTGTGTGTGTGTGTGTGGTGTGTGTGTGTGTGTGTGTGTGTGTGCTAGTGTGTGTGTGTGTGTGTGTGTGTGTG
>CM031609.1:41136146-41146146 GCA_018398815.1 Conus ventricosus
CAAACAAATAAACAAACAAGCAAACAAACTCTGGGATATCAGAGACAGGTAAGAAGAAGAAAAAGATGTACCAGAAGGTGCCAGTGGTTCCCAGAGAAGTGCTGTCCTCCACTGCCAAACCAACCAGCCGGGAGCAATCCTGCACTATCCTTGGAAGCCTGCGTTGACTTCACCTTCGGGTGTATCTTTTTCGTAGAGACAGGGAAGTTAGGTCTTAGAGCGCATTGGTGGCGAGTGTACGTGTGCGAATCTGTGCGCCACGTTTTTTTTCTTCCCAAATACGTTTTGCGCACTCACGTGTCACCCTTCTACGTTTCGCCCATTCACATTTCACTTGGTCATGTTTTATCGCGTCATGTTTTATCGCGTCATGGTTTGCCCAATCATGTTTGGAGCTGTCACGTTTCACCCAATCACACGTTTCGACAGATTTAAAGGTTATATCACACAGGAATCGTGATTTCGTAACGAAACAAGCGAACAACACGGTGTTTCCTTTGTTTCCTGTCTGACATACTTTGGTGATGAATAGGTTTCGAATCTGTTTAGTGGCTCAACTGATCTCATTTCACGACATGCTCTAGTACGACGATACACGGTTTCTCGCATTCCGCATCATGAGCCAAGCAAAGGCGTCGCTGGTAGACATTTGATTAGACTACACTCGACAATCAGCTGGCAAACAAGAACCGTACAGGCCTGCTTCAAACTCTTGACATAAAGACTTTGTATCCGGACAAGTGCGAACAGGTATGTCACTAATGTATTCTCTCTGGTGACAGCAGGGGTTGGGCGGTCTTGGAATAGAAACACCATCTTGTGTGGACGCAGTCCCTTTTATTCTGGAATCTGTCCTTCATTAGTGAACTAGACTGTCCTCTCAACAGAAACTAGTCGCTTGTTGCTGCCGGTTCTGTCACCATGCGTCTTGAACACAAAGCGTTGATCGAGTCTGAAAGACTGGGACCCATGCATATCATGATCTCAGATCTAGTGAAAGGGGAGGGAAGCGAAGGTGAGGGCGTGGCGGATGATGCTGGCAAGTTCGGATGTCCAGCTTGGATCGGGGAGGAGGGGTGGGTGAGTGGGTGTTACTATCTGGGTGCCTCACTAATACAGAGAAGATAATCAAACCACAGACTACAAAAGTGATTACATGAAAGGTTCAAACGACCAAGAGCCAGTGCTGAAGTTATCGACAAAGACTACATGTCCAGAATAGTAAACTATCTGCCAATGGAAAAAAAAAACATTAAAAAAAAATATTTTGTTGGTCTGTCTCTGGAAACAGTCACTGTGGGATGAAAAGGTAGGGGGAGAAAGAGGCTGGGAGGTTTTGTAGCGCGAAGTGGAGAGGAGGAGATGGAGGTGGTAAGGAGGGGGCGAGGGCGGGTACCGGTTGCTCATACCAGCCCTTTGCAATCTTCTGTACATTATCGTCCAAACATGATATTACGAAAGAAGACAAATGACTGCGTAGAGAACTGTGCAGGGCAATCATACAACGCTCTCAATACAGGGCCCCAGCTCCTATATATATCTGAACGGGAACTTTCTGTAGGTTTCACGTTTACATCCGTTACAGTGACCGTTATCTGAGTGACAAACATCACTTTCGCTTCGGAAGCTGATCAGAGCATATCCTGCCATAGCTGATCCAGTGCTGAAAAAAAACAACCTTTCCGGGTTTAAACCCAGTTCAAGATATAAAACCCTATGTCCGAAAAAATGGTTAATCAAAAAATGTGTGTGTTTACTGTCACATACATTATTTTTCCTTCAGAAAGGATCTTTTATTCGCGGCGGAGTGCACTTATGTGTTGGACGTCTTTCAGAAACTGAACGTGGAACGAACACAATGGCATAGGTCAACGCAGATCAACTGTCGGCTTTCGACCTCTTAGGACTGAACGTTCGTGGCAACTGAGCAACGAGTAGAAGCCTCCTTTCATTTTGCTACTTCTTTTGAATGCATCTTACTTGCATCTTGATTCGTCACTTTGTAAAAAAAAACCAACAACAACAAAAAACAACAACTGAGTAGCAATAGCAACTGGTTTGCTCGGATGTTTTTTTTATTTTTTATTTTTTTTAAGGCTATACAAGGGGGTAATTGTAATTGATGTACGAAAGATGCACATCGTGACTGCTTCTCTCTCCTTTACATGTATAGCCGATTTGTCACGTGTGTGCGTGCGTATGTGCGTGCGTGCGCGCATGCGTGCGTGCATGCATGCGTACGTGCGTGCGTGCGCGCGCGCGCGCGCGCCGCGCGCGCGCGCGTGTGTGTGTGTGTGTGTGTGTGTGTGGTGTGTGCGTGTGTGTGTGTGTGTGTGTGTGTGTGTACAAGGGAGGTAATCGCAATTGAATTAGGAAAGATGCGCATCATGACTGCCTCTCTCCCCTTTACATTTATATGCACTCTCATATATATACACACTCTCTCTCTCTCTCTCTCTCTCTCTGTACTTTGGTGTGAGAAGAACAGGTTGCAGTGATCAGAGAGCAGCAACAGGGGGCCAGGGAGTGAGGGACGGGGGGAATCTTTTCACTTTCTTTGACATTACGGCATAGTTCTCCCCTCTCTATCAATTGATTTGATAATTTTTTTTAAAAACAGTAATGCCTGGATCTGGAAGAAAAAAAAATCAGGCTGATTAGATGTCTTAATTCTCTGCGAAGACGACGTTAGACTCCGGATGTGGATGTGGAATATAGCTCGGCTTCATTGAGTATGAACAGCATTCAACAGGGAAAGGACAGGAGACATTTATCCGGTCGCTGCATAGCAACAGACTGAGAGAGAAGCCTGCAGCTACCGCCAAAGCCTAGCTGAGACGACGAAGGCTGAGGCAGTGAAAACAGTATTGACGTATCTGCGATAGTTTGGCGAGATGTATTAAATAAGAGAGCTTAAAAAAAAAGTTGTGACATATCTTTGGTAGTTTAGCGAGATGTATCAAAAGTGATAGAACAATATTGACGTATTTGCGATAGTCTGGGGAGATGTGTCAAGACACCGACAACAATATTGACGCATTTGTGATAATATGGGGAGATGTTTCAAGAGAGGTAAAACAGTATTGACGTATCTGCTATACTTTTGGGAGATGTATCAAGAGAGCTAGAACAATATTGACGTATTTGTGATAGCCAGGGGAGACTATCAAGAGAGCTAGAACAATATTGACGTATTTGTGGCAGTCTGGGGAGATGTATCAAGAGAACTAGAACAATATTGACGTATTTGTGATAGTCCGGGGAGATGTATTAAGAGACCTAGAACAATATTGACGTGTTTGTGATAGTCTGGGGAGACGTATCAAGAGAATTAGAACAGTGCTGACGTATTTGTGATAGTTTGGGGAGATGTATTAAGAGAGCTAGAACAGTATTGACATATCTGCTATAGTTTTGGGAATTGTATTGAAAGACATGACGTAGTTTTGGATAGGGTTGGAGTGAAAAACCTTCGCCACCCATAGAGGGTATTAAATGACTCACGGTCACAATTTGTACAAAATTACTTTGTCAGATTTTGAGCTATCTCCACAAAATTTTGTGTCTTTCTCAATAAAGCATGGCCCACTATCTTTGAAAAGAAATGCTTGTTTTCGTCAACAAACAAAGAAGTAAAAAAAAAAAAAAATAAAACGAGAGAGAGAGAGAGAGAGAGAGAGAGAGAGAGAGAGAGAGAGAGAGAATTTTCCTCCCCACACTTTCGTTTGGTTGCATTTACTACTCTTCGCTGGCTGCTCTGGGGGTGCTATTGGATTCTTTTTTGCACCCATGGTGGTGAGAACACCACAGTATTATGGACTGTGGTGTGTCTCTATTTGACGCCGGGAGCGCAGACACAACCAGCCGTGTCTCCCTGATGAGTCCCGATCCAGCGGGCGAAAGGCCTCGGAGCAGGCAATACAAATATATCTGCCTTCAAAAGGGATTGCGATGGTTCCCTTATGCAGCTAGAGAAGAGTTTTCATATCTGTAACATTTTTTTTTTTTTAATTTCATTTTCCCAGTTTCTCCATCTTCAAACTCCCCCTCCCCTCAAGTCCAAATCTTTGCCAGACAGTTCAGTTGTTGGCCTGCGCTTGTTTTTTCCCCCACTATTGGATTGTTCGTCTATGTATTTGTCTGACTTTATTCAAGTTTAAAAGGCTGTGCCAGTCTTGAATAAAAGTTACTCTGTGTTAGGTTTCCTTATGGGAGCAAAACATACCCCACCTGTTTACTGTTTATCGTTTACTGTTCCCTACCTCATTTCATTTCCGATTTTTATTTCTTCAAGAAAAGTGTGGAGATTGCTCGCAGTGTAACACATTGCGTTGTGCCTGTGCCCTTCTTGTATGTAATTCTTGCAACGATCGCAGAACTTTAGTTTAGTCATCTTTGACCCCGCCGACTCTCCCCACCACGTGACCTGTGTGGTTGCACGTGCAGCAGGGTGTGGGGACGCCCAGTTGCGCAGTCTGGACTCTGACCTGGAGCAGGTGAGCATCACGGACCTGCTGCCCATGAACACGGAGACTGCCATCTCCCTCACTAACATCTCCGTGGACAGCAACATCCACACCGAGCCCATGGACACTGGTCAGTGCCTGCTAGTGTGTGTGTGTGTATGTGTGTGTGTGTGTGTGTGTGTGTGTGTGTGTGTGTGTGTGTGTGAGAGAGTGTGTGTGTGTGTGTGTGTGTGTGTGTGTGTGTGTGTGTGTGTGTGTGTGTGTGTGTGTGTGTGCGCGCGTTAATGTGTGTGTGTGTGTGCGTGTGTGTGTGTGTGTGTGTGTTTGTGTTGTGTGTGTGCATGTGTGTGTGTGTGCGCGCGCGCGTGTGTATGTGTGCATGCGTGCGCGCGTGTGCGTGTGCGTGTGCGCACGCGCATATATATGTGTGTGTGTGTGTGTGTGTGTGTGTGTGTGTGTGTGTGTGTGTGTGTGTGTGTGTGTGTGAGAGAGACAGAGAGAGAGAGAGACAGAGAGAGAGACAGAGAGAGAGAGAGAGAGAGAGAGAGAGAGAGAGAGAGAGAGAGAGAATTTCTCTGTGTGTATACATGTGTGTCTGTATGTGTGCGTGTATGCATGGCGCACGCGTGTATCTCTCTCTCTCTCTCTCTCTCCCTCTCTCTCCTCCTTCCCCTCTCTCCCTCCCTTCCTGTCTCTCTCTTCCTCATCTCTATCTCTCTGTCTTCCTCCTGGTTCTCTCTCTCTCTCTGTGTCTCTGTCTCCCACCTCCTCTTTACCTCCCTCCTCCTCCTCCTCTCTCTCTCTCTCTCTCTCTCTCTCTCTCTCTCTCTCCTCTCTCTCTCTCTCTTTCTCTCTCTCTCTCTGTGTGCCCGTCACTTCTTGAAAGCGGCCACCTCAACTTTTTTCTCTCTCTCTTTCTCTCTTCAGACTCGCTGAGGGGCGGCGCCTACAATCACCACTCGGCCACCACATCAAGCCTGAGCCCCTGGACAGAGCAGACCCCGCCCTGTACTGGCCGATCCCAGCCAGTGGTAAGTCCTCTCCCAGTCCATCTGATAACGGCAACGGGGCGGGGATACTCCTTGAGCAGCTCAGCCAGATTAGACTCTCACATGGCCAGTAGCACACAGTCAATACGCCTATACTGTCATTGTCGACTCTTGATCACTTATCAAGCTCTAAATCTCCTTGTCTGCTCAACCCCAGTTCTCGTTCCGTGTTTCCTTATTGTGGATGTTTTGGGGTCGTGTCACGCACGCACGCACACACACACACACACACACACACACACACACACGCACGCACGCACGCACGCACGCACGCACGCACGCACGCACGCACGCACCGCACGCACGCACGCACGCACGCACGCACGCACGCACCACGCACGCACGCACGCACGCACGCACGCACGCACGCACGCACGCACGCACGCACGCACGCACGCACGCACGCACGCACGCACGCACGCACGCACGCACGCACGCACGCACGCACGCACGCACGCACGCACGCACGCACGCACGCACGCACGCACGCACGCACGCACGCACGCACGCACGCACGCACGCACGCACGCACGCACCACCACACACACACACACACACACACACACACACACACCACACACACACACACACACACATCGTACAACTCTTACGTATTCGCGCACGCGCGCAAATACACATACACACGCATACACACGCACACACACACGCGCGCGCGCGCACGCGCACACACACACACACACACACACACACACACACACACACACACACACACACACACACGAAGAAGAAGAAGAAGAAGAAGAAGAAGAAGAAGAAGAAGAAGATATGTGTGTGAACATGTTCCAGGGATAGCTCAGTGTCATTGAACATTATCTTTGATAAAGAAGTGGAGGCTTGGTTATAGACAAAACGAATCCTGTTCTGTAGACCAAATGACATCAGATTGGAAGACTCAGAGACGTAAAGGAAATTTCTTTCACGTCTCTGGAAGACTTCACCGGCAGGGAGAACGAACGCCGTCAAAATCAAAGGGTAGGCGAAACCACTGTTGGCGAAACAACTGTAGGCGAAACGACTGTAGGCGAAACGACTGTTGGCGAAACAACTGTAGGCGAAGCGATTGTAGGCGAAACGACTGTAAACGAAACGACTGTAGGTGAAACAACTGTAAACGAAACGACTGTAGGCGAAACAACTGTAGGCGAAACAACTGGAGGCGAAACAACTGAAGGTGAAACGACTGTTGGCGAAACAACTGTAGGCGAAACGACTGTAGGCGAAACAACTGTAGGCGAAACGATTGTAGGCGAAACGACTGTAAACGAAACAACTGTAGGTGAAACGACTGTAAACGAAACGACTGTAGGCGAAACAACTAGGCGAAACAACTGTAGACGAAACAACTGTAGGCGAAACGACTGTAGGCGAAACAACTGTAGGCAAAACAACTGTAGGCGAAACGACTGTAGGCGAAACGACTGTAGGCGAAACAACTGGAGGCGAAACAACTGAAGGTGAAACGACTGTAGGCGAAACAACTGTAGGCGAAACAACTGTAGGCGAAATGGTTAGTCTCCGGTTGTTTTCGACATGGTCGTCGTACTCACGCCTTCTCCTTACGTCCTCGGTTTCTCGTCACATTTTGACACCATCACACTCCATTATGTTGCCTTGTCGCCTCTTTCTCTCGCCCCCCCCCCCCCCTCCCCGTCCCCTACCTCGCCCTTCCTGCTTCCATCTCTCTAGGGGTAGTAAGCGCATTGCTATAGTATAGCGCCGCCTGTGTTTCCCCCCGCCCTTTTTGTTTACTTAAAACATACATTTAAAAAAAAAAAACTTTGTCAAGGGTCAATTCTTTTGCCGTTGCCTTGAGTTTTGTTTACGTGTGCATAGTGCATGTTGCACACAGGACACCTGGTTTTTTTTTTTAAAATCATTTAAAATCGTGTCTTCTGAAAGGCTAGCGCTTTGGCAACCTCGGTAGAAAGTCAGATGGTAAAGATAAAACAAAACAAACAAACAAACAAACAAAAACAAACAAACCCAAACGAAACAGAACAAAACAGAAGAAAAACATCCCTAACCTTTGTGAGATGCGAACTAGAAACCCAGGATTCTATCGCAAGAGTTAGAGCTTTATTCTTTTTTTTCTCTCCTTCTTTTCTCTTTTCTTTTTTCATTTTCTTCTTCTTCTTCAAGGGGGGGGGGGGGGGGGGGGGGGGGGGGGGGGGGGGGGTTGGGGGGTTGGGGTTGGGGGGGACTGTATCATCCTCTAGCCCATCCTCTAGCCCATCTGGCCCGCATAAACAACCTCTTCGGGAGAGCTTGACAGCAGAAGGTCCTCAGAGAAGGACCCCTTTCACCACCACCACCACCAGCCCTCCCCCCCCCCCCACCCCCGCCACACACACACATACCCATCCCCCGCCTCCATCTTCCGCAACCCACAGGTCTGACCCTAGATGGCCTTGTACCGTCAGAAGGTTTTTTAAAAATTTGTTTGTTTGTTTTTGCGTTGCCAGAATTCGCACTTGCGCCAGACCAGTTGGACTTTTCAAAGCGTACCGTTTTTTTTTTCTTGTTTTTTTTTTGTGTGTGTGTTTTTTTAATGGATGTTTTATCCGGATGACTGTCGGGCGGTCGCTGTCTGTGTTGGGAAATCTGAGCATAATGACGATTACTTTGTCCCTCCTCCACCAGATCCAGCGACATCCATCCAAGAAATAGGCATTCCTTGAACCAACTTTTGTGCATGGTATTTCAACCTTTTTTTTTTTTAAATCCCCAATCTCTGTCTGCTCGTCCACCGATCCGTACGTCTGTGTAAGTAAACTTAAAAACAAACAAACACATACCCCCCCCCCCCCCCCCCCCCCCCCACTTACCTAAACCAAACGAGACACAAATCATTCTTGGTTGGACTCTACACTACAACAAACAGACACAAACCACTAATACTGACAGTAAAAGACAAAACAGCCGTCTACTCGAGGACTATCAAATAAAATCGTACGAAGCAACTGCTGAACGGAATGTATCGTGAATCACAAGAGAAGAAAGAAGCAGTGAAACTAAAAACTACACTTCTGAACAGACGTGAAGCGAGAGTGAGGAAGGGGAAAAAAACCATAGCAGACAGAACTTGAACGGTTCACAGTGAAAAAGAGCACGAGTAGGCTTACATCTTTTCACTGACAGCATAGCGAAAAGACGAGAAGTACATCTTTCACCAAAATCACAGCGAAAAGACGAGCGGGCGCGCAGAAAGGGGTCTAACAACTCCGAAGGATCGGACATGCATAAAGACGTGACCTCTGCGGCCGAGACTGTCACGCCCGGAATGGTCAGCTTATCTAAGCGACGCTGCTTTCGCCCAGTAGCCCCGCCAGTACATACGTCAAGGCAGGGGAGGAGAGGATTATCCCTTTTTGGTTGATCTATGGCCAGGACGACAGCTACAATGCCAACATTAAATCATCCGTAGTTAGCCTTGACCGCAGTAGTTCTCTCTGTCTGTCTGTCTGTCTGTCTCTGTCTCTGTCTCTCTCTCTCTCTCTCTCTCTCTCTCTCACACACACACACACACACACACGCGCGCGCGCGCGCAAGCACACCCACACATTCACCCACGCACACCACACTCAAACTGAAACACACACACTGAAAAAAAAACCGCACACACGCGCGCGCGCGTGCGCACACACACACACACACACACACACACACACACACACACACACACACACACATTGTTGTATTTGCCATTTCGTAAGCGTTGCAGTTACAATGAAGCCATGGCTAGTTCACCTGATTTTTAAATCCTTGAGGGAGACGGGACGTCGTTCTTAAACAACGTTCATTTTCTCTCACTTTTTGGGTATGGAGGTTAATAACACCATGAGTATTTAAAAGATTATAATACAATGAATTTGAAATTTAAAAAAAGGAAAAGAAAATGAACAGTCACATAATGCGCATAGCTTAAAAGTTTAAAAGACAATTAATACTCATTTGTATTATTCAATAAAGTATTTCATCTATAAATCTATCTGATCGATATCAATGAATGAATAAAAAAAAGAAGAAAAAAAAGAAACAAAGAAAATGTCATTTTCATTTGCTGTGAATGGTTCATTTCCCACGCTGCTTATTACAGATTGTTTTAGTGATCAACCTTTCTTTTGATAACAGTGACTTGGTGAGCAGAGTAATCAGGAAAACATGATTAAAACGTTCCTTTTGAATTTAAAAAAAAGAAGAAGATATTAATGAATAAAGTATTTTGATCTATAAGTAAGGCAAATCGAACCGTGTGCGTAATTTAAAGAACGTGATACATTCAGCAGAGATTTCCTTGTAAAGGAACTTGACAAATTACAAAGTTTAAACATTGAATGTCGTTTCTAGGGAAAAAGGCGAAACATGATCGAACAATAAGGTATTCAAAGGCACACGAAATCCATCATCTACATGTTCATATTGTGCAGTCTCTACACATTCTTCCTGCTCTCAACAGTCCACATC
>CM031609.1:41153646-41156146 GCA_018398815.1 Conus ventricosus
TTATTTTATTCTTTCTCATCGGCTCTGGACGACCCACTTTTCTGCGAAAGGTGCCACTGGGTGAAAGGACCAGGAAAGGTCGGAATAAGCACAGAAGTTACTTTCACAAAAGGTCGGAATAAGCACAGAAGTTACTTTCACAAAAGGTCGGAATAAGCACAGAAGTTACTTTCACAAAAGGTCGGAATAAGCACAGAAGTTACTTTCACAAAAGGTTGGAATAAGTACAGAAGTTACTCTCACAAAAGATCGGAATAAGTACAGAAGTTACTCTCACAAAAGATCGGAATAAGCACAGAAGTTACTCTCACAAAAGATCGGAATAAGCACAGAAGTTACTTTCACAAAAGGTTGGAATAAGCACAGAAGTTACTCTCACAAAAGATCGGAATAAGTACAGAAGTTACTCTCACAAAAGATCGGAATAAGCACAGAAGTTACTCTCACAAAAGATCGGAATAAGCACAGAAGTTACTCTCACAAAAGATCGGAATTAAGCACAGAAGTTACTTTCACAAAAGGTCGGAATAAGCACAGAAGTTACTTTCACAAAAGGTCGGAATAAGCACAGAAGTTACTTCACAAAAGATCGGAATAAGCACAGAAGTTACTTTCACAAAAGATCGGAATAAGCACAGAAGTTACTTTCACAAAAGGTCGGAATAAGCACAGAAGTTACTTTCACAAAAGGTCGGAATAAGCACAGAAGTTACTCTCACAAAGGTCGGAATAAGCACAGAAGTTACTCTCACAAAAGATCGGAAAAAAGCACAAAGTTACTCTCACAAAAGATCGGAATAAGCACAGAAGTTACTCTCACAAAAGATCGGAATAAGCACAGAAGTTACTCTCACAAAAGATCGGAAATAAGCACACAAGTTACTCTCACAAAAGATCGGAATAAGCACAGAAGTTACTCTCACAAAAGATCGGAAAAGCACAGAAGTTACTCTCACAAAAGATCGAAAAGCACACAAGTTACTCTCACAAAAGATCGGAATAAGCACAGAAGTTACTCTCACAAAAGATCGGAATAAGCACAGAAGTTACTCTCACAAAAGATCGGAATATGTAGATGTACATTTTATATTATTTGCACAATGTCTTTAGTTTTTCAGCAACTTTTTTCCTCCCCACACTTTCCTTTGGTTTCATTTACTACACTTCACTGGCTGCTTTGGGGGTGCTATTGGATTCTTTTTTGCACCCTTGGTGATGAGAACACCACAGTATTATGGACTGTGGTGTGTCTCTATTTGACGCCGGGAGCGCAGACACAACCAGCCGTGTCTCCCTGATGAGTCCCGATCCAGCGGACGAAAGGCATCGGAGCAGGCAATACAAATATATCTGCCTTCAAAAGGGATTGCGATGGTTCCCTTATGTAGCTAGTGAAAGGTTTTCATATCTGTAATATATCTTTTTAATTTCATGTTCCCAGTTTCTCCATCTTCAAACTCCCCCCCCCCCCCCCCCCCCCCCCCCCTCCTTAAGTCCTAATCTTTGCCAAGTCATTACTATGAAGACAGTTCAGTTGTTGGCCTGCGCTTGATTTTTCCCTCACTATTAGATTGTTCGTCTATGTATTTGTCCGACTTTATTCAAGTTTAAAAGGCTGTGCCAGTCTTGAATAAAAGTTACTCTGTGTTAGGTTTTCTTATGGGAGCAAAAGTTACCCTACTTGTTTACTGTTTATTGATTTCTTGTAATAAACAATCGGTTAAATACTCATCAAATGAGCAAATTCCACCACCAAAATCAGAATGAGCATAAAAGGAGAATATTCTGGTAGTATATATGCACAAAGGCACATCGTTACCCGTTCCAAACAGCTTTTCATCAATCAGAAGAAATATACGGAAGTTTGAATAAGACACATCAATGGATTTCACAAAGGGGAACTAGTTCATTTCAAATTAAGCAAACTATCCGTCCTGATCGCCTCCCTTGTTTGGAAAATTTGCGGATTTACTAAATTTATGCCCGGAAAAGATATCAAATGGACATTCTCCCAAAAATGTTTTAGCGAGACAGACAAAATCAAATTTGTCAATAAAATTCATGTAATCGGAATCATAAAGTTGTGACAAAGGACCATTCATGTTCCATGAAAGAAAGGAAAACAGTTTATTTTAACGACATGTCTGACGGTTTCAGCAAGCCGCTGACAGTTCCGCCGTGGAGATGTCCCGGTCCCACGAGTACGGCAGGTACTACCACGACCTGCAGGGGGCGCACAGGTCCAGCGGAGCACTGCCCTGACCCAGCAGTCGCTGCCTGCCTACACCCCCAGCACCACCACCCAGTGAAGACCCTGCGCCAGATCCGCGTCTCAAGCCCCGCCCATCCTTCTTCCCTCTCCTTTACTCCCCTACCTTCTCCATCTCCAGGGCGAAAGTGAAAATACGAGCAGCTCGCCCGCCAGTCACAGAACGTTAATGTTTCTGGCGCACGGTAAAAAGAAAAGAAAAAAAATGATGGTAGAAATTATTATCAGAAA
>CM031609.1:41161146-41171863 GCA_018398815.1 Conus ventricosus
GATCCACCCCAACATTTAACTATCTGGTTCCTGCGCCACATGTTTTCCTTTCATTAAGTTTCGTTTAAAAAATTAAAAAAAAACAAAAAACCCCAGATGCAAAGCATAAAAACGTACTCCCAGTTTATCTTAAATACGAATGGGGGGGGGGGGGGGGGGGGGGGGGAGGGGGGGAAGCGGGGAAAACGTCACAATCAAACATGCATCATAATGTGTGACGACGTCAAACATGCATTATAATGTATTTCGTCACTCAGATATTCCATAAAGAAGAAAAACCGTTTCTGGGTCGTTATAGCCGTTAGTAACGGCTATTCAGGTAAAATAAAACATCGGGCATCATCCGTGACCCATAATGAACATACCTACAAATTTTCAGAAAGATCGGCCCTGAAATTTTGTCTGGAGCGAGTGGAACACATTTTGACCACGGACAGACACACAGACAGACACACAGACAACATTTCTTCGTTCCCATTGTAAAGTACTCCCTGTTCTATAAGAACTGGAAGTACAAAAAAAAAGGTTTTGTAGGTGTGTAAGTCTATTTACAGGGAAACGATCCAACAGATACGCCTGCAGACACGTGCGAGAACAGTGTCATCGGCAGTTCCAATAAGAACATGGGCTCCCTCTGAAATAATATGTTCTTTCTGTAACATACTCCTGTCATAGTACAATTTGTAACATGATTTCTGGACAGAATGAGAAAAAAGTACTCGCAAAACAATTGACCCGTGGAAAATTAAGAACTGAACATCGAATGACATTTTTGACCTCATTATTGTTAGCTCGAAATGTGTCACCTACAGACATTGGGTTGACAAAATTAAGATTACATTTTCTAGAGACCATTATTAACATATCGCACTAAAATATGTGGACAAATTCTAGAAACACAGAATACTGGTTATGACAGAAAATGTTTTAACATTCTTCGGGTCGAACAATGAATACACGTCCCATATTTCATATTTCTCTTGATATATTCACGTCATGTTACTGTTTTGTTCACTGACTGCTTTTATGAGTGATGAATGGACATTTTGCAACATTAGCGAAGCGGAAACTCGCGTGTGTGACCACTGCTCCAGTTTTGTTTAGTTTGAAGTAAAACACAAACAGTTTCTTATTTTCACTCATTAGTCATTACCTCGTGATGAAAAAAGGTATATGTTGAAAAGGTTTACGATTTCGGCAAGTGATTGTCAAGTTGGTGATAGCATTGTCAATGTATATCTAAGCAGGGACGGTAATATACACAAACAATTGTTCACAGAACACTCTCTGGTGTGAGGCTGTCTCCTCGTAGGTTGCATATGCGAAAGATTAAAGAGTTAGGGAATAATTTAATAAGACAGAGCACGAACCAGTGCATGTGTGTGTGTATGTGTGTGTGTGTGTGTGTGTGTGTGTGTGTGTGTGTGTGTGTGTGTGTGTGCCCCAACCTCCTTTTTACTTTTTTTTTTGCTCTTTCCTTTATTTTTTTTTGTTCTAAGGTAGGACTCCATTTTTTCCTCTTTTTATTTCATTGATTCTAACGCATCTTTCCGATCTGTTGATTCCATTATTGATGGACATTCTAATGCGGACTTTAATATTTTGATGTTCGATAAAGAAAATATGGATTTATTTATGAACTGATGTTTGCACACACGCACGCACGCACGCACGCACGCACGCTCGCACGCACACATAACTACGGTAGTGGTGCAAACCAGTTTTGCCAGAAGTAACCAAGGTTGTGTTCAGTCTATATCAGTGGCTTTATTAAACATCTCTTCACCATAGAGGATGCAAGACGACGAACAAATAAATTCATTCATTTTAGCACAATAATTCCTAAACAAACTTGTGACACGGAATCTAATATTCGGGATACCCATTCTCATAATAATCTGGCCACGTAAGACTGAACAGTAACAGTTACAACATCAATATTTTGTGGATCATGCAAAACATGGCTTTCTTTCTTGATATTTGTAAAGATTGACACTGTTCTCCTACTAAAACCCAGTTGATACAGGACGATGTATTAAAAAACAAGATGATGCAGCAAAATGAGTGTCCCACAGACTAACATCAAGATAACATGGGTGTTCCAGGTGCTCAACCATAATTTTCATGTTTCTTTAACACACACACGTGTTAGGCAAAGGTTTACACCGAAGGAAGGTGGAGGGGGAAGGGCAGAGTCTGTTAAATGTATGGCTTCAGTCTTGTCGCTGAAAGTAAGCCCTATGATGCCTGTCTACATTTGTACAGTAAGTACCTACTGATGCCGGGCAAGTGAAGATTGAATTTAGTATCAATCCCATCCGGGACTAGAACAAGGTTTTCGCCCTTAAAACTTAACCGGCTGTGGTTATTAAATTAATTCCTCTCTCGTTCCCGACCAATGCGTCGCCAAGAAAAAACTGCTTGTTCGGGCGCTCATCCCTCGAATGCTGACGGTGGTAACCTTGTTGGATAATCCATTTATTGATCTCTGTCTCTACAGGCACCTGTCCCCACACTGGATGAGAGCTGTCAGTACATCGGGCACGTGTCTGAACAGTTCATTGTAGTACAGAGGGACAGGGAGGGTGATGGTGGTGGTGAAGTTAGATACTATTTGGTGAGACAGTACTCTCGTCGAGAGAATGGGTTCCGTTGCTACCCCTCCCCTCTCTGTCCCTGTATTTCTCCGCTCAGTAACTGTTTGGTGAGTGTGCATCTCTTTCTGAACAAGAACAAGTCCTGCCAGTCTACACACACGTACCTCCGTCCCTCCCCAAACAAAGAAAGACACAAACAAAGCAACAACAACAGAACCCCAACGGTGACAACAAAATATTCCCCACCAAAATCAGTGAGACTTTCTGACCATTGTAGACGTCTAAAAAGATTTGAACACCCTTCCTTGAAAGCGATCGGACTGTGTATACAAACCAAACAAAGCCGACCAGTTGCCGTGAAGCAGTGGTTAGTGTTACCGACCGACGCCCGGGAATTCATAGGTTCGTATCCCATCAGAGACGTATCAGTGTGTTATGTTTGATCCCGGCCTTCTCTGCTGACCAATAAAGGAGTGAGCTGTTGGTCCGCATGGACATATCAGATCACTGTTGACAATCGTCTATATGAAGTGCGTGAGCCTTTTAGAGTGCTGCTAAAATACCATTGATAAACTCGGCACAAAATCCATAACTCTCGACACTGGAATATTGGCAATAATGAAAGCGTGGTGAACAGGCTTGTAATGTGACGCAGCTTTCAGCCGCACTGGATATTCAGGACATCTTGGTCGATAGAACTCCCCCCCCCTTTTTTTTTTTTTTACCCATGTGTAGAATGGTAATTTATTTGAGACATCTCGTTTCACGCACAGTTACATCACAAGGCAAGGTACCAGTTGCACGTGCAAATAATGCCATCACTATCTACGGAAATTTGCATGATAAAAAACACGAACATGGCAGCAAACTTGAGTAAACCCAAGAACAGGTTTGATCAAATCTGATGGCTTTTCTTATGAACAATTGAGATAAACTGACACTCACCCCATAACCCCCTCACTTCCCAAGGCAACATACATATTAGTGCAGTTGATGGATCATACAGTTTTTTGGTTTTTTGTTTTGCCATAATGATATTCAAACACAGCGTAAAAGGGCGTCTCTAATTATGCACATACATATTATTTATGTAACAGTAACATTGATTACGTTAGTTACACCCATTTTTGTGTCATTTTTGTAAGCGGAGGGCATTTTCTTTTGAAAGTGAAGTTTTTGCGACTTCAATGAATGCAGGTATGTTTCAGTTTTTATGTTTGACCTGAAGCTCGTTAATAAATGTGTCTATTTGGTTTAGGTTTATTTATCCTACATCCATATCAAAATATTTTTCTTTGTAGTGTAATAAGATCAAATTAATGTTTTATTATTTTCTTTTGTTCCAAACAGACTTACCTCCACACTCAATTTTAACCTAGACCTATTTTCACAGAACAGAATGTTGTACTTCTGCCGATAAGGCGAACGAGTACGACCGACAATCATGTACACAAGTTCATCACTGTGTGTTTTCCTTGTCCTTTAAAACAACAAATATCATTGTCTGCTACCCTTTATTCTCGAAAAACAATTGAGTCAGGCCTACACTCGTTTTTTTTCTGAAATACATAAAGAGGCAGGGTGCGGGGGCAACAATCGGTGCGCATGCAAGATAAACGTGTGTTTTCTTCAGAGCAGCGGCTGTTACACCTGCAACAGTTTCACCAGAGGGCGATGTTGATTCCAGTCGAGCTGACGTCATTTTCTTTTCTTAATTGATGTCAGTAAGTCTTCGTATGGCCCTGCTGTTGCCGAATCGTCTGACGCACTTGTTTTGGTAATATGACTAGTATGATCTCATTTCTATGGGTTGAATTCTTCTGTCCAGCTCCGCTGTGGGGGTCCATGTCTTGCATGCGTGCAGGAGGGTAGAATACACCAGTTCACTCAGAAGCCTGTTCTTGTGTTTCACGACTTTCGGGTTCTTCCACACAGGTTTTAATTTGGACAGTGCTGAGGTTGTCTTTGCTGCTCATGAGAGGATTTCTGGCTTCGGCCCTTCACCGCTCATGATGGATCCGTGGTAAGTGAACAGTTGAACAGTTTCCAGCTTTGGACCATAGGCAGTGACATTGGTGCTGATTGTGGTGTTGTAAGGGGTCATCAGTTTGGTCTTCTCTGTACTGATTTCCATGCCATATCGTCTTGACGTTCAATCCAGTCGTTCAGTATGCTTGGCCAGTTGTTGTTCACTGCCGGTTTAAATTTGAAACGGCTGCTTTCACTCTGCTCTTGTTCTTCAACAGTACTTTACAGTTCAACATCACAAAGTCGTGGTCACTACTAACATTAGCTTCTAGAAATGTCCCAGTTTTAGCTCTGTGGATGCCAAACCTGTACCGGTTCGTCACAATTATATAGTCTGTCTACCTGTCGTCAGGTCAAGGGTTCTCCTCTGCTACTGGTAATCATGTAAACCTAGTACTACCTACCGCATGAGGGCTTTAAACCAACGAAAATCCCACCAGGAGAGGGATGGGCCCACCAGGTTCCGATACCCGAGAAACACGATATGGAAGAAGAAAGTACAGGGATGATACCGGATCGGTCGCAGCCTAAGTTAACATTGACGCGCCATCAGTCGACCTCCTCCAGGGCGGACGTCAAAAGTGTGATACTCGGGGGGTGGGGCGTGGGGGGGGGGGGGGGTGGGGGTGTAGAATCACTGAGTGTCATCACATTTGCCCCTGGAACGTTACGAACATTCGGGCATGCAGCAAAACTGAAAGAGACGACTCGTGAAACAGATGCACCTGACAAGTTTTCTGCCACGGCAAAGTAAGATGGAAAAACAACGGAGTAATGCAGACAGAAGGGCTTGTCCTGCACTATAGAGGAGAAGAAGACAAACACATACATGGAGTGGGTTTTGTAGTTAACAGGAAGATCAAGAACGCTGTACTGGGGTGCTACCGTGTTTCCACAGGATTATAACCATCCACCAGGGAGCGAAGCCACTTCACACCATGACAGTGCAGATTTCACATTGGTGAATTCTGCTCATAGCTCTGGGTGTTATCAGAATGTGATGATGACCACATTGGTGAATTCTGCTCCTAGCTCTAGGTGGTTATAAGAATGTGATGATGACCACATTGGTGAATTCTGCTCCCAACTCTGGGTGGTTATCAGTAAGGTTGACAAAAACAAAAAACAAACAACCAAATGTTCGTTGTGCATGGTGACGGAATGCTAAGGTTAAGGTTGTGCAGGTGTCCAAGAAGACTGGAAGAATCTCGTCTTCCTATCATGCAGGGCGGGGGAGTATGGGCACGCGCCCGTTTCCGTCTCCTGTCCTGGGGGGGGGGGGGGGGGGGGTGAGTATGGGCACTTGCCTACATTCACCCCTTGGGGTGTTTCAGGACCATACCCCCGATACCTACTGGGGAGTAATTTGGGAACGTAGAGCAAGCGGCGGGAGTTGGGGGGGGGGGGGGGGGGGGCTGTAAGTAGTTCGATCTGTCTCAAGTACAGAACCACCCCTCTCTCAAATTCAGGTGCAATGTACTTGATGATATGTTTTGTTGCACGGAACACTTTGAGAATTTTGAAGGAGAAGGGTGATTTGGGACTTCAGAAGGTGGGGGTTCGGTTTGGATTTATTCCCCGAGAGGAGACAGGAGGGGGTGGGGGGGAGGAGAGGGGGGGGGGGGGGGGGGGAGGAGGGGGGCGCATTCGGGCACATGCTCTTTTTCACCCGCTGGGGAGTATTTTCGGGAAGGGAGTCATCACAGCACGAGAGAACAGCATTTTACCAATTCTAACTCACTTGCTCCTCCACCGAGTTTTTGGGCGAAAGCGGCCTAAAAGCCGCCTTTCCCTGTTCTCTGACAAGTAAGACTTCAATAACCAAAAAATAACGATTATCTACAAACAAACATACTGTGCAGGGTTATCCGTTTTCAATACTAATTTACTAAACTTTTCAGATTTCAGTTTTTGTTTAATCCTATGTTTTTCTTGATCGTTTTCAATAACATCATTTTCGCGCAAACATTCTTCAAATGAGTCTCTGTCTTTCATGTGAAATAACACTACAGTCTTTAACTGTTCTCTAAAGTCTTTTAAAACCGAGTTATATTTCTGGCATAAAATCCACACACTTATCCCATCATGTCTTCCACTGAAAGCTAGTTTTGACAAAGTGTTTTCTCTTTTTAACTATATCTTTTTCTGCTGAACAGTCATCTATAATAAAGAGTGTCTGCGTTCCTTCAAACACTTTATAAAAGTATTCTAAACACTCACTCAGTTTTAGTGCTAGGATTAACTAAATATACGTCATTGTCTGTCCATATAAACCTTCTATCATGATATGCTTTGTTCCTTTTAAGTGTTTGGACAGAAAATCACAATATGATCAAAATTATAGCGATAAACTGTTTGTAATAAGTCTAGGACAAATATTGTTTTTCCACAACCAGTCTGCCCACAAATCATTGAACAATGAGGGGATTTTATCATAAAGTTTAACTGCTCCATAGTTTTATAACAGAATTTAATCTAATCCAGTTTATTATTTTTATCATACTCTCCGTCAAAAAATTGTTCAGTATAATAAAACCCTACGAGGCCTAAATGTGTAAGATTAATCCAATTCAGTTCTGTAAGATTGTTTCTATTTAAGTCAACATTGATTTTGTTGCTTGTTGTTATGATCTTAATATCCTCACCATTGTGAAGAACGACGATGGTAACGTTAAGGCGTTTAACGTCTAAGTTTTGCCAGCTAATATTAATTCCTTTTATAAGGACGTCACTAACGCCCACAACCCCATCCCTCTCCACATCTTTAAAGACAGAAATTTCAAATATCATTGTGAACGTGTCTCCTAATTTTCTGCTTGGAAAGAACTGTAATTTTGTAGAAGCTTTTTTTACAACTGTTTCTTTTCTGTGGAGGATGTACTGCTTTTTCCCATACGGCGTTATTTCAATTTCTTTCCGACTATTGTCGTCCGGCATAAGACTTACATGTAAAGGGCCAGAGTTGAATGCTTTTCTGAAACTTTTTTGACGGCTAAATATGTAAATGGGCTATGAATTCAAATTTTATGTCCATTCTAAATATGGTTCTAAGTGCCATTTGAGGTCAGGTTTTCGAACTATTTTATATTCATACTGGCCAACATTATTTGCCTCTAGATTGCGCAGTTGTTCTAGTTAGGAAACTTTTTGCTGTCGGCAACCTCTTTACGTTTATAATCACCATCTTTAGTGTATTCAAAACCATACAAAGCGCTATCTCGCCGTTCTGTTCAAAGTCCGCAACATCTGCAAGGTCTTTTAATTCTAAGGTTATACACCTTACAGGCGCTAATGTAACTCCTGATTCTTCTGGCCCACGCGACATTATTTTTTAGTAACGTATTATTTTATTTCCAAAACAATGTGCAGGTTATCACATTTCACAACTTTCCCGCTTTGTCTTTGATTTTTATATTAAATGATCCGACCTCCACAAACTAATCTTTTAAACTGTAAATTAGGGAATTGTATAATTTCATAATCGCAATATGCAGCTTTCCTGACGGAAGAGCTCTTAAAACAGTTGAGGGTCTTCCATCATATAAGTTTTCATCAGTGCTTAGCTCATCCAAATGAATATAGAGTAATGAATGTAATGCAAGATCGAGCGGATTTTCTCCCTCATAAGTAGTTTTGTTTGCTGCAACTCTAAAACTATGAACGGGCAGATGGGTAGTTGTAAAGCCTAACATTTTTAGCTAGCTCTTTATCAAAAGGTAACCTACTTCTTCTTCTTCAGGTTTGAAGGCCAACATTGTTTTTAGATTTGCATTGTTAAGTTTGAGAGCAATGTTGAAGTTACTCATTGCTTCTTTTAGTGAGCAAAACCGTAATAACCATCAGGTATTGTTAACTGGCTAACTTTGGTCCCTGTTTTGTCAATTTTTTGAACCTTATTATTCTTCTTTGATTCACTTATATTAAACCATACAACTTTGTAGAATATTTCATGGAGCGCGACCGTTTTGGCCCCACAATTGTTATCAATAGCATGTTCTAAAAATGAAGGACGGTCTTGAGTTGTTATTGTTACAACATTTTTTGAACGAAATAAAAATGAGCGCATTCAAATATACTGATGCAAAATATTCTGTTGGGCCGCACTACAATCTTAATAATATAACAACTGGACACCTCGACATTTCTCTGACCAGACTGAACTGTCATAAAAAGGTATGTACACCATTAAGCAGACTTTAACCCCTGTTTTAAAAAAAAGGACTACATCGCAAAAGGGTGGTTTGTCATCCGATGCAGTTTTATCAGGAACCAGTTAAAACTTTGCTGGTTTTTGCGCATCAACTGGGTGTGGAGTGGCGTATGCTGATCATTTAAATCACCATGATCTTTGGTGAGGTCAGTGTACAGATTTCATTTCTATTACACTTCAGACGTATTTTGACTGAACTGCAAGCGCCATTACCAAATGACAAACCGTTTAATCCATTCAGCAACAGAATAGACATGAAGGCTTTTGAAAGGATCTGTAACGAATTAATATTAACATCAAGACAGACTTTAGACAAAAGTTGGATCTTAATCATGGCCTAGGCGACCTTTATTATTGGGGCACGCACAGAAAGTATAACTATGACTGGCATTCTCCTTTAAAATCTTTCTTTCCAGGCACAACTGTGGCCTGTGTCCATACGAGCAAGAGCATAAAACAGCATGGACAACATTTATCTTAGACACTTCTAAGGGCCTAACTAGAGCGGGAATAGAACGAATAAACGACTCTATTCGTACTTACGTTTGGTGTTTGCTAGGCTCGCAAGCACAGGCGAGATCGAGCATAACTGATCTTTCTACTGGCTTTGACGCACAAAAACATTACTTAGCAAATTTAGAGGACGCCATTAATTCTACAGTTGATTTACCTTCAAGTATTAAAAGGTACCAAAATGTTTTACAATACGCAAGATCGAAAGTAAACTTTGCTGTTGGCACTGGTTTATACATGCTGCCTTCTGACCTCAGACTCCAGGTAGGAATATAATAAACTATAATAATGAAATTCTTATAGCAGGCAATGAACAGAAGGTTGGGAAAAAACGACATAAATTCTGAGCCAGTAATATTACAAACAATAAAAGAACACCCAAGATTAAGTCATCTAATCCCGAAGTCCAAACCCAAAAGTCATTGAAGACTCAGCAAAGCTCGCGGACTCTGTTCGCGATGACCATGATATGAAAAGACAGCGCTTGTTCTTGGATTAACTGGCCTAGGATTACTTGGTCTTTATCTTACTAAAATGTAACCCAACTATTAAGAGAACTAATGTCCATAAGTGCTCGGCCATAAAGCCAACTACTTTGCTTGCAGTAGACAAAAGCCAGCTGACAATACTCCCCAATATTCCTGGTAAAGCGTTTACGGCTTTACCAGCTAATTTTTTTAATAAATTCGCAGATGATCAAGCTGTTTTTTTACCCATGATTTATCAGGTGGAGGCGATGGGGTGGAGGCACTGAACTTTGACCACCACCGCCTGTAATAGCCATCACCAGTGTACTTATTGCAAAACCTAGGCGTTATAACGCTTGCTAATGTGACTCCTTGCTCTCTAAACAGGTTTTTATTCGTTCTGCTAGCGTTGTGTCTTCATATAAAATTTTTTGGATAGTTTCTCTTATTCTATTCACTTGAGTTCGTAATTGGTTTCGGTTAGTAGTTAGCACTTCTAGTCTTGCTGATCTTTCTTGTTCAAGATCTTTTAGTCTTTGGGTTTATTCTTTCTTTAATATCATGCCCTAAGTCGGCGTCATCAGCCTCAACGAGTTTTTCTTTTTCTCTTTTTATATGCCCATCTAGTTCACCTAGTTTTGCTAAATTGTTTGTTAATTCGCCTCTGATGGTTCTTAAAGCATGATCAAGGGCTGCTATTTCTCGCATGGGTAGCGGGAGTGTGTATAGTCTTAGCTGTTTCTTCTGAAAACTGGTTTCTGCTTCTATTGCATTTATTATTCATCTGCGATTGTTAATTCTTTAAGTTCCATGTTTTGTATTTGGTTAGCTGTTGGAGTTCCTGCAGTGTGTTTTGAAGTTTAGAACTGTCCCATTAATTGGTCTACAAGAAGGCGATTTTG
>CM031609.1:41174463-41181963 GCA_018398815.1 Conus ventricosus
TACATACCTTCACATGGAACTA
Source organism: Conus ventricosus (assembly GCA_018398815.1). NCBI lineage: Eukaryota > Metazoa > Mollusca > Gastropoda > Neogastropoda > Conidae > Conus > Conus ventricosus. The sequence goes on from CM031609.1 coordinate 41,174,486, forward strand.
TACACCAGGGCTCCGTGTCTGACCGCACGTAATAACATCTCTCACACACGTAAAATTCCATTACCAACTTTCGGAAGAGAAGAAAGCCAGTTAGGCCGTTGGCGTGGATGACAAGTTGCACATTGCATGCATCCAGCGTGAAAAAAATCGAAAGAATGGGTGAAAACCCTAAGTGACAAATACTGACTGGATGACACGGGAAACGCCGAATGTAGCGACAGCAGGAAACTCTTCAGTCGGCTCAACGCAGACAGGCAGCTCGTGTATATTGGATTATAAAACGCTTAGAGCTTGCTTTCCATTCAAGGACAGGCTCTATACAAGTACTTGTAATAATAATAATGATAATAACAATAACAGTAATAACAATACTACTACTACTACTACTAACAACAACTAATAATGATGATAACATTAAGATGTATATATATATAAACACGAAGCGAAGGTTACATGATTTGCTTGATCGTAATGGTCATATTACGGTATACAAATACAAATACACATTTACACACATACATAGATACATGTATAGGATTCACACTGCATACACATTGCCATGTATGATTTCCAAGCAGGCTCCTTCCTTCCTTTCTACAACCACGTAGAAGAAGAAGAAGAAGAAGAAATAGAGAACTTAAGCAGCCCGCGTTAGCCACCGGCGTCCTTAGGGAATCCCCTTTTTCTCTCATAGAGGCGATGTGCGCATGCGCAACCTTGCCAAGCAAGGCCGCGGCCGGCTGAGCGCGTCGTTCAATCGGGGTTTTTAACGCCGCTCGTGGAAGCGATCTTTACGAGCCCAGTACTTCCAGTTTGTTAACAAAAACATTAGTGTACACATTTCCTGTTGTATTACACGGTATGTCACGGTGCTAAAAGCCCAAAAGAATCACTACAAAGTAAAATGTAAGCTGAATCGACTCGACAACAAAATTGGCGGAACATTTGGCCTAGACTCAGTGTCAGTCGTTTATTTGTCATAGAAAACCCAAGGAGGCCTATGAAGCCTCCTAAACCTTGGTTGTTTTGAATCTGTAAATTTTAGTTTACTCCAGTAGAACAACAACAACATGATACTCCATGTGGAATTATTTGTAGTCTACGTGAAATGTGTCAGTGCATACGAGCACTCAGTTGGTAGAGCGCCGGACTCGTGATCCTGGGGTTGCGGGTTCGAATTTCGGTCTAGGGGGATTTTTCCCTCGGAGTTAACATTGGTTCTGAGTCCATCCCCCATACAGTCGTTCGGATGGGACTATAAACCGAGGTCTAGTCTGTGTCACATGCACTAAAGACCATACACGGACTCTAAAGATCCCGATGCTCATGTCCTAAGACGGGTGAGTACCGGCTACACGAAAATACACAATGCATGCAACCTGTGTGCCAGAATAGTCTACTTGAAGACTGTGGGCACGGGGCAGGTTAAACATCCCCATCTGGAAGAAGAAGAAGAAGACATTTGTTGATCTAGATGAAATACAGGGGACGCCACTCTTCCAAAGTACAGCAGACGACTCCGGACGCTGCTAACACGCCAACATAGAACAGCGGGGCTGTAGGGCGGAAGCCGTGTTTGACGTCACGCGACGAAGACGCCGATTGAAGGAAAGTTGCCGCTAAAGTTCTCTAATATCTCAGAATTTCTTTCAAATGACAATAACATATTGTTTAACCAGGGTCATGAAAAACGCATAACAGTTCATTTTGAAATCCACTGAACACACAGAGAGAGAGAGAGAGGTGGGGGGGGGGGGGGGGGGGGGGGGGTAGAGGGAAGAAAGTTGATTCATGTGGTACGACGTTTTAAGCGCCAAAAAATCTGAGGTCTCGAAGGTGACCGCGACCGGCTCATTTTTTTAACTTTTTGCCCTAACTGTGTCTACATTCTCTCTCTCTCTCTCTCTGAACACACACACACACCTCTCTCTCGCTGAACACGGAAACACACACACACACACACACACACACACACACACACACACACACACACACACACACACACACAAACTCTCTCTCTCTCTCTCTCTCTCTCTCTCTCTCTGCAGACACACACTTACTCACACACTAATACACACACACACACACACACACACACACACACACACACACACACACACACACACACACACACACATACACACACACACACTCACACATGCACTCAATCATGCACACGGATATATACGCGTGTGTGTGTGTGCGTGCGTGCGTGCGTGCGTGCGTGCGTGTGTGTGTGTGTGTGTGTGTGTGTGTGTGTGTGTGTGTGTGTGTGTGTGTGTGTGTGTGTGTGTAAATTAAGAAACCTGTCTGTGAATAATGATTATGACGGAAGACACGAGGATCCTTCAAACAGTTATGATTACTAGGTCTATGAATAGTGTGATCTATTGACGACAGGGTGGACTCAATAATTGTGATTCAGCATCATTCCTCCACAAATATTCATCTACCGAAAACACAAACAAACAAGTAAAATAAACAAGTGGACGTGCTAACTGTCCTCAGCATGAAACTAGAACATTGTTGAGCGGAAAGGATCATACAGTTGTCACTCAACCTCCGTCAGGGATCCGCCACAAAATAACCTTCGACAATAAGCTGGAGTTTTAGACTGTCTAAATTTATACGATTCAGTAATAAACTCGCAAGGCATTTTGTGAGATCCTCATTGTCAAGCGACAACATCTTGGATAGGTCACTATTTGGCTACTAATAACGGGCATTTGAAATTATTTTACTTTTTTGTTGTTGTTGTTGTTGTTGCTTTGCGAGCATCGTCATAAGTTTGTATTAAAAAAAGAAAGTGATGTTCGTTTTCAACTGCATTTAATATGTAGACCTTGCATATCTTTTCAGTTTCTGATCCAGGTATAGATCAAACTCTGCTTGAATTTAGACCTAGGGTCCTTGTTCTACTTTTCTGGGTACAAATTACTATAACTTTGTTAAATCAGTCATACTTCTCCTTTCCTTCAATACTCTAGTGCCACTTTTGTTTGAATGTAGATTTTGTTAAATCAGTCATACTTCTCCTTTCCTTCAATACTCTAGTGCCACTTTTGTTTGAATGTAGATTTCAATCTATCTTTTAGTTGTGAAACAAACAAATTATCATCCCCTGCTTCCTGGCTTTACCAAACCCGTTTTCGTTAAGTAGTTTCTTAATCTTTGTCACCCAGTTGCATTTTCCTGTTTCATGTTGTTGTAACAGCATCTCATAAGCTTGTCTACATAACCTGGGCAATGGTAGTTTTAGCAACCTTAACCAGTATGTTAAGCACTTTATTTGTGTTCTGACACAAAACGTGTTTAAGAATTCAAGTAACTGTTCACAACATGCATTATAAACATCATTACAAGACTTGTGAGGAAATGTGCTCAGTGTTCACCGATATCCTTGACAGGTCGAGTGACAAGAGGGGCGTGCTTTTCTAGGATGCTAGCATGCTCCTCACGCCATTGTTGTAGTTGTCTATGGCTGATGATGAAGGGACTGTGGCCACACTGGCTTTTATTAGAGAACACACGTCAGCCGTGAAGTTTTTCAGTTTCATTTTGTTCAGGTTCCTGGGCGTGACACAGTGCATGGTAATCTCATGTTTATTGAAAGGGAAACAACATACGATAGCAGAATGATTGTCTAAAGCAAAGTCTGTGTCTTGGATATCCAAAGGATCACAGTGCTTGCGAACCTCTAAAAGTCCCAAATATGATCTCTATGTGTGTTGCCTCATCAACAAGTTGTTTGAGTCCATTTTCATGAAAGAGGGTCAACAGACGGATCACACTGGAGCAAGGGGTCTGACTGTATAGTGTGCAGTACTAGTAGAGGAAATTCAAGTCCCCGGTCATAACAACATCACAAGAGAGCGTAGCATATTCCGCACTGAGATCAGTAAGTTCATTAATGAAAGTTTGTAATGTACATTTGTTTCTGCGACTAGGAGGAGGGCGATAGAGGCATATCAGTCTCAGACTGGTCTGCATCAGCTGAATGTGTAAAGGCAGCCTGGAAGGACACAAAAGCGAAGGTGTAGAGTGTGTGTAAATTGAATTTTTCAAGACGACTGCTATCCACCCCATTCTTGTCTTCCCTGCTCACTCCTCTCTCTTGATCTCATTCGAGGCTAAAGCGTTCCTGACGCCAGACTGGGCGCTGAATGTGCGTGTCTGGGGCATAAGTTCTGTGTGTTGTGTCTGCGCTGTTGGATTTCTGTGACTGTTGAGAGCTCACCTGTCTGACGTTTTGTCAGATGTTGTGGAACGGGAAGTCCGCTGTGTGTCAGTGTGTTCACAGCCTGCTATGGCCTCGTGAGAATGTGACTGTGTGTGTGTGTGTGTGTTTTGTTTACTTGTCATAGATGTGAGGTCGGCACCCCATATCATCAAAATAACTGTCCGTGTCCCTGCTTTGCTAATGGAATACGTGCATGGCTAACTGACTGCTGCAATGAGTCTCCACACCTCTATTTGCCATGTCTGTTCCTTCGTTTTCAATCAACTTTATTATCCATCGGAAATTTGTCTTCTGCTCCACATCATTTCACAAGTACATAAGACCTTACAAAGAGACATTATAAATCGTTACAAAAAAGCCTGTGTTAGTACATGCATTTGTATATACATCAACACTCACACACCCCACCCCACCACCCACACACACACCTGCACACACACACACCACACACACACACACACACACACACACACACACACACACACACACACACACACACATACACACACACACATCCCCCCCCCACACACACAAAAGCGCGCGCGCACGCGCGCATACATACATGAAATAAACATTAAATCCACAAGACATAAAACATTACATAGATTATAAAAACAATACATAAAAACACAAAGATCCGCACCAATGACCAAACACTAAAACACACACATGCGTACACACCCACACACCGACACTCACACAAACACACACACACACACACACACACACACACACACACACACACACACACACACACACACACACACACACACACACACACTGAGTCATAGTCACAGTAAAAGCATAATATTGCAGACTGAATTGTTCATGTCTGAGAGACAAGGGTCATAGCAGTCAATCACAGGCTTTAAGAGTTTAAAATGCTAATGGCACTTGGTATAAAGGACTTCTTGAAGACAATCTTCTGTGCTCTGGGCATTCTGTAGCGTCTTCCTGAAGGAAGCTTTTCAAAGTGGCAGTGGAGTGGGTGTGAGGGATCAGAGGTAATATTCACAGATTTCATGATTACAGAAACAGTACAGACTTCTCTGAGAGCAGATTGCTTTTTTCCCTATAGTCTTACTTGCCTGCTGCTATGGTTATCCGTCGTTGCTTTCTTCATCGTCTGTTTATAGCAGTGCTTTGTCACATTCTGTGGACTGTTCTCTGTAATCATCATGCACCCCCTCCCCCCCATCCCCCCACTCCCTCTGCTCCAATGATCTTGTTGTTCTCGGTACCAGTGCCACTGTTATCCTCTCACTGAGCTGTGTCAATTCCTATCAAGATGTTGTAGTACTGCGAATGGGATTGTCTCTGTCTTCTTTGGATTCTCTCTTGAGGGCACATAAGACCGTATGGCGAAAGCTTGGCTGTGTCTGGAGTGGCACTGTCTTCATCTGTCCGTGGGCAGGGGTGGTTGGGTCTGTGGGGTGTGCTCGGCAGCTGGAGGGTGGTGTTTTTCGCCGGTGAGCTCTGCAGTCATGAAATACGGGCTGGTACACCCATGGGGATGCTACTTTAAGGCTGTTATGAGCTGCATCCTGTAGTCTAATTTACCTCTGTTCAGGAGCAGTTATGTCCCTTGATATCTTAATGGAGTGTCCTGCGCGTGCCTGTACCCATCGTCAACACAGCGCAGGCCTCCAAGGGTGGTACAGGACTGCTCTAAAGGCAGGTGAAGACAGTGCTTCTCTGGGTCCTCCCCAGCACCTTCGGGTGTTTCTTTTTTCTTTGCCTTAACTAGGCTGACCCTGGAGAAAGGTCCAGTGACGGTGAGGAAAGACCCACTGACCACAGGGAAAGTCCTGTTGACAGTGGGAAAGACTACAACTTTGGATTCTCTCTTGAGGGCACATAAGACCGTATGGCGAAAGCTTGGCTGTGTCTGGAGTGGCACTGTCTTCATCTGTCCGTGGGCAGGGGTGGTTGGGTCTGTGGGGTGTGCTCGGCAGCTGGAGGGTGGTGTTTTTCGCCGGTGGGATCTGCAGTCATGAAATGCGGGCTGGTACACCCATGGGGATGCTACTTTAAGGCTGTTATGAGCTGCATCCTGTAGTCTAATTTACCTCTGTTCAGGAGCAGTTATGTCCCTTGATATCTTATGGAGTGTTTCCCGCGCGTGCCTGTACCCATCGTCAACACAGCGCAGGCCTCCAAGGGTGGTACAGGACTGCTCTAAAGGCAGGTGAAGACAGTGCTTCTCTGGGTCCTCCCCAGCACCTTCGGGTGTTTCTTTTTCTTCTTTGCCTTAACTAGGCTGACCTGGAGAAAGGTCCAGTGACGGTGAGGAAAAGGGCCCACTGACCACAGGGAAAGTCCTGTTGACAGTGGGAAAGGAATACAACTTTGGATTTCTCCTGAGGGCACTAAGACCGTATGGCGAAATGCTTGGCTGTGTCTGGAGTGGCACTGTCTTCATCTGTCCGTGGGCAGGGGTGGTTGGGTTCTGTGGGGTGTGCTCGGCAGCTGGGGGTGTGTTTTTCGCGGTGGGCTCTGCAGTCATGAAATACGGGCTGGTACACCCATGGGGATGCTACTTTAAGGCTGTTATGAGCTGCATCCTGTAGTCTAATTTACCTCTGTTCAGGAGCAGTTATGTCCCTTGATATCTTAATGGAGTGTCCTGCGCGTGCCTGTACCCATCGTCAACACAGCGCAGGCCTCCAAGGGTGGTACAGGACTGCTCTAAAGGCAGGTGAAGACAGTGCTTCTCTGGGTCTCCCCAGCACCTTCGGGTGTTTCTTTTTCTTCTTTGCCTTAACTAGGCTGACCCTGGAGAAAGGTCCAGTGACGGTGAGGAAAGACCCACTGACCACAGGGAAAGTCCTGTTGACAGTGGGAAAGAGTACAACTTTGGATTTCTCCTGAGGGCACATAAGACCGTATGGCGAAAGCTTGGCTGTGTCTGGAGTGGCACTGACTTCATCTGTCGTGGGCAGGGGTGGTTGGGTCTGTGGGGTGTGCTCGGCACTGGAGGGTGGTGTTTTTCGTCGGTGGGCTCTGCAGTCATGAAATACGGGGGTGGTACACCATGGGGATGCTACTTTAAGGCTGTTATGAGCTGCATCCTGTAGTCTAATTTACCTCTGTTCAGGAGCAGTTATGTCCTTGATATCTTAATGGAGTGTCCTGCGCGTGCCTGTACCATCGTCAACACAGCGCAGGCCTCCAAGGGTGGTACAGGAATGCTCTAAAGGCAGGTGAAGACAGTGCTTCTCTGGGTCCTCCCAGCACC
>CM031609.1:41186963-41189133 GCA_018398815.1 Conus ventricosus
ACACACACACACACACACACACACACACATACACACACACACACTTCAAATACGTGTGATCATTTGTTCACACATTTTCTACACCGTTTACCAACACGCACTATGCACGTTCATTTTGTGGCCGGTTTCTGAGAGCAGGGCAGTCACTTGTATCAAACCAAAAGTAGCTTAATTTTACTTTTGAATGTTGACAATGCTTGAATGTCACGATATATCTGTATTTCTGGAAGCATGTCCCATTCTTTGTTGAGGCTGAAGGAAAAGCTTGTTTTGAACTAATCTATGTATGGGTGAAAATCATTCTGAAAGATTCGTAAGGGTTTTGTAAGTGAACCACGGAACATAAACACTGTGGGCATGCATCATGAGTACTGCAAATGAACAAAGGTCGTGGATTTGAAACGAAGAGGTAGTGTTTAAAATGGTTTGATTTGTCATGTATGGAAGAAAGAGACTGCCTGTCACAGCCCACCATCTTAATGGTTCGTTTCTGTAAGGAACAATGTGATTCTCGAATTGACGGGGCGCATCTACTAAGCAGTAGTCTAAACGACGACGATGACGACGACAACAACGACGACGACGAAGAAGAAGAAGAAGAGAGAAAGAAAGAAAGAGAGAGAGAGAGAGAGAGAGGGGGGGGGGGGAGAGAGAAAGAGAGAGAGAGAGAGAGCGACCAGAAAGAGAGACAGACACAGACAGAGAGAGAGAGACAGGTTGGAGGGGGTGGGGGAGGAGAGGAGGGGGGGGGGGTGGGGGGGCAGGGAGGGGGCGGAAATTGGTGCATTTGCTCTTCTCGGGTTGACAGCTTCCTGTAACAGACAGTAACAGTTGTCCACTCCTTAAGTTGACAGACACACTAGGAAATCATAAAATAATAGAAATTAATATATGATAATATATATTTCATGGCAAAAAAGAAAGAAAGAAAGGTTAAAGAAAAAACACAGGCAAGTATATAGAAAAGATAGCCAACATGAAACTGACATTTTCGAAAGACATCCTAAAAAGAAAATAACAAAAAGAAAACAGTTCATAGCAAAGAGGAAAGAAAAAAAAAGAAAAAAAAAAAAACCTTTTTCTGAAAAAGTAAAAGAAAAAATGAAGCAAACATTAAAAAAGCCAACATGAAACTGACATTTTTGAAAGACATCCCCCCGCCCCTCCCCCCCACCCACCCCCCCCCCAAAAAAAAGAAAGAAAAGGAAAATAAATAAATAAATAAATAAAATGGTAGACCCCCCCGACAATGTGCAATCATTAATTCCAAAAATGAGACGAAAAGGACACGTGTGTCTGAGACGGGGGCGGGGGAGAGTGGGAGGGAGGGGGTGGGGGGTGGGAGGGGGGGGGATGGGGAAGGGGGAGGAAAGACTCCTCCAAAATGAATGCGAGGATAACATGGAGCATGTATCTATATCTATGGCGTTTACTGCATTATAGCTAAAAGTGCTTGCAAAGTTCTTAGCGCGCGCGTGCGCGCGTACACACACACACACACACACACACACACACACACACACACACACACACACACACACACACACATGCATGCACGCACGCACGCACGCACGCACGCACGCACACACACACACACACACACACACACACACACACGCACACGCACACACACACACTATGGTAAGGCAAACAGCAATGTGACTATGGGTAAGTAAAATGCCTTTTCGACAAATCCTTGGTGATAAGTCTTCTAGCAATTCTTGGGGACTTTCGACTGATTATTTTCGACACAAGGATGGCACTAGTGGGACATTGTCACCAAAGGATTTTTCCTTTTTTTTTAATCACTATTATAACTTCTTTTTTTTTTAATATAACGTATCATGAAGACAAGATTAAATCATTTTGTTGCTGATATTTATCACTATAAATTGTTTGATTGATGATTGAAGATGTGATATTCATTCTGAAATTATGACATTGCAATCTATTGGAATGAGAAGAGAGAGAAGAGAGAGAGAGAGAGAGAGAGAGAGAGAGAGAGAGAGAGAGAGAGAGAGAGAGAGAGAGAGAGAGCGCCACGGCAGTTAAAAAGACAATGGTATTACTCATTATAGTTATTTTCTATCTAATCAGAATATGCTTTGTAAACATGTACACTTTCAGTCTTTTTTCCACCAAAACTGTATAAGCATGCAATATACTGATC
>CM031609.1:41189233-41229233 GCA_018398815.1 Conus ventricosus
CACTGTTATGATTGATGCCATATATACTAAATTGAAATAACAATATCTTTGTGTTATATATGGATATAATAATTCACTGCAACAGTTTACCTAAATGTTTACTTTGGCTTGTATTTATGTATGTATGTACTTGTTTATCTGTTCATTCATGTATTTAATTATTTGTTTCATTCGTATGTTAATCTATTTGTTTATTCATTTACTTTATTTATTATTTATTTATTTGTTTGATTGTATATTCATGTATTCATTTAATTATTAATCAATCTGTTTATCTATTTAATAGGCGGGATTGGTCACGGTATTGAAGCGATGTTGTTGTTGAGCAACGGCACAAATGAGTTTGTGTTATCATTTTATTCTTATATTGTGTTGTTGTTTGATGATGACTTTGCTTTGGGATTGTGACTAATTTTACCTTATGGTAGCAACGTTGCAGTAAGAATGTTAACAAATTTAGTTTCTGATATAAACCTACCAGAACTCTCATCATTATAGAACTTTACAACCACTACTGATTGCTATTACTGTTATCGATGTTATTATTACCAGTATTTTATCAATGTTAATACTATGATAGTGTTGGTACTATTGTAATCACTGATATTATTTTGTATTGTATTGGATTACATTGTGAAAAAGTAACTGTGGGAGAGAATGGGTAATTTAAGCTGTCCAGGACGGGGGAAACCGTCAGGCTTAGGCTTAGTTAGGCTTAACACACCACGGTTACCTTGGCACTCATGCACGCATATGCACACTCATGCACCCATCAAACATTCACCTCTCTCTGGGAATGGGATGTCACGCATACGGTTCTCTCCTAACACGACTGCGCACAAGAAATACAATTTTTATGCTACTTAAAATCAAACATGAAAAATCCAATTACACAAAATGGAATAATCAAAACATAAAAGATCAATACTTCCTAATCCCGGGTTATAATAAAATGGCTTCTTACCTGCCAGGTTTCCACACACACAACCACACTTTCACACCACACCACAGTTCTAGAACAAGTGTCTTAATAAATAATAATATTGAATACTTATATAGCGCCTATTCTCGGCTAGAGACCAAGCTCTAAGCGCTTTACAATCCACACTCGTTTACACAACGGGCTGCCTACCTGGGTAGTGCCGACTGAAGAGCTGCCAGCTGGCGCTTCATTCAGTCGTTTCCCGTGCCATCCAGTCAATATCGCTCAATATCGTTCACTCAATTTCCTTACTTCCTCCATTCTTTCAATTTCTCACGCAGGGTGCATGCTATGTGTAACGTGTCATCCATACCAACGGCCAAACTGGCCTGCTCTTCCGAAAGTTGGTGATGGGATTTTACGTGTGTGCAAGATGTTATGCGTGCGTTCACACATAGAACCTCGGTTTATAGTCTCATTCGAAGGACTGTATGGGGAATGGAGTCAGAACCAATGCTAACTCCGAGGGAAAAATCCCCCTGTACCGAAATTCGAACCCGTAACCTCAGGATCACGAGTCCGGCGCTCTACCAACTGAGCTATTCCGGCCCCTAGGTCTTCAAGTTTTCTTCAGCACTGGATGATGGTGACGCCCTTGGTTGACTGGCTCCAGGTTTCAGGACTGGGTCTTCGTGGTCGTCTCTGGGAACTCGACGTAGAAATCTTCTTCGTCTCTTTCAGTCACCTCTGGGTTCATACTCATTTTGTCGCTCTTCACCCACCTCTGGGTTCATACTCAGTTTGTCTCTCTTCACCCACCTCTGGGCTTCAAACTCAGTCTTTTCTCTTCCAGCTTGTCTTTTACCCTAAGACCTTGCTGTCACTTCTGTCTCCCAGACCACCTTTCCCTCAACCCTACGCTGTCCTGCTCACTCTCCTCTCCTCTCTCTCCTCTGTCTCTCTCTCGTGGTGGTGTTCTCCTCTCCCATCACGTTGTTTTCCCCAGTTTATATAGGGATGGACACATAGGATTTCCCTTTGGGCCATGCCTTTGTCCCTGTTGCTTCTCCATCACCTTGTTCACAAGTACCCTCAATTCTCCTTTTGCTACATTCTTCCACACATCAGCATTTACAAACATCCCTACCTAACTGATTAGCAAACAACCACTTGGCACCAGATGGACATCGAAATTTCCCGCCGACTCCGGGGGCCACTTAACACAGTAATCATAGAGAGGGCTATGATAACAACGTCCCCAGGCATTCAACCAGCCTGATAAAGACTATTTCTCTACCACGTACAACATTCCTTTCCTCTAAAGCGCTTAAGGCCTTTCATGAGAGGTTTCATTCCCTTGACATAAGCTAAACAGAAAATATGCATACATATAGATCACTGTGAATGCTGATTGCAAATTTTGTTTGTTTGTTTGTTATATATCCAGTGTTTAAAGGAATGAACAACAGTATCTAAATCTAGGTGAATGTAAGCTTATATTTTGCCTCAAGGGGAAGGGCTGGGTTGGGGGGGGGGGGGGGGGGGGGGGGAGTCAGTGTGTGTGGTCAGGGATATGTTTGTTCAGTTGTTGTTAATGTAATTCATTCCTTTAAAATTATCAGATTTATTTGATCATATCTTCTTTTGGGATCTTGATTTGCGATTTCATTTTTCATTTATTACTGTGATTTTCTTGTTTTTCAGATATTCAGTTCTTTAAAAAAAATTATAATTATTATGATCAAAATACTTTGTATGATTGTTGATTGTTGTTGGAATGAATAAAAAATGTTTAAAACAAAAAGAAGAAGAGACTTAACAAGTCATTAAAATCAGAATCACAAATTAGGGTTTGGGTCGCATCCTCTGAAAGAAGCGGAACAGAACTAATGTGGCGGAGTTCTACTTAACACCCACCACAGACGGGGGAGATGTAACTGCTGGAATGATAGAGTCTCATCCAGTGTGACACCAAGGTTACGAACAAACGCTGATCGATGAACGAGGCAACTGTCTAGGTGGACAGGGGGTGTAACAAAGAAACGTTTTTGTTTACAATGAAAACAGCTTCTGTCTTATCATGATTCAGATAGGGCCGGTTGCATATGATCCAAGCCTTAAAACCAGAAATATGGTACTGTGCACTCTGAAGGATATATGCTAACTGGCTATCAATAGAGAAAGTATGCTCAGACAGAATGTGCTGAGAGACAATTTCAGAGACAGGTTGACCTTTAGGACAATGAGAACAGGTCCTGTGGAACTCCCAACTGCAAGTCTGCAGGAGAAGAGGCACCGTCATTAACAGAAACGACCTGAGTATGACCAGACAGATAGGAACGAAGCTAGGGGAGTGCGGTCCCAAAACTGCAAAAATAGGATGGAGACCAAGAAAAGAAAAGGCAAAAAAGGCGAGGAAGAAGAAGAAGAGTAGCATGATCTTTGGTATCAAGTGCAGCAGATAGTTCTAGCGGAGAAAGGATAGAAGTATAAGTATGGTTAAAGGCAGAAAGCAGATCATTGACCATTTTCAAGAATACTGTTCAAGTGGTTTGACCAGGGCGATAGGCACAGATTGTGAAGAGCAAGTTAGCTCAGTGAAGCCGATCAGACAGCTTCAGGTATACTATCTTCGCAACGATCTTGGACAGAAAAGAAAGTTTGAGATGGGCCTACTGAGGTTCCCAGCATCCATAGACGTTTTTTTTTCTTCTTTTTTTTTTGTATAGGGGTTTGATTCATCACTTACCTAACTACTGATTCGGACATTGGTTCATAGGTTTGCAAAGAAATGTGTCAGGGAAAGAACTTGTTGACCACGACACACACTGAGAATCAGAACTGTTCCCAAAGTTGAAAAGTTGACAAAAAATAAAGGACCAAACTCGAGGGAAGTTCAGATGGAAGAATAGACAGAGGAAGTAGAGATGATCTGTTTTTGACATAAAAGAATAATAAGATAAAAACAAAGAGAAGAAAAGAAAAGAAGAACAGTAGAAACAATGGAAGGAATAGACAAGAGTATGTTCAAAGCGGAAAATGTCAGACAGCAGAGAGAAAAAGACGCAATAAGAATCAGGAAATTTTTTTTTAAAGAAGGCATATAGAAAATGTCTGAGAACAGAGAAATAATACATCAGAGCCGGAAAATGAAAAAAAAAAAAAAGCAGAAACAAAGAGTTCAATAGAAAAGAGGATATTTACAGCGAAGAATCTTGAAAGGCAGGAGAGAAGTAAGACGACTTTCTTTCTTTTTTTCTTCAGGAAAAGCTTATACACTTGGGCATAGGGACGGGAAGAGGGGGGGGGGGGGGGTGGAAGTGTGAACAGTTGTTTTTTTCTTTACTCGTGAGCTGCGCAGTTTCCCAATAAACTAGAGATGAAAGAGGACCTATCTGCAGTACATGTCTTTCAGGAACAAGTGACTGACTTCTGACACCAGTCTCATAGCAAAAACAAACAACCAACCAACCTTAGGAGTATGATATGTCACTGTCTGTGTCTGTCTCCGTCTATCATCATTGTGTGTCAGCATCACAGAGCATGGGATTTTGTATTGTGTTTTAAAAAAAATCTTTTTTCATTCAATTGCTCCTTAACAGTTGTTTCCAGGTATAGGACTGTTCGCAACGTTTAGCTTGCATGGATTAGTCCATGTATGATCTTGATAAGGCATAAATATAGTTTCCTTTTTTTATCAATCCATTATCTCCAGCCCCGCTCCCTGCCTACATACTACTCCCTCCATCCTCGCAATACATTGAGCTGATTGTGGCAAAGGTGTAATGTTTCGTTTTTAGTGCGTTTGTGTGGTTTTAGTTGTCTCTTTACACTCCTGATGTACGAAAAATTCCCCAAACTGCATTCGTGACTCTTAAGTCCTGGATGACTCTCAACAAATTGTTCATTATAATTTGAAAAACAACAACAAACAAACAAACAAACAAACAAACCGTCACTTCCGGACACAACCCGTGTTATATGTAGTACTATTAGTTCTCACGGACCAAATGTCGGTAGGATTGCATCTTTAAAACTCGGGAGAATAAGCACTCCGGGCCACTGTGTCTCTGTAGATACAATCAAAACTCTTGTCCGCCTTTTTTTGGTCTTCATTGTGGCAATGCTCTGTTTGCTGGCGTCCCTAACCATCTGCTCCAAAAGAGCCAAAAGGTTCCAAACAGTGCTGCCAGGCTGATTCTGAAATCCCCCAATTATGGACATACCACTTTTCTCCTGAAACCTGTGTACTGGCTATCTGTCGAGTCAAGAATTTCATACACACATGCTTCAAGCTGCTCTTCACCCGTCGCTGGTTCTGCTCCCTGCCTATCTGAATGACACTCTTCGTGTCTGCTCTCGCCTTAAAATCTCCGTTCTCCATCAGATGATCACGTTCTCCATACTTTTTTTTTTCTGTCAGAATAAAATTCTTAGGTCAGAGTTGTCTCCCCTACCAGGGTTTAACCGTATGGAACTCCTTCCCACTTACTGACATCCATTCTCTTTCCACGGCTTCCTTCAAATGTTCCCTAAAGACCCATCTATCTAAACAGTACGGACCACCACCATCTCCATTTCCCTCACATACTGTCCTTCCCCTCATCCTTCGTTGTTCCCCATACGCACCCCTTCTGGACGGTTCAACATCTCTTTCGTGTGTGTGTGTGTGTGTGTGTGTGTGTGTGTGTGTTGTATTATTCACTTCTTTTTTACTTGTTTGTTTGCATCTTTCAATCAACCTATTATCATGATTTGCGTCTATATGAGCGCTTTGAGCTCAGAAGAGCAAAAGCGCTCAACAAGTTATCATTAAAACGAGAACTCCGAGAATTTCATGCACAGACCTGAGTACGTGTATGTCTATGACAAGTAAAAATGGCGCCAGATAATTAGAGATGTCCTTTCTGCCCCCTAGCCCCGAGAGGTCTCTGCATTCTGGTTTGCATTGAAGCTGAAATGGAATTTAAACGGACAGAAGTTGAATGAGAAACCACGTGGTCTCAACATCGTCTATGCTCTCCATTTTTGTTTTAATTCATATGTAAATTAACGTATGTGTCGGGTTGTGTGATTCGCGGACTACTGTGACTGCCTTGCGATTGCCACTTGATAAAACAGCCAGTCACCTGTCGACACGACGGCTGTGAACGGGCCTGCTGCCCTCCTCTCCGAAGAGAACTTTCTTCGTTGTTGCTTTGCTAGCCTCTTAGTCTGGTGCGGGCATCTCCTATAGGTGGGCTGATGTATTTAGCATCATCCAGTGACGCTGTTGAAGTCTCGGTGGCTGGTCCTGTCTATGGACAGAACGCCTTGTCCGTACGGTTGCACTGACCTCTGTGATTGGATGCACAGGCACGGACAGCGCATTACTCAAGTCGTCCTTCCTGGAATTCTCATGGAGAATGCTAGGATCGGTTCTGCCAGAGCCAATGCTCCAGTTTGCTGAACAAAGTAAGTAGCATCATAGCAACAGTGGATATATATCCTGGCACAGGAAGAACTTTTTCTTTTGCAGACGAGGCCAGGACAGCCTTCTTCAATCTCGAACTGGCCTGTCAAACGTTGCACGGGGACGGGTTTGGGGCATAAAGGCTTAATAGTTACTGATGCCCCAATATCTCTCAGTACTGGCAGCTCATCTCCTCCACTTTTGCCTCACTTTCTGGTGAGAATGCTCTGTAGCAGCGCTCCTAGCACAGTTCGTTATTATCGCTACACTGATGTGTGCCATCTTCCACAAGGATTGCTGTGGACTGCTCATCTTTACATGCGTTTTGCGTCGTTGGTTAGTCGCGGGCTCTGTGCTGTCCTCCTCAAGGAAGAAAGGCTTCGACCTCCTGAAAATGAGTCAGCTGATCAGTGGTGGTGGAGCTAACTGTCCATGGAAGTATTCCTTTCTTTAGTTGTTGGTCTCTCGTCCTAAAGCTTGAAGGTGTATGGTTCGTTATTCCTGTCGTGCAAAATTTGAAGATAACGTTTTGTCTCCGACGGTCAGCAGTAAAAGCTTGCCCTTTTTTTCAGCATAATTAAGGACTTCTGCTTGGTATACCGCTTCATCTAAATCCTAGGGTAGGTTCACCTGGACAAACCGAGCTTCAGTTTAAAGGATGTTGGTTCATAACTCAAGTAGGAAAAGCTTGATGTCTGAGCAACCCCTCTCCTGCTTAGCCATCTAGATCTAGGGCCAGAGAGACCCAGAACTTGTTGATTTGTAGAAAAGGGTTGTCAAAGACCCATAGCTTTCGTTTTGGACAAAATCTTTACACTTATACAACGATGGGAAAAGAATTTCAATCGCACACACACACAAAAACCGTAACAAACTACAAAGCGAATGTTTACGAACACAGTGGATAAAGCAGAACTAGAAACGAATGCAATGCTAACGCGTAAAATGTCCACACAGGTTTTAGGCTGCCGGTTTCGATTTTTCAACAGCTTACACGCAACCAAATTTTGACGTCACGATTGGTGACGTTGACTGATATTACGAACACACTTGTTGGCCTACCTAAACCATGTCTGCAGAGCCGCAAGATAATGACAAAAGTAACTCAGGAATCTTCAGGCAACAGTCATGCATGATTTCTTCTAATCACCATGACCAGCAAGACAAAATACGAGTATCTTGGTTCACTGTTCCATTGCCAGCCAAAGCTCAAATCAAAGGAGTACATGTTCAGGCAAAAGCTCTAAAGTAGGGAGTAGTTGCATCAGGAACTCGATTAGGAAGCAACAAAACCACAACTGGAAAGTCTGGGAAATGGCAACAAACTAGTGATCATTCAGTTTTCAGTGGAGTATTAAGTGAAACAAGATCGTGTGATCGTGTGGTAGCTTTCAACAGAGAAGTTCAAATTCCGCAGTGACCGAAGACTCACCTCACAGGATGTTTATATATCTACAGCTGGAAAAGCCCCATCAAAATTGGTCAAGGGGGTAACCAAACGTATGTCTTAATTTCGTGTCCATTACAACATCTCCCACTCCATAAAAGCTTTTCGATTTATCAAACAATTGAAACACCGACATAAAAATAACGTAAACTTTAATACAATACTTTGGGTTAATATCCAACATGTTTGTTAGTCTCCATATCGCTCAGAAATTCTGATAATCTGCCCTGACGCCATTAAGACGGACTGCTGACTGTGCCATGTTTGAGGCTGATGACCGAACGACGTCTGTCGACATGATGGCTGAGGTACACACCGTCTTTGTCTATCGTGGGTATTTCTTCGATGACTGACTGCATCCGCGGCAATACTATTACTATTGTTGGAATATTTAGGCCCATGTGGCGCCTATCCTCGATTGGAGACCAAGCTCTCTGCGATTTTCGATCCACTCTCGTTTACGCAACAGGCTGCCTACCTTGCTTGAGCTAACAGTAATGCAGCCTGTTGGCGCTACATTCAGTCGTTTCCCGTGCCATTTAGTCAACATCAGTCACTAAGTTTTCTTTCTTCAGTATTCCGATTTTCACGTAGGTTCATGCTATGTGTAACCTGGCTCCCGCGAGTTGGCAATGGGATCTTACGTGTGAACAAGATGTTTGCATTCAAACACAGAACCTCAGATTATACTATGCTATAGTCTCATTCGGTGGACTTTTCGCTGTCATCTTAGTAGGGTTTCACCTGTACCAGTGTACCCCGCCTTCATTTTGGAGATATTTGTCGTGAACCTGTGACAGATGTGCTAAAGGTAATACTTTCCGGTTTTCTACTGATGAATGGTTGTTTTGCCGTGGGAGGGTTTCTCATGAGAGGAGTGTGGTTTTGTCCTCAAGTTCAGGTGCCTACAAACTCTCCAACACTTTTCTCCAACTTGCTTGGGGAGGGATCTACACCCGGTCCTCAGGTAATGTAAACGTCCATAGCTCATTAGCTCAGTTGCAGTCATTAAGCGTGTCAGGTTTAGGTCTGATCTTTTCTATTCTTCGTGCGTGAGTGTTTTACAAATTCAAAATATCAATACCAAAAGTTCACACTATAATTTCCAATAGAGAGATGTTTTACTATATCCAGTTAGCGATTTCTAATTAGAAAGCAGGACAGGTGCGTTAGTTGTTCACTATATGTGTTAGTTCTCCCAACTGATGGACGCTATGCCTTCAACGGCTTTTTGGAAAGACCAGACGAAAAAATGTGATAAGATCACAAACATTGTATGCTATTCTTCAGAAGTCTACCCGTTTTTCTTTATTTACCTGAGGTTGTGATGTGTTATGATTAAATCGGGGGGAAGGGGGAGGGGGGGGGGGGTCATAGACATAATCAAATCTACTGTAAATTGTGAGTTTAAGAGGTAGATATGTAAAAAAAAGAAAAAAGTCAGGAGCCGTGGTAAATTAATGAACACATAGCATGACCAAATGAAATTAATGTGATATTTACGGTAAACAAAGGAAGAAAGCCAGGAAGTAATGTAGTAACCATGGTAATAAAGATTAAAATGAAAAGTTATATCAAGATAAGGAAGTAAAATGAAAGTTATATCAAGATAAGGAAGCCAATGAGCGCTTTAATCACCATGCTGAATTAGAGTAACACGAAAAATTAAATCGAAGGAATGAAACCAAGAAGAAATTTAGCAACCATGCCGAATAAGATTCAGCTGAAGTTCAATAGCCTTTCAGAGAAAAATCAAAACCAAAGAAATCTTGGAAACTCAGAAACACAAAAATACTTTCACTATGGCCAGAATCACAATTCCCAGATCTATCCCAAAATAGTTTGGGAATAAGATGAGATGGAAGCGATCACACACATGAGACTGCAACACCTATACCTGTGGAGAAATTGGTGTTTTTTTTTTTTTTTTTGTTTTTTTTTTTTGCTGCACACCTAAAATATGAAAAAAGATGCGGAGGGATTGGTCACTGGGATTTTCAGTGTAAAGGTCCTGGAGGACACAAAACTTGGGGCGAAACAAACACTTTAAAAAAGTATGTATAGTGATGAGGCAAAAGGTCTTATCCAAAACAAAATACCTTTCTGTCAGTCGAAAAAATCTGTGCAGCTGACGGAGGAAATTCGTAATTCTCGATTGAGAGATCTCTGGACCAACAGGGACCTTCCTTTGGGGAAGGAAGTGGTTGGAACGGCCCACATGGGCGCAGAACAGTCGTGCAGGCCACGGTGAAATTGCAGAATGGCAGCGCATCGATCGCCGAACTCCCCCACAGCCTCAAGAGCCGGCCGACGTCGTCACTGCTAATGCGAGTAAGGCAGGCTGCGCCGCTCTGCGTCGGGTCTCTCATCTGTGTGTTTTTTCGCTGCTAATGCCACCCCTTAGCATGTGTGATGAACAACGACGACGACGAGGACGACAGTTTAAGGGTATGGGCTCTTAAATGAAAGATTGCACTGGGAGGAGAACCAGTAATAGCATTGTTTTTGACATTGTCAACATTTCTTCATATTGTTTTTATAGTTTAAGGGACAGAGCTTTTAAATCACAGCCTAAACTAGGAGAATAATATTAACATTGTTCCCTTAGCAGGAAAAGGTCCGTATGTTAAACAGCTATGCAAGAAAGATCTAGAGAATAGAAAAAAAGGAAGTCGGAGTTTGCAGTATTTATTCATTAGGCACAATGGCAGGCAATACACACAAAGACACAACGCCGGGCGACATCAACACTAGGTTGGCCGATGACAACAGGCTTTGGGGACGGCGCTCACTTAGGCCTAACGGTCCCCAACGGCGTGTATTTTTATTTACCACATGATGACATATGGCTTGGAATTTACAATGAATTAAAACAAAACAAAAATTAAGGAAACCATATAGCTACTTCTTAGCCTACACACAGGTGGTAAAATGTGCTCCTTTGTATCAGTTTAATGCACCTCCCAGTGAACTTAATTCTAAAACCGCCTGACAAAAGAACAAACATATTACAAACAAACACGACGCGTTTCCACCTCTTTGGTCTTCTTCAGGCAAGACAAACAACAGTCTAGACAATGAAAATGGAACAGGAACAGACAGTTACTTAGCCCCTCATACTGGGCGCAAAACGGATGTGGAATGGACTTAGGTCTAAAACGTGTAGTCCTGTGTAGACAGATCATCGCACTGATATTGCACACTCTGGTATATGCGATCCCGTTCAAAGTCATAATTACGAAACTAATCCGGCTCACTAAATCGCCTTCATTTGTCAAAAACAAGAACTGCTGTGAGGAACGCTCGTACACCACTTCCAGTAACTTCCCCGCAAATTGCTGCCAGCACTAAAGATTTGATGAATTTTGATTTTAAAAGAAAACAGCAGGTCGACACAACTCAAACACGCTGATACTCATGTGGCTGGGAGACAAGATGGTAACAGTTCCAGTGCAGGTAAGGTGTCACTACCTTAAAAAGTATGACACAGCGATAAAAAGAAAGCGCCGCTCAACTGTGACGTGGACATTCCTCGGATCTCCCCTTTACAGGTCTGCTTTAAAGACTGACTGTGACGGTACAAAGTGTCCGCAGGGAACAAAGTGTCCGCGTGCGGACACTTTGTTTCTGCGGACACTTTGGATGTCAATTCACGGTACAAAGTGTCCGCAGGGAACAAAGTGTCCGCGTGCGGACACTTTGTTTCTGCGGACACTTTGTACCGTAACACTGACCATGATCGATTGGCTGATGCCATACATCGTGTTGGACAAACACTGACTTTGAGACCGGTTTCTTGGTCGTAATTCGAGTTTTGTTTTCCCAGCAGACTGCATAAGAGTGAGTCAACTGTTTTATAGGAAATGAAAATTGAGCACTTTGAAGCTGAAAGCAGAAATAATGCAAAAGTTAAGGTTGAATAAAACAGAAACAGAAAGATAACAAAACACGGAAGTTTATGTCACTGATGAAGGCATTTAACCCGGTTAGTTGGAGGTTTACGTCACTGATCTAGGATTTAACCGATTTAGTTGTAGGCTTACGTCACTGATCTAGGATTTAACCTTAAAATGAATACTTAAAGCACTGTAACTCCACTAAAAAACCCTGATCCATGAACATGATCATTATCACCTGTAATGAAGAATAAGGGACTTGACTTATTCCGTTGGCTCCTAGTGGAGCATAGGTCATCCACGAGCCTTTTCCATCTCTGCCTGTCCCGGGCGGCGACTTCCAGCTGGCCCCAGGAATAGCCCAGTCGAGTTGTCTCCACCTCCGTTGATCTTCTCCAGGTGGTGCGTGGTCGGCCCCTCTTGGTCTTCCTGTGGGTTCCATCGCAAGGCTGGCGGACAACGCTGGGTGCTGGTTTTCTGAGGGTATGGCCAAGCCAGCCCCACTTCCTGCGCTTAATTTGATCTTCAATGGGGTCTTGTCCGGCTCTTCTCCACAAGTCTTCATTTGTGACCATGTCCTGCACCTGATGCGATAGATGTACCTCAAGCATCTGTTCCAAAGGTCTGCAGGCGGTGTGTCGATGGCTTGGTGGTGCGCCACGTTTCACAGGCATAGAGAAGCACAGACTTCACATTTGTGTTGAAGATGCGGATCTTGGTTTTTGCAGAGATGGTGTGTGAGGTCCAGACAGGTCGGAGCATCTTGAAAGCTGCGGATGCCTTGCCCATTCTTGTTTGGATGTCTTTGTCTGTGCCCCCGTCCTTGCTGACAATGCTGCCGAGGTATGTGAAGCTGTCGACGTTCTCTAGGTCTTCTCTGTTGAGTACA
Source organism: Conus ventricosus (assembly GCA_018398815.1). Taxonomy (NCBI): domain Eukaryota; kingdom Metazoa; phylum Mollusca; class Gastropoda; order Neogastropoda; family Conidae; genus Conus; species Conus ventricosus. The sequence continues at coordinate 41,201,840 of CM031609.1, forward strand.
ATATTGTTGTCGTTGGCCTCATTGATCCTCATCACCCTGGTTTTTGCCTTATGATCTTCAGTCCCGTTCGTGCGGCAGTACTGTCCAGGGCATCGGTTTTTTTCCTGCATGTGGCTGTGACGGTGGGACAGGAGGGCAACATCATCGGCAAAGTCAATGTCTTCCAGTGGGAGGTCAGGGTCCACTGGATGCCTCGTTGATGGTCTTGTATCGTTCTTTCCATGATCCAGTCAATGGCAATCAGGAACAGGAACGGTGAGAGCAGGCAGCCCTGGCGAACGCCGCTCAAGATGTCAAATGGTTCCGTCAGGGATCCACCGTGTACCACTTGGCATGTTGATGGTTCATATGCTGCTCGGATGAGGTTTATGTTTATGGAAAACCCCCCAAGGGAAAAAAAAAAGGCAAAAAAGGCAAGGAAGAAGAAGAAGGAAACCCTGATTTTTGGGTTATCAATGAAGCAGTTTAGTTCTAGCGGAGAAAGGATAAAAAGGGTTTTAAGTTTGGTTAAAGGCGAAAAAGCAGATCTTTGACCATTTTAAAGGGAATACTGTTCAAGGGGTTTTTACCAGGGTTTTTGGCCTAATTGTGAAGAGAAAATTTTAGCTCATGAAGCCATCAAAACGGCTCGGGTATACTATCTTCGCAACGATCTTGGACAAAAAGGGAAAAGTTTGAGAGGGGCCCTTCTGAGGCCCCCGGGCACCTTAGACTTTTTTTTTTTCTTCTTTTTTTTTTGTATGGGGGTTTTTGATTCATCACTTACCAAACCTAGGTTGGGACTTTGGGTTTTAAAGGGGTTTTCAAAAAAATATGTGTCAGGGAAAGAACTTGTTGCCACGACACACACTGATAATCAAACTTTTCCCCAAAGTTGAAAATTTTGAAAAAAAAAAAGGGGCCCAAATTCGGGGGAATTTTCAGATGGAAGAAAAGACAAGAGGAATAAGATAAATCTGTTTTTGACATAAAAAAATAAAAAGTTAAAAAAAAAGAGAAAAAAAGAAAAGAAAAAACAGTGAAAACCCAAGGGAAAGGGGTAAGAAGGATTTTGGGTTAAAAAGGGGAAAAAATTTTGGGGAAACAGCAGGGAAAAAGACGAAATAAGAACCCGGAAATTTTTTTTTAAAGAAGGCATATAAAAAAAGTCTGGAACGAGAAATAATACATCAGACCCGGGAAAATAAAAAAAAAAAAAAAAAAAGCAGAAACAAAAGTTAAATAGAAAAGAGGATATTTCAGCGGGGAATTTAAAAGGGAAAGGGGGAAAAGTAAGACGACTTTTTTTTTTTTTCTTTTTTTCTTCGGGAAAAAAGCTTTTTACATTTGGGGCATGGGGACGGGAAGAGGGGGGGGGGGGGGGGGGGGGGAAGTGTGAACATTTTTTTTTTTCTTTCCCTCGTGAGCTGCGAAATTTTCCCCAATTTAAACTAAAAGATGAAAGAGGACCTATCTGCAGTACATGTCTTTCAGGAAAAGTGACTGACTTCTGCACCAGTCCATAGCAAAAAAACAAACAACCAACCAACCTTAGGGTATAATATTTTCACTGTCTGTGTCTGTCTCCGTCAAATCATCATTGTGTGTCGTTTCACAGAGCGGGGGTTTTTGTTTTGTGTTTTAAAAAAAATCTTTTTTAATTCAATTGCCCCTTAACGGTTTGGGTTTCCCGGGGATAGGACTGTTCGCAACGTTTAGCTTGCTTTGGATTATTTCCTTTGTATGATTTTGAAAAAGGTTTAAATATTTTTCCTTTTTTTACCCAACCCCTTTAAACCCCAAAGCCCCGCCCCTGCCTACATACTACTCCCCCCCTTCCTCGCAATACTTTGAGCTGATTGTGGAAAAAGGGTAATGTTTCTTTTTTAAAAGTGGTTTTGGGGGTTTTTTTAGTTGTCTTTTTACACCCTGATGTACGAAAAATTCCCCAAACGCATTCGTGCTTTTAAGTCCGGGAAATAAACTCCCCAACAAATTTTTTCATTAAATTTGAAAAAAAAAACAACAAAAAAAACAAAAAAAAAAACAAACCGCCATTTTGGGGGCACAAACCCGTGTTATATGTAGTACTATTTTCTAACGGACCAAATGCCTTTTTGGAATTGCATTTTTAAAACCCGGGAGGAATAAGCAGGGGGGGGGGGGGGGGCCCCTGGGTTCGTAGATAAAATTCAAAACTCTTGTCCCCCCTTTTTTTTGGTTTTCATTGGGGGAAAATGCCCTTTTTTGGGGCCCGTCCCAAAACCATCTGCCCCAAAAAAGACCCAAAAAGGTTCCAAACAGTGCTGGGGGCTGTTTTCGGGAAACCCCCCAATTAGGGAACAAACCATTTTTTCCCCTGAAACCTGTGTACTGGCTTTCTGTCGGGGTAAGAATTTAAAAACACAATGTTAAAGCTGCTTTTCCCCCGTCGTGGTTTGCTCCCTCCCTATCTAAATTGAACTCTTCTTCGCTCTCCCCCTTAAAAATTCTCCTTTCTCCTTCAGATGATCCGTTCTCCTTTCTTTTTTTTTTCTGTCGAATAAAATTTTTGGTCAGGTTGTCTCCCCAAACCGGGGTTTAAACCTTAGGGAAACCCTTTCCCCACTTAAATGACTTCCATTCTTTTTCCCCACGGTTTCCTTCCCAAATGTTCCCTAAAGACCCATTTTTCCAAAACTTTTCGGACCCCCCATCTCCCTTTTCCCCCTCACATACTGTCCTTCCCCTCCCTTCGTTGTTCCCCCCAAAATACCCCACCCCTTTGGACGGTTCAAATCTCTTTCGTGTGTGTGGGTGTGTGTGTGTGTGTGGTGTGTTTTATTATTCTTTTTCTTTTTACTTGTTTGTTTGATCTTTCAATCAACCTATTATCAAAAATTTGGCGTTAATGGGGCCTTTGAGCTCAAAAGGGAAAAAGCGTAAACAATTATAATTAAAACGAAACCCGGGGAAATTTAAATGCACAGCCCGGGAGTACGGGAAATGTCTATGACAAGAAAAAATTTGGCGCCGAAAATTTAGAGTTGTCCTTTTTTGCCCCCTACCCCCAAAGAGGTCTTTTGCTTTCTGGTTTGCATTAAACCCCTTGAAATGGAATTTAAAGGGGAACAGAAGTTGGGAATTTTGAAAAACCACGGGCCCAAAACATGGGGGTCTTTTGCTCCCCATTTTTTTTTTTAATTCATATGAAAATTTAAACCCGTTGTGTGGGGTTTTTGGGGTGATTCGGGGACACTGTGACGGGCCTTTGGGCGATTGCCATTTGGGTTTAAAACGCCGTCTCCTGTCGACACGGGGGGTTTGTAAAGGGGCCTCCCTGCCCCCCTCCCCCGAAAAATAACTTTCCCCCTTTTTTTTTGGCCTTTGCTAGACCTCTTAGCCCGGGTGGGGGGCTTCCCCAAGGTGGGTGATGTTTTTAGCTTTCACCCCATTGCGCTGTTGAAGTCCCGGTGGCTGGCCCTGTCTTTTGGAAGGGAAGCCTTGCCCGTACGGTTGCACGGACTCGTGATTGGTTTGCACAGGCACGGACAGGCATTACTAAAGTCGCCCTTTCCGGGAAATTTTTCCGGGAAAAATGCTAGGACCCGGTTCTCCCAGACCCAAAATCCCTCCAGTTTGCTGAACAAAGTAAGTAGCACATAGCAACATTGGATATATACCCTGGCAAAAAGGAAAAACTTTTTCTTTTGCAAAAACGAGGCCAGGACACCTTTTTCCCAATCTCGAACTGGCCTGTCAAACGTTGAAAGGGGACGGGTTTGGGGCTTTTAAAGGCTTAATATTTTACTGATCCCCCAAATATCCTCATTTTCGGGCAGCTCATCTCCCCCACTTTTGCCTCACTTTTTTGGGTTGGAGAATGTTTCTGTAGAAACCGCCCCTAGCCAGTTCGTTTTTAATCGCAAACACGTTGTGTCCATTTTTTCCACAAGGTTTGCTGGGGAAACGGGCTCATCTTTACATGCGTTTTGCGTGGGTTGGGTTTTAGTCGCGGGCTTTTGTGCTGTCCCCCCAAAAGGAAAAAAGGCTTGACCCCCCTGAAAAAAAAGTGTCAGCTATCATTTTTGGGGGTGGAGCTAATTGCCCCCAGGGAAAGTATTCCTTTCTTTAGTTGTTGGTCGCTCGTCCAAAAGTTGAAGGTGTATGGTTCGTTACCCCTTTTCGGGGAAAAATTTAAAAGATAACGTTTTGCCCTCCGACGGTAGCAGTAAAAGCTTGCCCTTTTTTTTTTAGCAAAATTTAAAGGGAAACTTTGCGGGGGTTAAAAACCGCTTCATCAAAATTCCTGGGGGTAGGTTAACCTGGACAAACCAGCTTCATTTTAAAAGGGATGTTGGTTCAAAACCCCAAGTGGGAAAAAAGCTTGATGCCCGAGAAAACCCCTCTCCTGTTTAAGCCATCTATTCTGGGGCCAAAAGGAACCCAGAACTTTTTTTTTTTGTAAAAAAGGGGTTTGTCAAAGCCCATATTTTTCGTTTTGGCCCAAAATTTTTTAACACTTATAAAAAACGAGGGGGAAAAAAAATTTCAATCCCCAACACACAAAAAAAAAACCCGTAACAAATAAAAAGCGAATTTTTAACGAAAAACAGTGGTAAAGCAAAAATAGAAACGAATGCAATGTTTAACGCAAAAATTTGCCCACCAGGTTTTAGGCCCCCTTTTTTCCCGTTTTTAAACCAGTTTAAAACGCAACCAAATTTTGACGTCACGATTGGTGACGTTGACTGATAACAAAACCAAAAATTTTTGGCCCTACCTAAACCATGTCTGCAGAGCCGAAAGATAATGACAAAAGTAACTCGGGAAATCTTCAGGCAACAGTCATGCATGATTTCTTTAATCACCATGACCAGCAAGACAAAAAAACCAGGAATCTTGGTTCCCTTTTCCCAAAGGGCCGCCAAAGCTCAAATCAAAGGAGAAACATGTTTCAGGCAAAAGTCAAAAGTAGGGGTAGTTGCATCGGGAACTCGATTAGGAAGCAAAAAAAACCAAAACCCCGGGGGAAAAGTCGGGAAAAATTTGGAAAAACCCAAACTAGTGTTTCCTTTTCATTTTTCGGGGGAGTATTAAGTGAAAAAGACGTGTGATCGTGTGGTGTTTTCAACAGAGAAGTTAAATTTTTCCGCAGTGACCAAAGGGACCACCTCACGGTTTTTAATATTTTTTACGGGGGGAAAAAAACCCCATAAAAATTGGTCAAGGGGGGTAAACCAAAATTTTGTCTTTTTTTCTTGTCCTTTAACAACTTTCCCCACTCCATAAAAGCTTTTCGTTTTATCAAAACTTTTAAAAAACACCGACATAAAAATAAACGTAAACTTTAATACAATTTTTTGGGGTTTTAATACCCCAACATTTTTTTTAAAGTCTCCAAACGCCAAAAATTTTCTGATAATCTGCCCTGAACGCCTTTTAAACGGACTGCTGACTGTCCCTTGTTTGAGGCTGTTTGCCAAAGGGGACGTTTTGCGACATGATGGGCTGGGGTTTACACCCCGTCTTTGTCTACGGGGTATTTCTTCGATAAAGACTGCACCCGCGGAAATTTCTTTTATATTGTTGGAAAATATTTGGGCCCCAAGGTGGGCCTATCCTGGGATTGGGGGCCCAAACCCCTCGGGGGGGGGAATTTTCGACCCAAAACCTCTTTACGAAACGGCGCCTCCCTTGCTTGAGCTAACAGAAAAGCACCCCTGTTGGCGCAAACTTCAGTCTTTCCCCCTTGCCTTTTTAGTAAAAACCATCAGTCACTAATTTTTTTCTTTTTTTCAGTTTTCCCGATTTTCCTTTGGGTTCATGCTATGTGAAAACCTGGCCCCCCGCGATTTTGGGCAAGGGATCTTACTTTTGGGAACAAATTTTTGGCATTAAAAACACAAAACCCCAAGATTTACTATGCTATATTCCCCCTTCGGTGGATTTTTCGCTGTTTTCTTAGTGGGGTTTCACCTGTACCAGTTTCCCCCCGCCTTTTTTTTTGGGAGATATTTGTCGTAAACCCCTGTAAACAGATGTGCTAAAGGTAATACTTTCCGGTTTTTCTACTAAAGAATGGGGTTTTGCCGTGGGAGGGGTTTCTCATGGGGGGAGTGGGGGTTTTGGGTCCTCAAGTTCAGGTCCCTACAAACCCCCAAACCCATTTTTTCTCCCATTTGGGTTTGGGGAGGGATCTACCCCGGTCCTCAGGTAATGTAAACGTCCATACTAAAATTACCTCATTTTGCAGTCATTAAGCGTGTCGGTTTTGGGGTTTTTGATCTTTTCTATTCTTCGTGCGTGAGTGTTTTAAAAATTAAAAATTACAAAAAACCAAAAGTTCCCCACTATAATTTAAAATAGAAAATTTTTTTACTATATCCTTAGCGATTTCTAATTAGAAAGCAGGACAGGTTTCTTTTGGTTGTTCACTAAAAGTGTTAAAGTTCCCAAACCCTGATGGACGCCTTTGCCCTTCAAGGCTTTTTAAAAAGGGCCCGCCGAAAAAAAATTTGGTTGTTTAAGACCCACAAACATTGTTTGTTTTTTCTTCAGAAAGTCTACCCTTTTTTCTTTTTTTTCCTGGGGTTGGGATGTGTTAGATTTAAAAAATCGGGGGGAAGGGGAGGGGGGGGGGGGGGCCCAAAAGACATAATCAAATCAAATGAAAATTTGGGGGTTTAAAGAGGAAATATGTAAAAAAAAAAAAAAAAGTCAGGAGCCGTGGAAAATTTTAATGAACACTTTGCATGACCAAATGAAATTATTTGTTATTTAGGGTAAACAAAGGAAAAAAGGGCCGGGAAGAAAGGGTAGTAACCTGGAAATAAAAAAATTAAAATGAAAAGTTATACAAGATAAGGAAGAAAAAATAAAAAATTTATATAGATAAGGAACCCAAATTTGGGGCGTTTTAAATTTCACCTTGGAATTAAGAAAAACCCCCCAAAAAAAAATTAAATCGAAGGGAATAAAACCCAAGGGAAAAAATTTTAAAAGCAACCAGGGGCCGAATAAGATTCGGGCCGGGAAGTTCAATACCCTTTCAGAGAAAAATAAAAAACCAAAGAAATTTTTTGGAAACCAGAAACAAAAAAATATTTTCCTATGGCCAGAACCCAAAATTCCCCAGATCTATCCCAAAATTTTTTTTGGGGAATGAGGAGAGGGAAGCGATCCCACACATGAAAACTCCCAAAAACCCCTAACCTTTTGGGGGGTTTTTTTTGGGTTGTTTTTTTTTTTTTTTTTTTTTTTTTTTTTTTTTTTTGCGGGCCACACCCTAAAAATTGGGAAAAAAGGCGGAGGGTTGGTCACGGGATTTTCAGTTTTAATTCTGGAGGACACAAAACTTAGGGCAAAACCCAAAAAATTTAAACAAAGTATGTAAAGTGATGAGGCAGAGGTCTTTCCAAAAAAATTTTTCCCCTTTCGGGTCATCAAAAAAAATTTCTTGCACTGACGGGGGAAAAATTCGAAATTCCAAATTGAAAATCCCCGGGCCCAACCCGGGGACCTTCCTTTTTGGGGGAAAGGAAGTGGTTGGAAGGGGGCCCACATGGGGGGCCGGGAACCCGGGTCGTGAAAGGCCCACGGGGGAAATTGCAAAAATTGGCAGGCCATCAAATCCCCGGAATCCCCCAACAGCCTCAAGTCCGGCCGACGTCGTAAACTGCAAATGCAAAGAAAGGCGGGCCCTTGGCGCCGGTTCTGCTTCTGTCTTCATCTGTGTTTTTCTCGCTGCAAAAGGGCCACCCCCTTTAGCATGTGTGATGAACAACGACGACGCGGGGGGTCGACGGGTTTAAAAAGGGTAATGGGCTCTTAAATGAAAGATTGCACGGGAAAGGAGAACGGGTAAAAGAAATTGTTTTTGACTTTGGGTAAAACATTTCTTATTAGGTTTTTTTGTTTAAGGGACAGGGGCTTTTAAAATCACAGCCTAAACGGGGAGAAAAATTATTAAAAATGTTCCCTTACAGGAAAGGCCCGTATGTTAAACCCCTATCAAGAAAGCCCTAGGAATAAAAAAAAAAGGAAGTCGGAGGTTTGAAATTTTTTTAAATTCATTAGGCACAAGGGGCAGGCAATAACAAAAAGAAAACAACCCCGGGGCACATCAAACAGGTTGGCCGATGCAACGGGTTTTGGGGGGACGGCCCCCCATTTTGGCCTAACGGCCCCCCAAGGGCCCGTGTATTTTTTTTTCCCCACATGATAAATTTATGGTTTGGGAATTTACAATAAATTTAAAACAAAAAAAATTTTTAAAGGGAAAAAACCATATAGCAAATTCTTGCCACCCCAAACAGGGGAAATTTTTGGGGCCCCTTTTGTATCATTTTAAAATGCACCTCCCAGTAAACTTAATTTTTAAAACCCGGGCCTGACAAAAGAACAAACATATTACAAAAAAACAGGGACGCTTTTTAAACCTCTTTGGTCTTTTTCGGGCAAGACAAAAAACAGTCTAAAAATAAAAAGGAAAACGGGAAAAAAACCCGTTACTTACCCCCCTCATATGGGCGCTAAACCCCGGATTTTAAATGGACTTAGGTCAAAAAAGTGTAGTCCTGTGTAGACGGGAACCCATCGCACTGATATTGCACACTCGGAATTTTGCGATCCCTTTCAAGTATAATTAGGGAAACTAATCCGGCTCACTAAATCGCCTTCATTTTTTAAATAAACAAAAACTGTTGGAACGCTCGTAACCCCCCCAAACCCCCCCGCCCGGGGAAAAAATTAAAAAATTTTTTTTAAAAAAAAGGAAACCCCCAAAAAAAAAAACCCTTTTTTGGGGGGGGAAAAAAAGGGGGGTTTTTTTTTAAAAAAAAAAAAAAAAAAAAGGGCCCCTAAAAGGAAACCCCCCGGCCCCCTTTTTTTTTTTAAAATTTGGGGGGGGGGGAAAAATTTTTTTTGGGCCCCGGGGTTTTTTTCCCCCGGGCCCCCCGGGGGGGGGGGGGGGGGCCCCTTTTTACCTTTTTTCCCGGGCCTTTGGGGGCCCCCCGGGGGGGGGGTTTTTTTTTAAAAAGATTTTTTTTGGGGGGGGGGGTTTTTTTTAAAAATAAAATTTAAAAATTTTAAAGGAAAAAAAAATTTTGGGGAAAATTAAAATAAAAAAAAAAGGGAAAAAAAAAAGGGGGAAAAAAAAAAAAAAAAAAAACCCGGGGTTTTGGGGGTTTTTTTTTTAAGGGGGGTTTTGGGAAAAAAGGTTTAACCCCCTTTTTTAAAAATTTTTTTTAAAAATTAAAAAATTTTTTAAAACCCCGTAACCCCAATTTAAAAAAACCCTTAAAAAGAAAAATTTTTTGGGGGGGAAAAAAAAAAAATTTAAACCCCCCCCGGGGGCCCCCCCTTTTCCCCGGCCCCGGGGGCCCCCGGGGGCCCCCCCCTTTTTTTTCCCCCCCCTTTCCCCCCGGGGGGGGTTTTTTTGGGCCCCCGGGGGCCCCGGGGGGGGGGGGGGGGCCCCCCCGGGGGGAAAAACCCCCCTTTTCCTTTCGGTTTTTCCCCTTTTTTTTGGGGGCCCCCCCCCGGGAAAATTTTTTCCCCCCCTGGGGGGTTTAAATTTTTTTTTCCCCCTTTTTGGGGGGAAAAATTTTTTCCCCCTTTTTTTTAAAACAAAAAAATTTTTTGGGTTAAAAATTTTTTTTTTAAAGGGGGGTTTTCCCCCCCTTTTTTTTTGGGGGGTTTTTTTTTTTTTTTTTTTCCTTTCCCCCCTTTTTTTTTTTTTTTTTTGGAAAAACCCCCTTTTTTCCCCCTTTTTTTTAAAATTTTTTTGGGGGGGAATTTCCAAACCCCCGGTTTTTTTTTTGGGGTTTTTTGGGGAAATTTTTCCCGGGGAAACCCGGGTTTTTTTCCCCCCCGGGGGGGGGTTTGGGGGGGGGGGGGGGCCAAAAAAGGGGGGGGGAAAAAGGGGGGGGGGGGGGGGGGGGGCCCCCCCCAAAAAGGGGTTTTTAAAAAAAAAAAAGGGGGGGGGGGGTTTTTTTAAGGGGGGGAAAAATTTAAATTTTTGGGGGGGGAAAAGGGCCCAAAGGGTTTTTGGTTTTTCCCCCCTTTGGGGGGGGGGGGGGGCGGGCCAAAACTTCCGGGGGGGGGGTTTTTTTTTTTTTTTAAAAAGGGGGTTTTTTAAATTTGGGCCCTTTTTTTTGGGGGGTTTTTTTTAAAAAAGGGGGGTTAATTCCTTTTCTTAAATTTTTTTTTTTGGGGGGGGTTTAAGGGAAAAACCCGGGGGTTCTTTTCCCCCTTTTTTTTTTTTTCCCTTTTTTTTTCCCCCCGGGGGGGCTTTGGGGGGGAAAAATTTTTTTCCCCCCCGGGGTTTTTTTTAAAGGGGGGGGGGACTTTTTTGGGGGGGGGTTTGGGGGGGTTTTTTTTTTTTTTTCCCTTTTTTTTGGGGAAATTTTTTTGGGGGGGGGAAAAAGTTTTTCCCGGGTTTTAAAAATTTTTTTTTTGGTGGGTTTTCCCCCCTTTTTTTTTTTCCCCCCTTTTTGGGGCCCCCCCAAAAAAATTTTTAAGGGGGTTTTTTCTTTTTGGGGGGGGTTTTTTTTTTTTTTTTCTGGGAACTTTTTGGGCCCTTTTTTCCCCCCCTTTTTTTTTTTTTCCCCCCCTTTTTTTTTGGGTTTTTTTTTTTTTTTCCCCCCCTTTTTACTTCCCGGGCCCCTGAAAGGGTTTTGGGGTTTTCCCCCCCAGGTTTTTTTTTCCCCCCCTTTTTTTTTTTTCCCCTTTTTTGGGTTTTTTCCTAAACCCCCCTTTTTTTTTTTTTTTTCCCCTTTTGGGTTTTTTTTTTTTTTTTTTTAAAATTTTCCCCCCTTTTTTTTGGTTTTTTTTTTTCCCCTTTTTTTAAAAACCCCCCGGGGTTCCGGGGCCCCCTTTTTTTTTTTAAAAACCTTTTAAAATTTGTTTTAAAAAGGGGTTTTTTTCCCGGGGGTTTTTGAAAAAATTGGGGATGGTCTTTTGGGGTTTTAAACCCCCCCAAAAAATTTTTTTTTTGGGGGGAAAAAAATTTTCCCCTTTTTTTTGGGGTTTTTTTTTTTTTCCCTTTTTGTTTTTTTTTGGGGGGTTGGGCCCCCCCCTTTCCCCCCCCTTTTTTTTTTTTTGGGGTTTTTTCTTTTAAAAAACCTTTTTAAAAAATTTTTTTTTTTTTTGGGGGGGCCCCCCTTTTTTTTGGTTTTTGGGGGAAAAAAAAAACCCCTTAACCTTGGGGGGAAAAAAAACCCCCCCCGGGCCCCCCCCCCCGGGTTTTTCCCCATTCCCCTTTTTACCCTTTTTTTGGGGGGTTTCCCCTAAAAATCCCTTTTTTTTTAAAGGGGAAAAAAAATTTTTCCTTTTCTTTTTGGGGGTTTTTTTGCCCTTTGGTTTTTCCCCCCCCTTTTTGGGGGTTTTTTTGGGGGGGGGGGAAACCCCCCCCCTTTTTTTCCCCCCCTTTTTTGGGGGAAAACCCCCCCCTGGGGGGCTTCCCTTCCCCCAAATAGAAAATTTTTTGGCCCTTTTAAAGGTTTTTTTGGGGGTTTTCCCCCCCAAAAAAAAAGGGGAAAGGGGTTTTTTTTTGGGGTTCCCCCTTTTTTTTAATTTTTACTTTTGGGGTTTTTTTAAAAAAACCCCCCGGGGGGAAAAAAGGGGGGGTTTGGGGGGAAAAAAAAAAAAAAAAATTTTTTTTTTTTTCCAAAAAAGGGCCCCCCGGGGGCCCGGGAAAAAAATTTTTTTTCCCCCCCTTTTTTGGGGTGTTTTGGAAAAAACCCCCCCTTTTTTCCCCCCCTTTTTTCCCCCCCCTTTTCCCCAAAAACCCGGGGGTTTTAAAAAAAACCCCCCCGGAAAAACCCCAAAATTTGGGGGAAAAAAAATTTTTTTTTTTTTCCCCCTTTTTTTTGGGGGGTTTTTTTTTGGGTTTTTCCCCCCAAAAAAAAAAGGGTTACCCTTTCCCCCAAAAAAAAAAAGGGGGGAAAAAAATTTAAAAAAAAAAATTTTAATTTTTTCCCGGGGGGAAAGGGCCGGGTTTTTTTTTTAAGGGGCCCCTTTTTTTTGGCCTTTCCCGGGGTTTTTTTTTGGGGGGGGGGGGTTTGGGGGTTTTTTTTTTTTTTGGGTTTTTTTTTTTTGGGGGGGGTTTTTTTGGGGGTTTTTTCCCCCCAAAAAAAAAACCCAAAAAAAGGGGGGGGAAAAAAACCCCCCCCGGGGGAAAAACCCGATTTTTCTTAAAACCCCTGAAATTTTTTTTTTAAAAAACCCCCCAAAAAAAAAAATTTTTCTTTTTTCCGGGGGGGTTTTTTTTTTTTGTTTTTTTTGGGTTTTTTTTTTTGGTTTTTTTGGGGGGTTTTTTTTTTTTGGGGGAAAAAACCCAAAAATTTTTTAAAAAAAGGGGGAAAAAAAAAAATTTTTTTTTAAAAATTCCCCCCCCTTTTTTTTTTAAAAAAATTTTTTTAAAAAAAACCAAAAAAAAAAAATTTCCCCCCTTTTTTAAATTTTAAATTTTTTTTTTAAAAACCCCAAAGGGGTTTTAAAAAAAAAATTTTTTTTTAAATTTTAAAAAAAAACCCCTTTTTTAAATTTTTAAAAAAAAAAAAAAAAATTTTTATAAAAAATTACAAAACCTTTTTAAAATTTTTTCCCAAAAAATTTTAAAATTTTTAAAAAACCCTTTTTAAAAAAACCCTTTTTAAAAAACCCCCCTTTAAATTTAAAAATAAAATTAAAAATTTTTTTTAAAAAAAAAAGGGAAATTTTTTCAAAAACCCCTTTTTTAAATTTAAATTTTAAAACCCCCCAAAACAATTTTTTTTTAAAAAAAAAAAACCCAAAACCCCTTTTTAAAAAAAACCCCAAAAACCCCCTTTTAAAATTTTTTTTTAAAAAACCCCCTTAAAGGGGGAATTTTTGGGGAAAAACCCCCCCCAAAAAAAAAATTGATGGGCCCCCCCAAAATTTTTTTTTTTGGAAAAACCCCCAAATTTTTTTCCATATTTGAAAAAAAACCCCAACCCCCAAAAATTTAAACATATTTGAAAAAAACCCCCTTAAAAAGGTTTTTTTTTAAAACCCAAACCTTTAAATTGGGGTTTTTAAATTAAAAACCCCCCAAAAAAAAATTTTTTTTTCCCCCCCAAAAATTTTTTGAAACCCCCCCAAAAATTTTTTTTTTAAAAAAAACCCAAACCCCTTTTTTTAAAAAACCCCCCCCCTTTTTTTTTTTTAAAAAAACCTCCCCCTTAAAATTTTTTTTAAAAAAAAAACCCCAATTAAAATTTTAAATTTAAAAAAAACCCCTTTTTAATTTTTTAAAAGGAAAAAAACCCTACACCTCACAATTGATCATATTTGATAGATGACAACCTACACTTCCAATTGGACATATTTGATAGATGACAACCTACACCTCACAATTATGAATATTTGATAGATGACAACCTACACTTCACATTGGATCATATTTGATAGATGGCAACATACACCCCACAATTGGACCATATTTGAGAGATGACAACTCACACTCACAATTGATCATATTTGATAGATGACAACCTACACCTCACAATTGGACCATATTTGACAGATGACAACCTACACCTCACAATTGGACCATGTTTGACAGATGACAACCTACACCTCAAAATTTGAATCATATTTGATAGATGACAACCTACACCTCACAATTGGACCATGTTTGACAGATGACAACCTACACCTCACAATTGAATCATATTTGATAGATGACAACCTACACCTCACAATTGGATCATATTTGACAGATGACAACCTACACCTCACAATTGGATCATATTTGATAGATGACAACCTACACCTCACAATTGAATCATATTTGATAGATGACAACCTGCACCTCACAATTGGATAATATTTGATAGATGACAACATAAACCTCACAATTGAATCATATTTGATAGATGACAACCTACACCGCACAATTGAATCATATTTGATAGATGACAACCTACACTTCACAATTGAATCATATTGATAGATGACAACCTACACTTCACAATTGAATCATATTTGACAGATGACAACCTACACCTCACATTGAATCATATTTGATAGATGACAACCTACACCTCACAATTGGACCATGTTTGACAGATGACAACCTACACCTCACAATTGAATCATATTTGATAGATGACAACCTACACCTCACAATTGGATCATATTTGACAGATGACAACCTACACCTCACAATTGGATCATATTTGATAGATGACAACCTACACCTCACAATTGAATCATATTTGATAGATGACAACCTGCACCTCAATTGGATAATATTTGATAGATGACAACATAAACCTCACAATTGAATCATATTTGATAGATGACAACCTACACCTCACAATTGAATCATATTTGATAGATGACAACCTACACTTCACATTGTATCATATTTGATAGATGACAACCTACACTTCACAATTGAATCATATTTGACAGACGACAACCTACACTTCACAATTGAATCATATTTGATAGATGACAACCTACACCCCACAATTGGGACCATATTTGACAGATGACAACCTACACCTCACAATTGGATCATATTTGATAGATGACAACCTACACCTCACAATTGAATCATATTTGATAGATGACAACCTACACTTCACAATTGGATCATATTTGATAGATGACAACCTACACTTCACAATTGGATCATATTTGATAGATGACAACCTACACCTCACAATTGAATCATATTTGACAGATGACAACCTACACCTCACAATTGGATCATATTTGATAGATGACAACTACACCTCACAATTGAATCATATTTGATAGATGACAACCTACACCTCACAATTGAATCATATTTGATAGATGACAACCTACACCTCACAATTGGATCATATTGACGGATGACAACCTACACCTCACAATTGAATCATATTTGACAGATGACAACCTACACCTCACAATTGAATCATATTTGACAGATGACAACCTACACCTCACAATTGAATCATATTTGCAAAATCCCAGAACTGCACGGGGAGTGCCGTTTTGACTTGGCATATCTTGTAGTCTGCAACACCTAACCGGCAAATAAGCATTTCCCTCGCCAACAGCTCCCGAGTATGATCTGGGATAATTCGAAAAGGTTCAGTATCACTATCTCGTAGCATTCGTGTTTGCTACTACTTGCCTACTATATTTCTTCAGCTTGCTTTTGTTGGCGTTTTTATAGTCCTGCAAAATTAGTCATGTTTGTTTGTTCGTTTGTTTTTTAAAGACAAATAGCATGAGTAAGGCCAGGTGAGTTTATCTTTTTTAATCGAGAAAATTGTCCCTGAAATTATCAGTGCATTCCAGATGTGCAATGTTTTAATCTTTCTACAATACCGTCAATCTTTTTGCGCAGCGAATTCGCTGCAGCAGGTCTCAAGAAATCCCTTTTGCTCGTTTTCAGCGTGTCTGGCAGAATAAGCAAACCAGAAGCCAAATACAGTAGTCCATGGCTAGCAGAAGGTTGCGTGGAACTTCATTTCTTCATAAAAACTAACATTTAGAAGGGCTAATGTAATGCAGAATAACAAATTAAATATGATATTGAGCTTAATTCGTCGGTCATATGCAAAAGTTACATTTATCAACGTCTTTTTCAAATCCGTTAACACATGAAACGAGTGAAAAATTATGAATGTACGAAAGTTTTGAGCAGAAATATTTGGAAATGATTATTTCCTGTCCGCCATCTTGCTCTTCAATATGGTGGCCGGTGCATTGATGGAACAACATTCTTACTATAGTGACTTTCTTACTAGCCATGTTTATAGCATCCCATTTAAACATATAACAGGGATGTCGGCTTCTCACACGCATCATTTTACCAACTTTGCCGTCTCTAAATTCAGCCAATTTTCAGAAAAAGTTTTGAAGCAAAATTACAGACAAAACATGAAAATACAACCGTTTTTATGCGCCACATCAAGATGGAACCTAGTTAAACCTCTTTATCACACCCCAAAACATACGAATAGACATAAAGTTTACGTATAAAACACCTAATTATTAGCGGAAATATGTGAAAATTACACTCCGTGTGGCAACCATTTCGTTTTTATTTTATTTTATTTTTATGGACGCCCATTTTAAATGAAGCAAGTGTGTGTGTGTGTGTGTGTGTGTGTGTGTGTGTGTGTGTGTGTGTGTGTGTGTGTGTGTGTGTTTCTAAAGGTCGTACGAGTTTTTACGCCGGCATAGATTTCTTCGGGGAATAAAACTCTCGTCTCGCACCGGTTCTCATATTCAGCACTTCCTCGGTAAGTTCATGGCGCAGTCAGCGATGACTTATACAGGATGAACTCGTCGTAATGTGGATTAGTGCCGTCAAGGACATGACCAGGGTAGCTCTGGGGGTGAATAGCATTGTGAAGACCTGTCAGTTGAACGTCCTTGTGCACTTTAAGATGTTTTGTACCGCCCGTCGACCAAACGTGACCGTTTTAGGGCTGTCACCGCAGACGAAAAAGAAATTGTCATGATTTGAAATACCTTCTCTCTCTCTCTCTCTCTCTCTCTCTCTCTCTCTCTCTCTCTCTCTCTCTCTCTCTCTCTCTCTGTATACATCAACAAGAAGAAACTCTATGGAGAGTTTGATAGAAGAGACTCATCAGCGAAGAGACCCCTCACGCAAGTGTTCCGGCCATTATCCCCTTACACTTAAGAGGCTGAATCCAGGTCAAGACTCCTGAATGCTTTTGCTATCAGACATAATTTAAGTGCTGTAGGAATTTCAAAGCTGTATCTCTGGTATATAGTTACGTTGGGCATCTCAGGACGTTGCCTTTTGAGGGATGTTTTGCCTATGTCGCCACCGGACACCTGTTTACAAGCAATTTACGCTTATGAAGTGCACTTTTCTTCCTCCTCGACCAGGTCCAGCTCTTTTCTCTTTTCAGCCATTGCTTTCAGGGATGTGATCCTCTGCTTACCAGAAATCAAGAGCCGCTTCATGAGATCAGACGCTGATGAGCTTGCAAACCAGCTTACTCCAACCTCTACGACTTCGGCTCGGACGCCTGATTCCCCAGGCAGCTGGCAAGGATGGTATACTCCTCATTCATGTAGATGCCAGCTTTCTTTATTCTACTTACACTTAACATTGAGCTCTATCAGTGTCATTTGTTTTGCAAACCTCTGTGGTGAAATATGTCCGGTATCTTGCCAGTTTTTTAATCATGATCTCTTCCATTCTGGAAGGCCTTCTGTGCACATCCAGTCATCCACTTCATCCAGTAAACCCAGATTCCATGTATGAAATCTCACAACTGTTCCACACTATGATTTGTGGCCTCCTGTCCTGTGCAGAACGTCGTTGCTGGAGGTTCTGGTGGTGTAGTATTTTCCCTGGCAATGCTAACTACATGTACGATCTCATTAAGCACTCGATCGTGTTTCCATGTCTACCTTCCCAGAGTTAGTGCTGTTTTGCATGAACTCAGGACTTATTCTATGGTTTGTTTGCCCGACAGAGCGGACATATAGGTCGTCTGATTTCCTCCATTTCACCAGGTTTGAATTCGAGGCCAGGAGGAGGTCATATTACAGATCTAAGACTTCTTTGGAGTGTATGTGCCCTCGTGGACCATTGCCATGATGGCCTTGCTGCACTGTCTTGTGGATTCTCTTGGCATGCCCTCTTTCTTCAACTCCTGTATAACCATGTCCCTTTTTTTTCTATTCACCTTTGACCACACACCATTTCTGTTAATCTGATTTCTGCTTGTTGGTTTGCGTGTGTCGTGAGGTTTGCCACCTCCACTGCCTCCTGAACTTTCTATTTTGTACTAGTCTTTAGCTTGGGCTACTGATGTCACAACTTTGTCTCCTTAGTCCTGGTGAGGAACCCCCGATTTTTCCTCACATTGCACTTCTCCAGAGTGAATCACATGGGTAGCTTTAGCTTTGCTTGGCGACAGTAGAGTGCAACGTTTGTAAGATCAGGAAGGACACAGAGCTATTTCCAATTGTATCTGTTGATTCCACTGTGCTGGTGCTGATATTGCATGTCGGCGGAGGCCAGAGGAGCTGCGGGATCAGCGTGACCAGTGGGCACCAGACCTTGTATTTGGCAAGTACGCCCAAATGGTCCATTATCTGCAGGCATTTTTCAGCCATTTGCTTCGTATCCTTTTCCATCTTTGTGTCTTTCAAGGAGTCGTCATTTCATCTTCGAGGGCTCTTGAATCGCTTCTTCTGTTATTCTTAGAATGACATGGTTGGCTACAGTGAAGTGGCTGTTTCAGCTACTTTCTCTTTCCACATGCACACGCACTTCTACTCGCGCGCTTATGCACAGGCACATACATGCGCACATACATACACATACACACACACACACACACACACGTGCACACACATATACGCGCACACATAACACACACAACACGCACACATGCATGCGCGCACACACATATACACACACATGCACTCACGCACACACACACATGGGACCGTGCCCACACATCCATACACACATGTGTACATTCACTACACACACACATAAAAAAATGGAAGTTAGGCACTCAAGGTCTGACCAGCGCGTTGGGCTAATGCGTAGGTCAGACATCTGCTAAGTCGTAACCACGAAACCCTCTTCTTCAATTCTCTCATCTTAGTTGTTAATTCATTTATCCATCAGCTTAAAATCATGCGTAGTGAGGTCTCAAAACTTAGCGGATGTGGGTGTAGCGTATATGGACTAGTCCGCACGCAGTGATGCCTCCTTGATGAAACTGAAACTGAAACTCCGCAGGAAGAAGCTTCATGATTTCTTCGGTGTGAGATTCAGCCTGTACGGAGCATCTGACTTGTCTAAATGCTTCAGTATTTTGTGTCTCTTTTTTTTTTTTTTTGGTGGAAAGCGCTACTGAGTCATCCATGGGGGCTTTTAGAAGGAGCTTTTGGTATCCATTGCCGAGGTCTGCGTAACCTGTACAGCTCATGGCAGCTTTCAAGAGTTTCTTATTTACCAACACAAACAATATTGGAGAAATTGCGCTATCCATTGCTTTGCCAACTTCCTCACTGATCCGGTCTTTTGTGTAATATACTTGCTTGGAAAACGCCAACATTAAAATTTACCATGGGCACATAATTATACGTATGCATGCACAAACGCATACACACACGGACAACAGAACTGTGTGATCACATAGATTTACTTTTTTTTTTGGGGGGGGGGGGGGGGGGGCAGATGTTGGTTAATAACAAATGAACATTTGTGCATCGGAAGTCAACGTTTCCACCTATTTGCACGGGCCAACAGCCTCTCCGAACATGGTGTTTCGATTGATTTCGATCCCCTTTGATTGTACTTGTTTGCATCAAGCATTACGAACGTTACCACTAACTGTACTGTGACGTCAAACCTATAATTGTTGCGCATGAAAACGACATAAAAACTGGCATGTCACAACGTAAAAAACTATTGTAATGAGAGAAAGGAAATGTGTACACACCGTGCAGAACAACGTGGCCACGAGAGGGGCAACATGCACCAACGTGGCCGACGGTTAGAGAAAATGGCGCGCGGTGGCTTCCTGGCAGTGTCAGGCCTGTGAAGTGTGGAGCGGGGTTCTTCCCTCCTCCCAGGCCCCTTGTGGGCAGAGCTGTTGTGGCTGAGCTCGCTCCTGTTGTTATGTTCACTTTAAGTCCAAGACCAGTTCTGCTCGTGAAATGCCCTCTAACCCATGCTAGCATTCGGTGAGTTATGCGAGAAAGGAGATTCTCAGCACACGTTATAGCTTACTTGTTTGTATGTTGCCATTCTCTGGCCTGAAGTCTTTTAAGTAGTTAGGAAAACACGAGGTTTCAGATTTGTTTAGGAGATAGAATAGTGTACTATTTCTTCTCTTTCTTTTTTCTTTTCATTCTTGACAAATGATCGGTCGTGCCGCGAATGCCAAAATGACCGCTAACCTAACTTAAGAGTAATCTTATTTCCATTAGATTTCAGCGTTAAAAAGTACTGGAGTTCATGGTGATTGAGGTTACGGCCAACAATGGTCTCCAGAGCAGAAAGAGAGTCGGTGGAGAATGAAAAAATTCTTTTGTCCCGACGGGCAGTCGCTATAATGCCAGTACGGAGGCTGTGATTTCGGCAGTTTAGTCGAGTCGGAAGAATGTGATTTCAGACATTCTTGAGCATAAGCAGCTGAGTAGTAAGCTTCAGAAGCAGATTCTTTTTCAGACTTCAAACCGTCAGTAAATATATCCTTTGACAGGATGGACATTTTGAACAAAGTTAATCTTATATGCCAGAAACCTGATGGTAATCAACCAGAAACAGGATCTTCAGTGTTACGAATGTCCTAGCTGGATTGACTGGACATTCTGGAAGGTTACAGACAACCCAAAATCAATGTCAATGTTCTGCACATGAAAAAGAATACGTATTCCAAAATTGCTGAACAGTACCGGGACTACCGGGATTTAAAAGAAAAAAAGAGAGAAAACACACACACACACACACACACACACACACACACACACACACACACACACACAGTCAATGCAAGATTTTAAGTTTTAAGAGCATAGGTACAAACAAAAGTTGGAAGTGAGATCTGTCGGGGACGGGGAGATGATTCCACCGCCTCTGGTCACTGACTGAGTGCAGATTGCCCCCGACTGAGTCGAAGCCAGTGACAGTGTTGAGATAGAGATTTATAAGAGAAGAAAGCCATACACAGCCACAGAACACAAAGTCGAGGTCCAGTTTGAAACACTCACTGCGTGTTTTAAGGTGGAGAAGATTTTCCTATCGTTCATCAATCTATACGTGACGCAACTCGCAGAATATCCATTGCTTTCTTACATGGCATGATGTGACTTTTGAAGTTGAGTTTAGATTAAAAAAATATCTTCCAGACAAGAGGTTTCTTTTACGCTAGAACGGATTTTTCCAGACTGGCTTCGGGGTCAGCCCAATGTTTTAAAAAGATAGTGAAAGCTGGTAAACCGAGTTCCAGTACAAAGGGAAAGTATTTGGCATCGTCCATTGTCGGACCCTATCAATGCAAAGCTGGAGTCAGCATTGTACGTCTTCATCAGTGGCTCCATCTCCTATCGTGCAAAGCCATCAGTGAACACGGACAATGTGGAGTCTGATTTACTGCTTGTTAGTAACTCTGACAGGTAAGCGAGGAGGGGGAAAGAAGGCTCATGAATGTCAGAGAACGTACGTTGTGTTTGACGTTTGACGTTGACGTAAATGGCTCCACTTCTTCAAATATACGTGTCGCGCAATTCATGTGTGCACGTTATTGCAAAAATTACGAGATGCTCTTTTACCGTCTTAATATATGAATGTCGTTGTTCATGCATATCATTTTTTTTTCTTTGAGAGAAAATAAAAGAAGAAGAAGAAGAAGATGCGTTTGCGTTTCTTTTTTGAAATCTTGCTTCCGGGAAGATTAGGACTGCCAGCTATGGGCTGGGGGTATGTGTGTGTGTGTGTGTGGGTGTGTGTGTGTGTGTTGATTCAGGCCTCATTATAAGCATTATTTGTAGGAATTTTCTTTCCGGGTCCGTGTCAACTCAGACCTAAATGTGCTACGGGCATTAAGGGAGATTTGAACCACACAGTCGAGTCTTATCCATGTAGTGGACTCGATTTTTTCAGAGGATTGCTCAAATCCCTGAAAAACCACTTAAAGTGTCTGCATCTCAGGTCCGGTTGACGCCGGGATTTATTACAAAAGGAAGTGCAGAGCAACGCCTGTCATATAGCCTCACGCCGAGGTGAAACGCCATGGCATCATCTTTGTCCAATCGGACCATCATAAAAATAGTTCAAATTTTTCAAGCTGTTCGAGTTTCCTACCACGTCTGTATCAGTGGTGAGTCAATGGCGTGGCCGTCGTCTGTGTCGGCAAGTTCATAGTCCATGAGCCACCCTGTACCCCTATTCACCCTATGAGGGAGTTTTTGGGACTAATATTGCAAGATAGCCTGGGACCCTTAGCTATTCAAATCAGGTTGTCTGCACTTTATCCCTGGCGCCATAAGGTCTTGGTGCACTGATGAAGTTGGGTGACGATAAAAAAAACGGTTCGCGCCCCAGCGTATGGATGAATGGTCTCTATTTTCAATCCTTAAGGTTTAGAGCCAGAACACATGACTTTCAAAAGGCATAAACTCATGATAACAATAATAATGATGATGATGATGATGATACTGATGACGACGACGACAACAACAACAACAACAACATAGCATTCATAAGTCGCAATCTCTTGCATCAGCTGCTCCTTACGCTGTCCTGTACACGCCATAGCAATAAAACACATGCTGCACTTCCTTATCCCCCCCCCCTTCCCCCATCCCCCACCCAACAGCAATGCATAGACTCTTAACTGCAAAGCCTACCCCCCCCCCCCCCTCCTACATTTCACATCCCTACCACTCGCACACAAAGCATAGACCATAACTCAGGGGAACGCTCTGAATAACAGATATTCCTCTTTTCTTTCATCCTTTCTTTGTTTCTTTCTGTCTGTCTGTCTGTCTGTCTGTTTGTCTGTCTTTATTTCTGCCTTGCACTTTTTTTTTTTCCTAAAAAGAGATGAGATGTCACACGGATTACACTGTGGTGAGTTCAAGACATTTGGTGGAGGTAAACCTGCAACTGCATTCTCCAATGTCTTCATTTCAGCTTCTTGGACGTTTCAAGAGTTTTTGTGTTGTAGTGTTGTCGTCGTTATTGTTGTTGTTATTGTTGTTTTGGTTGTTTTTCGTTATCATTATTGTTATCAGTATTATTATTTATAGAATGTTTTTGTTATTGTTGTTTTGATTGCTGTCGTTATCATTGTTGTTATCAGTATTATTATTATTATTATTATTATTATAAGAATGTTCACTTCTACGTCTTTCTTGTCCCTTTTCTGTATGGTTCCATTCCTTTCCCTGAACAACTCAAGAGAAAGTATCTGTCACTACTCCTCCCACCGACACAACACAGAGCGAAATCATTCCTTTTGTCGTCTGTCTGTTTTTTTTTTTTTTTTTTTTTTTTTTTTGCATTTTATTTTGTTTATTTGTTATGTCTGAAGAAAACCTACAGGTTGATGCGTGTCCGAGTACCTTTTGTTTTAAATCTAAACCCACTGCCCCCGCAATTGTTTGGCAGATCAGCAGCTCAGCTTTTATTCTCTGATATCAATCCTCCATCACCCACCCCAACTTGCCCCCCCCCCCCCCTCCCCAAACCCTCCTGGTAAATCTACTTTTGAATTTCTGTGTTGTTGTGTTTTTCCTGTTACGGGTTTTTGTGTGTGTTTTTTTCCCTGTTTTTGTCTTGTTTTGTTTAATCGGATCTTTTGTTATCGAATCGCGTCTTCCTTTTTTCTTTCAATCTTGGTTTGAATTAGCATGCTGTGTTTTGTTCTCTCTTGTCTCGTTTTTCTTTCTTTCTTTTCTTTTTTCTTTTTCTTTCTTGTTTATGGTTTTGTCTTTTTTTTGTCCTGTCACGTCATCCTTTGTTCTGTCACGTCATCCTTTGTTCTGTCACGTCATCCTTTGTTCTGTCGTCTTGTTCCTTGATCTTTTCTTCTCCAGCCATATTTTATTTCTCACATGTGCAATAAGTCAGTCTATGTTTATAGTGACATTGTTCTGGTTGTCTGTGTGTGTCTGCCACTGTGTGTGTGTGTGTGTGCGTGCGTGCGTGCGTGCGTCCGTGTGTGTGTGTGCGTGTGTACGTGCGTGCGTGCGTGCGTGCGTGCGTGCGTGCGTGCGTGTGTGTGCGTGTGTGTGTGTGTGTGTGTGTGTGGTAAACTTTAACGTGGGCATTTACTCAGCAAATACAATCAGGAGTTTTATCAAAGTTGGCAGAGAGAGGGAGTGTGTGAGAGAGAAAGAGAGTGAGAGAGAGAAAGAGAGAGAGAGAGTGGGGCGCGCGCGCGCGCGCGCGCGCGCGTGTGTGTGTGTGTGTGTGTGTGTGTGTGTGTGTGTGTTTCGTAGCTTTCATTTGGTTTTCCACGCTGCTGCCATGTAGTAGCGCTAACCTGTGTAAAAAAAAAAAAAACGTGACTCATCTGAAGCGGAAGACATCTAAATAACATTTTGACGAGAAAATGAACAAAGAGAGAGTGGGGAGGGGTGGGTAGGGATGAGGTGGGGTGGGGATGAGGTGGGGTGGTTGACTGAGTGAATGATGCGGGGGGGGGGGGGGGAGGGGGGAGGAGCGAGAGTAGGCAGACAGTCAGACAGACAAAAAGAGAGATTTATGATTTAAAAAAAAAGGGTCGACAGACACACGGACAGACAGACAGACAGACAGATAGATAGATAGAAGGATAGATGGGTAGGTGGTTAGATAAACAGGAAGTTAGGTAGGTAGGTAGGCAGGTATGTAGGTACGTAAGTAGACAGAAGACATATTTTTCGCCAGATAGATAGACAAGTAAGTAAGTAGGTCTGTAGCTAGGTAAATCTATCGATAGACAGAGAAATAAAGAGATCACAGACAGTCAGACAGACAGACAGACAGAGATGACAGAGAGAGAGAGAGAGAGAGAGGGGAGGAGAGAGGAGAGAGAGAGAGAGAGAGAGGAGGGTGACAAACATAGAAAGATGGATGGTGGGGAGGGAGGGAGGGAGGGATGAGAGAGATATGAGGACGGCGGTAAGAAGGGAGGGAGGGAGGGAGGGAAGAAATATGGGAGGGCGTTAGGGAGGGAGGGAGGGAGGAGGGAAAGAGATGGACGGACAGATGGGAGGGCACAGGTCTAGACTCGACACGGAGGCGTTGACAGGGGCGGCTATAAAAACCAGCAAGGAGAACCTGGAGTCTCAGCACTCTTGTCCTGTAGGGGCCAAACCCATAGAACGTTAATCGCATCCTTCAGCTTCAACCTCAAACGGGAATCAGGTAGACTGACTGGTGGACTTCAAGCTACGAGTCTCTGTCAATCAGTCCGTTCGCTCACTGGACATTGGTCAGCTTGGAGCGACTAACAGTTTGCTGCCCTTGTCATCCATTGTCTGTGTCTTGAAGGTAAACCTTTTAGTTGTCTTCTCTCTCTCTCTCTCTCTCTCTCTCTCTCTCTCTCTCTCTCTCTCTCTCTCTCTCTCTCTCTCTGTCGCTCCCTCCCTCCCTCCCTCCCTCCCTCCCTCTCTCTCTCTCTCTGTGTATGTGTGTGTGTGTATGTTGTGTGTGTGTGTGTGGGGTGTGTGTGTGTGTGTGTGTGTGTGTGTGTGTGTGTTTTGTTGGTCGCACTCTGTCTGTCTGCTGTCCGTTTAAATGTCTGTCTGTCTGTCTGACTGCTTCTCTGTCTGTCTGTCTGTCTCTCTATCTCTGTCTCTCTCCCTCCCGCTGTCTGTCTCTGTCTCTCTGTCTGTCTCTCCCGCTCTCGCTCGCTCGATCGCTCAGCCGCTCCTCTACACACACACCACACACACACACACACACACACACACACACACACACACCACACACACACACACACAACTGAGTTTCTCGATTTTTCAAACAATTTTTTTTTTAGGGGACTGATGGTTTAATAATGAAACAAAAACAAAACAAAAAAGTAATCTTTAAATTTTGAGGCTTAAAGCGTATTGTTTAAAGCGAAGATGGATGTGCAACATTGTTTTCGACATTTTGAAAATAGAAATGTTCGGAAATGTTGACGTTTATCGCATTAAATCAAGATTTAGAAGATCTAGATCATTCTTGAAAAAAGTTTCCGACGACAGAACATATGCCAGAATAAAGGCGAAAGGAAACTGGGGTCACGAAACATGGTGAGTTTACGGGGAGGAGTGTGCGGGTGGGGGGTGGGGGTGGGGTGGTGGTGGGGGTGGGGTGGTGGTGGTGGTGGTGGTGGGGATTGAACCCACTCACGCACGCACACACACGCACATGCTCTAGATTCACGTTGCTCTTGATCAAAACTGCTATGTGAATGGTCTCTTGATCAAAACTGCTATGTGAAGGGTCTTTGTTATTTCTACTCCATTCCAAACAAAGTTTGTTCCGAGCAGTCGATGAATAACTCGAATTTGAAGCCGTCTTGGCATATTGTTTTGGGTTGGTTTCTTTGCTTGTGTATTCAGAGGCGGCGGCGGCGGGCGGGGGAGGGGGGGGGGGGGGGGGGCGGCAGTGTCCTAGGTAACACTACTACAGCCGATTTTCGCTCCCATTTTGAAGAACACTGTGGAGAATTGTCGTTGTCAGCAATTAGCTTAAAAAAAAGATTACATACCTTTTCACACAGAGGAAAGAGTTTCTAACTAGAGTTTTGTTCTAAGCGGAGAGTTCTCTGGAGTCGGTGTCCTAAAAGAAAACAAAAAAAAAAGGAGAAAAAAGGAGAAAGACAAGGAAAAAAGAAAAGGAAAGACAAAAGGAGGAGAAAGTGAAACAGAACCTTGACATCCGATGTTGCTCAAGACACATAATCTTAACAATCACAGCGGTCGTGAAGTTTCATCGCAGGGCTGAGAAGCAAATACATTTAAAAAAAAAAAAAAAAAAAAGCAAGAAGACTGGTGATTTCAAGGCATTTATTTATTTACGTGGATCTCTTTTTTAAATGCGATTCGTGAACAATGAAGACAGTGTGTGTGTGTGAACAAGCCGCCATGGCGTAGAGGTTACTCTTGCTGATTTCAGGTTAGGAGATCTTGGGTTCGATTTCCACCAGAGCCATTCATTTGAAGGATTTTTATCAGCCCCGACCGGCTCGTATTCAGAACTGAGCTTGCTGTGAGTTCAAACGGGAAGACTAGAACTACACTGTCGATTTTCAAGTAGTTCAACTGGTGCGTCTCTGAGAGTGTTGCTCAAACTTTCTGACCAGTACTGCAGGTGTCTGTATTTCTCGGGCCTGGATGACATCAGGGTGTATTAAGAAGGTGAGCGTCGGTTACAAGCCTGTCTCGTAGTCTCTGATCACGCTGGAATTTCACAGCATCATCTTCATCATCCTCAACGTCATCGATCAGTGTATAGTGAAAGTCTCGCGTTCTGTGACCGTTCGTGCCTTTTTCTCGTGAGGACCTCAGTTTCAATTTCTTCTCCCCATCTAAGCCTTGGCGAGCTCGCGTCGGGGCGTTCATATCGGTTACGTCACGGGCACTGACGTTGGACGTTCATGGTGGAAGCTTACTCACACTGCCTCCGTGACAAAGCTATTGCTGTCGTCAGTAGGGGGCTTAGTAGTAGGTGGGGTCCTGCAGATTTTGGATCTGAAGAGGCACCACTGAACACCAGTGAAGTGACTCGGCAGCAGTGCAGTGTCTCCTCTGCTGGGTTTCCTCCCGACGACTTAATATTTACACCCGGCAGCTGCACGGCTCAAATCGGGGGGTCCCTTTTGAACAGGAATCCAGAAAAGAGCGGCGTGGGGGGTAACGATTAAGTAGCACGGACGATGAGACAACAGCAACAACAACAACAACAAAAAACAACAAC
>CM031609.1:41232195-41255950 GCA_018398815.1 Conus ventricosus
AACCGCTTCATCTAAATCCTGGAGGTTCACTGGACAAACCGAGCTTCAGTTTAAAGGATGTTGGTTCATAACTCAAGTAGGAAAAGCTTGATGTCTGAGCAACCCCTCTCCTGCTTAGCCATCTAGATCTAGGGCCAGAGAGACCCAGAACTTGTTGATTTGTAGAAAAGGGTTGTCAAAGACCCATAGCTTTCGTTTTGGACAAAATCTTTACACTTATACAACGATGGGGAAAAGAATTTCAATCGCACACACACACAAAAACCGTAACAAACTACAAAGCGAATGTTTACGAACACAGTGGATAAAGCAGAACTAGAAACGAATGCAATGCTAACGCGTAAAATGTCACACAGGTTTTAGGCTGCGGTTTCGATTTTTCAACAGCTTACACGCAACCAAATTTTGACGTCACGATTGGTGACGTTGACTGATATTACGAACACACTTGTTGGCCTACCTAAACCATGTCTGCAGAGCCGCAAGATAATGACAAAAGTAACTCAGGAATCTTCAGGCAACAGTCATGCATGATTTCTTCTAATCACCATGACCAGCAAGACAAAATACGAGTATCTTGGTTCACTGTTCCATTGCCAGCCAAAGCTCAAATCAAAGGAGTACATGTTCAGGCAAAAGCTCTAAGTAGGAGTAGTTGCATCAGGAACTCGATTAGGAAGCAACAAAACCACAACTGGAAAGTCTGGGAAATGGCAACAAACTAGTGATCATTCAGTTTTCAGGTGGAGTATTAAGTGAAACAAGATCGTGTGATCGTGTGGTAGCTTTCAACAGAGAAGTTCAAATTCCGCAGTGACCGAAGACTCACCTCACAGGATGTTTATATATCTACAGCTGGAAAAGCCCATCAAAATTGGTCAAGGGGGGTAACCAAACGTATGTCTTAATTTCGTGTCCATTACAACATCTCCCACTCCATAAAAGCTTTTCGATTTATCAAACAATTGAAACACCGACATAAAAATAACGTAAACTTTAATACAATACTTTGGGTTAATATCCAACATGTTTGTTAGTCTCCATATCGCTCAGAAATTCTGATAATCTGCCCTGACGCCATTAAGACGGACTGCTGACTGTGCCATGTTTGAGGCTGATGACCGAACGACGTCTGTCGACATGATGGCTGAGGTACACACCGTCTTTGTCTATCGTGGGTATTTCTTCGATGACTGACTGCATCCGCGGCAATACTATTACTATTGTTGGAAATATTTAGGCCCATGTGGCGCCTATCCTCGATTGGAGACCAAGCTCTCTGCGATTTTCGATCCACTCTCGTTTACGCAACAGGCTGCCTACCTTGCTTGAGCTAACAGTAATGCAGCCTGTTGGCGCTACATTCAGTCGTTTCCCGTGCCATTTAGTCAACATCAGTCACTAAGTTTTCTTTCTTCAGTATTCCGATTTTCACGTAGGGTTCATGCTATGTGTAACCTGGCTCCCGCGAGTTGGCAATGGGATCTTACGTGTGAACAAGATGTTTGCATTCAAACACAGAACCTCAGATTATACTATGCTATAGTCTCATTCGGTGGACTTTTCGCTGTCATCTTAGTAGGGTTTCACCTGTACCAGTGTACCCCGCCTTCATTTTGGAGATATTTGTCGTGAACCTGTGACAGATGTGCTAAAGGTAATACTTTCCGGTTTTCTACTGATGAATGGTTGTTTTGCCGTGGGAGGGTTTCTCATGAGAGGAGTGTGGTTTTGTCCTCAAGTTCAGGTGCCTACAAACTCTCCAACACTTTTCTCCAACTTGCTTGGGGAGGGATCTACACCCGGTCCTCAGGTAATGTAAACGTCCATAGCTCATTAGCTCAGTTGCAGTCATTAAGCGTGTCAGGTTTTAGGTCTGATCTTTTCTATTCTTCGTGCGTGAGTGTTTTACAAATTCAAAATATCAATACCAAAAGTTCACACTATAATTTCCAATAGAGAGATGTTTTACTATATCCAGTTAGCGATTTCTAATTAGAAAGCAGGACAGGTGCGTTAGTTGTTCACTATATGTGTTAGTTCTCCCAACTGATGGACGCTATGCCCTTCAACGGCTTTTTGGGAAAGACCAGACGAAAAAATGTGATAAGATCACAAACATTGTATGCTATTCTTCAGAAAGTCTACCCGTTTTTCTTTATTTACCTGAGGTTGTGATGTGTTATGATTAAATCGGGGGGAAGGGGAGGGGGGGGGGGGTCATAGACATAATCAAATCTACTGTAAATTGTGAGTTTAAGAGGTAGATATGTAAAAAAAAGAAAAAAAGTCAGGAGCCGTGGTAAATTAATGAACACATAGCATGACCAAATGAAATTAATGTGTATTTACGGTAAACAAAGGAAGAAAGCCAGGAAGTAATGTAGTAACCATGGTAATAAAGATTAAAATGAAAAGTTATATCAAGATAAGGAAGTAAAATGAAAAGTTATATCAAGATAAGGAAGCCAATGAGCGCTTTAATCACCATGCTGAATTAGAGTAACACGAAAAATTAAATCGAAGGAATGAAACAAGAAGAAATTTAGCAACCATGCCGAATAAGATTCAGCTGAAGTTCAATAGCCTTTCAGAGAAAAATCAAAACCAAAGAAATCTTGGAAACTCAGAAACACAAAAATACTTTCACTATGGCCAGAATCACAATTCCCAGATCTATCCCAGAATAGTTTGGGAATAAGATGAGATGGAAGCGATCACACACATGAGACTGCACACCTATACCTGTGGAGAAATTGGTGTTTTTTTTGTTTTTTTTTTTGTTTTTTTTTTGCTGCACACCTAAAATATGAAAAAAGATGCGGAGGGATTGGTCACTGGGATTTTCAGTGTAAAGGTCCTGGAGGACACAAAACTTAGGGCGAAACAAACACTTTAAACAAAGTATGTATAGTGATGAGGCAGAGGTCTTATCCAAAACAAATACCTTTCTGTCAGTCGAAAAATCTGTGCAGCTGACGGAGGAAATTCGTAATTCTCGATTGAGAGATCTCTGGACCAACAGGGACCTTCCTTTGGGGAAGGAAGTGGTTGGAACGGCCCACATGGGCGCAGAACAGTCGTGCAGGCCACGGTGAAATTGCAGAATGGCAGCGCATCGATCGCCGAACTGCCCCACAGCCTCAAGAGCCGGCCGACGTCGTCACTGCTAATGCGAGTAAGGCAGGCTGCGCCGCTCTGCGTCTGTCTCTCATCTGTGTGTTTCTCGCTGCTAATGCCACCCCTTAGCATGTGTGATGAACAACGACGACGACGAGGACGACAGTTTAAGGGTATGGGCTCTTAAATGAAAGATTGCACTGGGAGGAGAACAGTAATAGCATTGTTTTTGACATTGTCAACATTTCTTCATATGTTTTTATGTTTAAGGGACAGAGCTTTTAAATCACAGCCTAAACTAGGAGAATAATATTAACATTGTTCCCTTAGCAGGAAAAGGTCCGTATGTTAAACAGCTATGCAAGAAAGATCTAGAGAATAGAAAAAAAGGAAGTCGGAGTTTGCAGTATTTATTCATTAGGCACAATGGCAGGCAATACACACAAAGACACAACGCCGGGCGACATCAACACTAGGTTGGCCGATGACAACAGGCTTTGGGGACGGCGCTCACTTAGGCCTAACGGTCCCCAACGGCGTGTATTTTTATTTACCACATGATGACATATGGCTTGGAATTTACAATGAATTAAAACAAAACAAAAATTAAGGAAACCATATAGCTACTTCTTAGCCTACACCACAGGTGGTAAAATGTGCTCCTTTGTATCAGTTTAATGCACCTCCCAGTGAACTTAATTCTAAAACCGCCTGACAAAAGAACAAACATATTACAAAACAAACACGACGCGTTTCCACCTCTTTGGTCTTCTTCAGGCAAGACAAACAACAGTCTAGACAATGAAAATGGAACAGGAACAGACAGTTACTTAGCCCCTCATACTGGGCGCAAAACGGATGTGGAATGGACTTAGGTCTAAAAACGTGTAGTCCTGTGTAGACAGATCATCGCACTGATATTGCACACTCTGGTATATGCGATCCCGTTCAAGTCATAATTACGAAACTAATCCGGCTCACTAAATCGCCTTCATTTGTCAATAACAAGAACTGCTGTGAGGAACGCTCGTACACCACTTCCCAGTAACTTCCCCGCAAATTGCTGCCAGCACTAAAGATTTGATGAATTTGATTTTAAAAGAAAACAGCAGGTCGACACAACTCAAACACGCTGATACTCATGTGGCTGGGAGACAAGATGGTAACAGTTCCAGTGCAGGTAAGGTGTCACTACCTTAAACGTATGACACAGCGATAAAAAGAAAGCGCCGCTCAACTGTGACGTGGACATCCTCGGATCTCCCCTTTACAGGTCTGCTTTAAAGACTGACTGTGACGGTACAAAGTGTCCGCAGGGAACAAAGTGTCCGCGTGCGGACACTTTGTTTCTGCGGACACTTTGGATGTCAATTCACGGTACAAAGTGTCCGCAGGGAACAAAGTGTCCGCGTGCGGACACTTTGTTTCTGCGGACACTTTGTACCGTAACACTGACCATGATCGATTGGCTGATGCCATACATCGTGTTGGACAAACACTGACTTTGAGACCGGTTTCTTGGTCGTAATTCGAGTTTTGTTTTCCAGCAGACTGCATAAGAGTGAGTCAACCCGTTTATAGGAAATGAAAATTGAGCACATTGAAGCTGAAAGCAGAAAATAATGCAAAAGTTAAGGTTGAATAAAACAGAAACAGAAAGATAACAAAACACCGGAAGTTTATGTCACTGATGAAGGCATTTAACCCGGTTAGTTGGAGGTTTACGTCACTGATCTAGGATTTAACCGATTTAGTTGTAGGCTTACGTCACTGATCTAGGATTTAACCTTAAAATGAATACTTAAAGCACTGTAACTCCACATAAAAAACCCTGATCCATGAACATGATCATATCACCTGTAATGAAGAATAAGGGACTTGACTTATTCCCGTTGGCTCCTAGTGGAGCATAGGTCATCCACGAGCCTTTTCCATCTCTGCCTGTCCCGGGCGGCGACTTCCAGCTGGCCCAGGAATAGCCCAGTCGAGTTGTCTCCACCTCCGTTGATCTTCTCCAGGTGGTGCGTGGTCGGCCTCTCTTGCGTCTTCCCTGTGGGTTCCATCGCAAGGCATGGCGGACAACGCTGGGTGCTGGTTTTCTGAGGGTATGGCCAAGCCAGCCCCACTTCCTGCGCTTAATTTGATCTTCAATGGGCTCTTGTCCGGCTCTCTCCACAAGTCTTCATTTGTGACCATGTCCTGCCACCTGATGCGATAGATGTACCTCAAGCATCTGTTCACAAAGGTCTGCAGGCGGTGTGTCGATTGGCTTGGTGGTGCGCCACGTTTCACAGGCATAGAGATAGCACAGACTTCACATTTGTGTTGAAGATGCGGATCTTGGTTTTTGCAGAGATGGTGTGTGAGGTCCAGACAGGTCGGAGCATCTTGAAAGCTGCGGATGCCTTGCCTATTCTTGTTTGGATGTCTTTGTCTGTGCCCCCGTCCTTGCTGACAATGCTGCCCGAGGTATGTGAAGCTGTCGACGTTCTCTAGGTCTTCTCTGTTGAGTACAATATTGTTGTCGTTGGCCTCATTGATCCTCATCACCCTGGTTTTTGCCTTACTGATCTTCAGTCCTGTTCGTGCGGCAGTACTGTCCAGGGCATCGGTTTTTCTCCTGCATGTGGCTGTGACGGTGGGAACAGGAGGGCAACATCATCGGCAAAGTCAATGTCTTCCAGCTGGGAGGTCAGGGTCCACTGGATGCCTCGTTGATGGTCTTGTATCGTTCTTTCCTGATCCAGTCAATGGCAATCAGGAACAGGAACGGTGAGAGAGGAGGGCCCAGCCCTGGCGAACGCCGCTCAAGATGTCAAATGGTTCCGTCAGGGATCCACCGTGTACCACTTGGCATGTTGATGGTTCATATGCTGCTCGGATGAGGTTTATGAACTTCTCTGGTACGCCATGGTGGGAAAGAAGCTTCCAGAGGGTTGGTCTGTCGATGCTATCAAAGGCCTTCTCGAAGTCGACGAAGGTGACATACAGGGGCGAGTTCCATTCCAGTGACTGCTCGATGATGATACGGAGAGCAGCTATCTGGTCTGTGCATGATCTTTCACTGCGGAATCCAGCCTGTTCTTTTCTCAGCCTTTGTCGATGTTGTCTTTCAGCCGCTCGAGGATGATTCTGTTGAAGACCTTCCCGGGGATGCTGAGCAGTGTAATGCCTCTCCAGTTCTTGCACTCCTTTAGGTTTCCTTTCTTAGGGAGCTTAATAAGTGTCCGTGCTTCCCAGTCTTGGGGTAGTTCTTCGGTCTCCCAAACTTTCTTGAAGAGTTCATGAAGCATATTGATGGTTGCTTCGCTGCCAGTTTGATTGCTTCTGGTGGGATATTGTCAGGGCCTGGTGCTTTGTTGTTCTTGAGGTGTCGGATGGCCTTCCGGATCTCTTCTTTGGGTAGGGGGGTTGGTGTGATGTCTAGTGGTGTCTCGGAGGGTGGTATGTCTGGTGGATCTGGTGGTGCTGGCGGTTGAGGAGCTCCTGGAAGTGTTCTTTCCAGCGGTGCAACTGGGCATCTGGGTTGGTGAGTGTGTTCCCGTCCTTGTCCTTTACAGGTGCCTCTGTCACTCGTCGACTCCCTGCTAACTTCCGTGTTATGTCATACAGCTCCTTCATGTTCTTCTGTCCGGGCTGCTTTTTCTGCTTCTTCTGCCAGGTTCTCTGCATAGCTTCTCTTGTCCTGTCTTATGCTTCTCTTCACTTCTTTGTGTGCTTCTGTGTGCAGTTTCTGTGCCTCTGCCTTACTTGCTCTGGTCTTGCTTATGTTGACTGTTGCTTTCTATCTTTTCTCTCTTTCACTTTCCTCAGTGTCTCTGCTGACATCCAGGGCTTGTGGGCTTGTCTTCTTTCCCAGAATCTTCTCACTATGTTTCGCTAAGCACTGTCTTTGATTGTTCCCAGAGCTGTTCTACTGATGACTCTCATCGACAAGGGATGCTAATGTGTCAAATCTGTTGGAAAGTTCCACATTGAAGCTGTCTTTTGTCTGCAGGTCTTTTAGCATGTCCACGTTGAATCTGTTCCCTGGCTTGTTGGTCTTCCTGGCATGTCTCTCAGCTTGAACTTGAACTTCCCCACAACAAGGTGATAGTCCGATCCAACATCTGCCCCTCTCATTGCTCTGGACATCCAGTAGTGACCTCCTAAAGCTGTTGCTGATACAAATGTGGTCAATCTGGTTTTCTGTGTGGCTGTCGGTGAAACCCAGGTAGCTTTGTGGATGGTCTTGTGAGGGAAAAAACTACCGCCAACAGTCAATCCATTGAAGACACAGAGTCACAGAACAGCTCTCCGTTTTCATTCATGTCTCCAAGGCCTTCCTTTCCCATGCTTTGTTCCCTATCACTATTGTCATTTCCGATCTTGGCATTGATGTCACCATCAAGATCAGTAGATCTCCTTTCTTCTTCTGGTTGATGGTGGATTGTAGTTCTCGTAGAAGTCTTCTTTCAACTGCTTGTCTGCATCATTGGTGGGTGCGTGCATTGCACAATGAGTGTTTTCCGCACTTTGGTGTAGAATCTTGCGGTGATGATACGTGGTGACACAGCGGTCCACTCCATCAGTGCTGCCGCAGCCTGCCTGGAGAGCATAAGCCCGACCCCCTGGGTGTGTGGAGCTCTCTTCTTCATGCCCTGAGTAGATCAAGGTCTCCCCAGTGCCAAGCCGTATCAATCCTGATTGGATCCATCTGGTCTCACACAAGCCTAACACAGCAAGGTTGTACTGCTGCATCTCTGCTGCAACCTGTGCAGTTTTCCCAGCCTCGTACATGGTCCGAACGTTCCATGTGCCGATCCGGGTAGTTGTCTTGGGTGACAGAAGAGTCCTCGGCGAAGCAGCTTCCTTTCGGCTTTTCACTGCGACGCTTCATACGCAAACTGGCTAGATTGTCTTCCTCTCCCAGGACATGCAAGTAGACAAGTTTATCGTGGACGTTTCTGTAACTAGCTTTTTTTACAGGCGGGCAGTTAACCCTGCGCAAACCTATTATCCTCTAGGAGAGTGGTCCAAATTTCGTCTGGCTTCTCCCCCTTGACCTGTCCAGTATGGTTGCACCTATCTGGCTAGCTCTCGGGATCGTAAAGCACACAAGCCCCACCACTACGACAAAGTAAGGGACCATGGTGAGGGAAGAATAAGGGAAGCAATCAACAAATCTTTACACTGTTTTAATGCTCTTGAATACCTGGAGACGCGCGAGTTGTTTGCTCTGCGCCATTCCCACCAAACCATCCGATCTAGCTCTTCCACTGGATTCAGTCAAAGCAGTGATTGTGTTGATCCACAGCGCACCACTGTGTACACATCGACACTGGAAACCTCGGTCCTAGGCCTGACAGTACGAAACGCTAAACATGACTCAAAAAGGAGATGGTGGCACAGAGTTAGACGTTTTAAGTTTCGGCCTGTCGTCTGCTATCCACTCTCTGGAAGAATCTAAAGTGGTGCATGAATCGCTTGTTTCTACCTTTTCTCTCTTGCTCTTTCGCTAACAGTTATTGAGAAGAATGGTGTAACTGCTAATGTATTATCCAAAAAACACATGTGATGCACACACTTAAGCTTCTGATCTAGACTAATTATTTAGTATTGACGACAAATTTTGTAGTTATAACAGCTGAGTTGTATCTATAATAACATGTATATTTTGTGTGTCTTGGGGTTACGCGCGCGATTGTGTCCTTGTGTTATTGTGCACGTGCGTGTTTGGTCGCGCGTGCACTGTGTGTGTGTGTGTGTGTGTGTGTGTGGTGTGTGTGTGTGTGTGGGTGTGGTGTGTTGAGGGTGGGGTGTGTGGGTGTGTGTGTGTGGGGGGTGTGGGCGTTATGCTGCAGGGCATTCATGCGAAAAGGGGGGGAAATATCTTGTTTACACCACTTTCCACCTACTCCATGGGGTTTCCCAAAGAACCCGACTAAAATTCTTCCACCCATGCAAATCTACTTCTGCATTAAAAACAACAACAACAACAACAAACAAAAAAATTAAAGGCTGCTAAATTTCAAGGGTAGTTCCCTTTTGCAGCAATGACCGTTGAAGATGACAATCTGCATTTCACAATTGGATGTATTTGATGATAAACCACCCCAAAATTGAATCATATTTTGAAGATACAACCTAACCTCAAAAATGAATCATATTTGATAGTGACAACCAAAATTCACAATTGACATATTTGATAAGAAAACCTACACCTCACAATTGAATCAATTGAACAATTTGAAGAGACACCTACACTTCACAATTGGACTATTTGTAGATGACAACCACCCTCACAATTGAATCATATTTGATAGATGACAACCAACTTCAAAATTTGGGATCGTATTTGTAGAGACAACCTCCCCTCAAAATTTTGAATCTATTTGATAGAGGACAACCCACACCTCCAATTGAATCATATTTGATAGTGACAACCACACTTCACAATTGGATCATATTTGAAGATGACAACCTACACCTCAAAATTTGAACTTTTAAAACAATTTGTAGATACAACCTACACTTCCAATTACAATTTGATAGATGACCCCCTACACCCACAATTAAATCTTTTTGATAGTACAACCTACACCTCACAAGGATCATATTTGATAGAAAAAAAAACCTACCCCCCCCAAAATTGCCCAATTTGACAGATGACAACCCACCTCACAATTGAACAATTGATAGATGACAACCACATTTCAAAATTTGGATCATATTGATAGAGACAACCTCCCCTTCACAATTGGATCATATTGTTTAATGACAACAAACCCTCCCAATTAATCAATTTGATAGATGACAACCTACACTTCACAATTGGATCATATTTATAGATAAAACCTACCTCACAATAAATCATTTTTGAAGGACAACCTACACTTCACAGGGATCATATTGTAGATGGCAACCAACCCCCCAAAATTGGGAACCATTTTTGAGAGATGAAAACCCTACACCTCACAATTGGGGCAATTTGAAAGATGACAACCTACACCTCACAATTGGCCCATATTTACAGATGAAACCACACCCACTTTGGGACCATTTTGACAGATGACCCCTACACCTCACAATTGAATCATATTTGATAGATCAACCTACCCTCAAAATTTGGGGACCATTTTTAAAGATGCAACCTACACCTCACAATAATCTTTGAAAGATGAAACCACCCCTCACATTGGATCATATTTGACAATGACAACCTACACCTCACAATTGGATCAATTTGTGAGGACAACCACACCCACATTGAATCATATTGATAATGACAACCTGCCCCCACAATTGGAAAATTTTTTTGATAGAGACAACAAAACCCAAATTGAATCAATTTGAAGATGCAACCACACCGCAAAATTGAATCATATTTGAAAATGAAAAACCTACCTTCACAATTGAATCATTTTTGGATGACAACCACACTTCACAATGAATCATATTTGACGAGACAACACACCTCCAATTGAATCATTTTGAAGAAAAACCCACATCAAAATTTGGGACCAGTTTGACAGATGAAAACCCTACACCTCACAATTGAATCAATTTGTAGTGAAACCTACACCTCAAATTGGATCATATTTGACAGAGACAACCAACCCCTCAAAGGGATAATTTGATAGAGACCCCAACCCTCAAAATTTGAATATAATTGATAGATGAAAACCTCACCTCTTTGGGTAAATTTTTGATAGAGAAAACATAACCTCAAAATTGAACATTTTTGAAGATGACAACCACACCCACTTTGAATCAATTTGATAGAGAAAAAAAAAAAAACCACACTTTCACATTTTATCAATTGATAGATGACAACCTACACCACAATTGAATCAAATTTGACGACGACAACCTACACTTCACAATAAATCAAAATTTGATAGATGACAACCTACCCCCCCAATTGGAATATTTGACAGATGACAACCTACACCTCCCAATTGGATCATATTTGTAAGACAACCTACACCTAAATTGAATCAATTTGATAGATGAAAACCTACATTCACAATTGGATCATTTTTGAAGAGACAACCACACTTCCAATTGGATCATTTTTGAAGATACAACCTACACCTCACAATTGAATCATATTTGACAGATGACAACCTCACCCACAATTGGATATTTTTGATAGATGAAAACCCTACACCTCACAATTTGAACCTTTTTGAAGATGACAACCTACACCTCAAAATTTGAATCATATTTGATAGATGACAACCACACCTCCAAAATTGGGTCATTTGAGGATGACAACCTACACCTCAAAATTGAATCAATTGCAGATGACAACCACACCTCACAATTAAATCAATTTGACAGATGAAACCAACCTCACAATTGAATCATATTTGAAAAAACCCCAGAACTGCACGGGGAGTCCGTTTTTGATTTGGATATTTTGTATCGCAACCCAAACCCGGGAAAATAACATTTCCCTCGCCAACAGCTCCCGAGTATGATCTGGGATAATTCGAAAAGGTTCAGTATCACTATCTCGTAGCATTCGTGTTTGCTACTACTTGCCTACTATATTTCTTCAGCTTGCTTTTGTTGGCGTTTTTATAGTCCTGCAAAATTAGTCATGTTTGTTTGTTCGTTTGTTTTTAAAGAACAAATAGCATGAGTAAGGCCAGGTGAGTTTATCTTTTTTAATCGAGAAAATTGTCCCTGAAATTATCAGTGCATTCCAGATGTGCAATGTTTTAATCTTTCTACAATACCGTCAATCTTTTTGCGCAGCGAATTCGCTGCAGCAGGTCTCAAGAAATCCCTTTTGCTCGTTTTCAGCGTGTCTGGCAGAATAAGCAAACCCAGAAGCCAAATACAGTAGTCCCATGGCTAGCAGAAGGTTGCGTGGAACTTCATTTCTTCATAAAAACTAACATTTAGAAGGGCTAATGTAATGCAGAATAACAAATTAAATATGATATTGAGCTTAATTCGTCGGTCATATGCAAAAGTTACATTTATCAACGTCTTTTTCAAATCCGTTAACACATGAAACGAGTGAAAAATTATGAATGTACGAAAGTTTTGAGCAGAAATATTTGGAAATGATTATTTCCTGTCCGCCATCTTGCTCTTCAATATGGTGGCCGGTGCATTGATGGAACAACATTCTTACTATAGTGACTTTCTTACTAGCCATGTTTATAGCATCCCATTTAAACATATAACAGGATGTCGGCTTCTCACACGCATCATTTACCAACTTTGCCGTCTCTAAATTCAGCCAATTTTCAGAAAAAGTTTTGAAGCAAAATTACAGACAAAACATGAAATACAACCGTTTTTTATGCGCCACATCAAGATGGAACCTAGTTAAACCTCTTTATCACACCCCAAAACATACGAATAGACATAAAGTTTACGTATAAACACCTAATTATTAGCGGAAATATGTGAAAATTACACTCCGTGTGGCAACCATTTCGTTTTTATTTTATTTTATTTTTATGGACGCCCATTTTAAATGAAGCAAGTGTGTGTGTGTGTGTGTGTGTGTGTGTGTGTGTGTGTGTGTGTGTGTGTGTGTGTGTGTTTCTAAAGGTCGTACGAGTTTTTACGCCGGCATAGATTTCTTCGGGAATAAAACTCTCGTCTCGCACCGGTTCTCATATTCAGCACTTCCTCGGTAAGTTCATGGCGCAGTCAGCGATGACTTATACAGGATGAACTCGTCGTAATGTGGATTAGTGCCGTCAAGGACATGACCAGGGTAGCTCTGGGGTGAATAGCATTGTGAAGACCTGTCAGTTGAACGTCCTTGTGCACTTTAAGATGTTTTGTACCGCCCGTCGACCAAACGTGACCGTTTTAGGGCTGTCACCGCAGACGAAAAAGAAATTGTCATGATTTGAAATACCTTCTCTCCTCTCTCTCTCTCTCTCTCTCTCTCTTCTCTCTCTCTCTCTCTCTCTCTCTCTCTCTCTGTATACATCAACAAGAAGAAACTCTATGGAGAGTTTGATAGAAGAGACTCATCAGCGAAGAGACCCCCTCACGCAAGTGTTCCGGCCATTATCCCCTTACACTTAAGAGGCTGAATCCAGGTCAAGACTCCTGAATGCCTTTTGCTATCAGACATAATTTAAGTGCTGTAGGAATTTCAAAGCTGTATCTCTGGTATATAGTTACGTTGGGCATCTCAGGACGTTGCCTTTTGAGGGATGTTTTGCCTATGTCGCCACCGGACACCTGTTTACAAGCAATTTACGCTTTATGAAGTGCACTTTTCTTCCTCCTCGACCAGGTCCAGCTCTTTTCTCTTTTCAGCCATTGCTTTCAGGGATGTGATCCTCTGCTTACCAGAAATCAAGAGCCGCTTCATGAGATCAGACGCTGATGAGCTTGCAAACCAGCTTACTCCAACCTCTACGACTTCGGCTCGGACGCCTGATTCCCCCAGGCAGCTGGCAAGGATGGTATACTCCTCATTCATGTAGATGCCAGCTTTCTTTATTCTACTTACACTTAACATTGAGCTCTATCAGTGTCATTTGTTTTGCAAACCTCTGTGGTGAAATATGTCCGGTATCTTGCCAGTTTTTTAATCATGATCTCTTCCATTCTGGAAGGCCTTCTGTGCACATCCAGTCATCCACTTCATCCAGTAAACCCAGATTCCATGTATGAAATCTCACAACTGTTCCACACTATGATTTGTGGCCTCCTGTCCTGTGCAGAACGTCGTTGCTGGAGGTTCTGGTGGTGTAGTATTTTCCCTGGCAATGCTAACTACATGTACGATCTCATTAAGCACTCGATCGTGTTTCCATGTCTACCTTCCCAGAGTTAGTGCTGTTTTGCATGAACTCAGGACTTATTCTATGGTTTGTTTGCCCGACAGAGCGGACATATAGGTCGTCTGATTTCCTCCATTTCACCAGGTTTGAATTCGAGGCCAGGAGGAGGTCATATACAGATCTAAGACTTCTTTGGAGTGTATGTGCCCTCGTGGACCATTGCCATGATGGCCTTGCTGCACTGTCTTGTGGATTCTCTTGGCATGCCCTCTTTCTTCAACTCCTGTATAACCATGTCCCTTTTTTTTCTATTCACCTTTGACCACCACACCATTTCTGTTAATCTGATTTCCTGCTTGTTGGTTTGCGTGTGTCGTGAGGTTTGCCACCTCCACTGCCTCCTGAACTTTCTATTTTGTACTAGTCTTTAGCTTGGGCTACTGATGTCACAACTTTGTCTCCTTAGTCCTGGTGAGGAACCCCCGATTTTTCCTCACATTGCACTTCTCCAGAGTGAATCACATGGGTAGCTTTAGCTTTGCTTGGCGACAGTAGAGTGCAACGTTTGTAAGATCAGGAAGGACACAGAGCTATTTCCAATTGTATCTGTTGATTCCACTGTGCTGGTGCTGATATTGCATGTCGGCGGAGGCCAGAGGAGCTGCGGGATCAGCGTGACCAGTGGGCACCAGACCTTGTATTTGGCAAGTACGCCCAAATGGTCCATTATCTGCAGGCATTTTTCAGCCATTTGCTTCGTATCCTTTTCCATCTTTGTGTCTTTCAAGGAGTCGTCATTTCATCTTCGAGGGCTCTTGAATCGCTTCTTCTGTTATTCTTAGAATGACATGGTTGGCTACAGTGAAGTGGCTGTTTCAGCTACTTTCTCTTTCCACATGCACACGCACTTCTACTCGCGCGCTTATGCACAGGCACATACATGCGCACATACATACACATACACACACACACACACACACACGTGCACACACATATACGCGCACACATACACACACAAACACGCACACATGCATGCGCGCACACACATATACACACACATGCACTCACGCACACACACACATGGGACCGTGCCCACACATCCATACACACATGTGTACATTCACTACACACACACATAAAAAAATGGAAGTTAGGCACTCAAGGTCTGACCAGCGCGTTGGGCTAATGCGTAGGTCAGACATCTGCTAAGTCGTAACCACGAAACCCTCTTCTTCAATTCTCTCATCTTAGTTGTTAATTCATTTATCCATCAGCTTAAAATCATGCGTAGTGAGGTCTCAAAACTTAGCGGATGTGGTGTAGCGTATATGGACTAGTCCGCACGCAGTGATGCCTCCTTGATGAAACTGAAACTGAAACTCCGCAGGAAGAAGCTTCATGATTTCTTCGGTGTGAGATTCAGCCTGTACGGAGCATCTGACTTGTCTAAATGCTTCAGTATTTTGTGTCTCTTTTTTTTTTTTTTTGGTGGAAAGCGCTACTGAGTCATCCATGGGGGCTTTTAGAAGGAGCTTTTGGTATCCATTGCCGAGGTCTGCGTAACCTGTACAGCTCATGGCAGCTTTCAAGAGTTTCTTATTTACCAACACAAACAATATTGGAGAAATTGCGCTATCCATTGCTTTGCCAACTTCCTCACTGATCCGGTCTTTTGTGTAATATACTTGCTTGGAAAACGCCAACATTAAAATTTACCATGGGCACATAATTATACGTATGCATGCACAAACGCATACACACACGGACAACAGAAACTGTGTGATCACATAGATTTACTTTTTTTTTTGGGGGGGGGGGGGGGGGGGGCAGATGTTGGTTAATAACAAATGAACATTTGTGCATCGGAAGTCAACGTTTCCACCTATTTGCACGGGCCAACAGCCTCTCCGAACATGGTGTTTCGATTGATTTCGATCCCCTTTGATTGTACTTGTTTGCATCAAGCATTACGAACGTTACCACTAACTGTACTGTGACGTCAAACCTATAATTGTTGCGCATGAAAACGACATAAAAACTGGCATGTCACAACGTAAAAACTATTGTAATGAGAGAAAGGAAATGTGTACACACCGTGCAGAACAACGTGGCCACGAGAGGGGCAACATGCACCAACGTGGCCGACGGTAGAGAAAATGGCGCGCGGTGGCTTCCTGGCAGTGTCAGGCCTGTGAAGTGTGGAGCGGGGTTCTTCCCTCCTCCCAGGCCCCTTGTGGGCAGAGCTGTTGTGGCTGAGCTCGCTCCTGTTGTTATGTTCACTTTAAAGTCCAAGACCAGTTCTGCTCGTGAAATGCCCTCTAACCCATGCTAGCATTCGGTGAGTTATGCGAGAAAGGAGATTCTCAGCACACGTTATAGCTTACTTGTTTGTATGTTGCCATTCTCTGGCCTGAAGTCTTTTAAGTAGTTAGGAAAACACGAGGTTTCAGATTTGTTTAGGAGATAGAATAGTGTACTATTTCTTCTCTTTCTTTTTTCTTTTCATTCTTGACAAATGATCGGTCGTGCCGCGAATGCCAAAATGACCGCTAACCTAACTTAAGAGTAATCTTATTTCCATTAGATTTCAGCGTTAAAAAGTACTGGAGTTCATGGTGATTGAGGTTACGGCCAACAATGGTCTCCAGAGCAGAAAGAGAGTCGGTGAGAATGAAAAAAATTCTTTTGTCCCGACTGGCAGTCGCTATAATGCCAGTACGGAGGCTGTGATTTCGGCAGTTTAGTCGAGTCGGAAGAATGTGATTTCAGACATTCTTGAGCATAAGCAGCTGAGTAGTAAGCTTCAGAAGCAGATTCTTTTTCAGACTTCAAACCGTCAGTAAATATATCCTTTGACAGGATGGACATTTTGAACAAAGTTAATCTTATATGCCAGAAACCTGATGGTAATCAACCAGAAAC
The DNA here is from genome assembly GCA_018398815.1 of Conus ventricosus. Taxonomy (NCBI): domain Eukaryota; kingdom Metazoa; phylum Mollusca; class Gastropoda; order Neogastropoda; family Conidae; genus Conus; species Conus ventricosus. The sequence continues at coordinate 41,248,989 of CM031609.1, forward strand.
AGGATCTTCAGTGTTACGAATGTCCTAGCTGGATTGACTGGACATTCTGGAAGGTTACAGACAACCCCAAAATCAATGTCAATGTTCTGCACATGAAAAAGAATACGTATTCCAAAATGCTGAACAGTACCGGGACTACCTGGATTTAAAAGAAAAAAAGAGAGAAAACACACACACACACACACACACACACACACACACACACACACACACACACACAGTCAATGCAAGATTTTAAGTTTTAAGAGCATAGGTACAAACAAAAGTTGGAAGTGAGATCTGTCGGGGACGGGGAGATGATTCCACCGCCTCTGGTCACTGACTGAGTGCAGATTGCCCCCGACTGAGTCGAAGCCAGTGACAGTGTCTGAGATAGAGATTTATAAGAGAAGAAAGCCATACACAGCCACAGAACACAAAGTCGAGGTCCAGTTTGAAACACTCACTGCGTGTTTAAGGTGGAGAAGATTTTCCTATCAGTTCATCAATCTATACGTGACGCAACTCGCAGAATATCCATTGCTTTCTTACATGGCATGATGTGACTTTTGAAGTTGAGTTTAGATTAAAAAAAATATCTTCCAGACAAGAGGTTTCTTTTACGCTAGAACGGATTTTTCCAGACTGGCTTCGGGGTCAGCCCAATGTTTTAAAAAGATAGTGAAAGCTGGTAAACCGAGTTCCAGTACAAAGGGAAAGTATTTGGCATCGTCCATTGTCGGACCCTATCAATGCAAAGCTGGAGTCAGCATTGTACGTCTTCATCAGTGGCTCCATCTCCTATCGTGCAAAGCCATCAGTGAACACGGACAATGTGGAGTCCTGATTTACTGCTTGTTAGTAACTCTGACAGGTAAGCGAGGAGGGGGGAAAGAAGGCTCATGAATGTCAGAGAACGTACGTTGTGTTTGACGTTTGACGTTGACGTAAATGGCTCCACTTCTTCAAATATACGTGTCGCGCAATTCATGTGTGCACGTTATTGCAAAAATTACGAGATGCTCTTTTACCGTCTTAATATATGAATGTCGTTGTTCATGCATATCATTTTTTTTTCTTTGAGAGAAAATAAAAGAAGAAGAAGAAGAAGATGCGTTTGCGTTTCTTTTTTGAAATCTTGCTTCCGGGAAGATTAGGACTGCCAGCTATGGCGGGGGTATGTGTGTGTGTGTGTGTGGGTGTGTGTGTGTGTGTTGATTCAGGCCTCATTATAAGCATTATTTGTAGGAATTTTCTTTCCGGGTCCGTGTCAACTCAGACCTAAATGTGCTACGGGCTTAAGGGAGATTTGAACCACACAGTCGAGTCTTATCCATGTAGTGGACTCGATTTTTTCAGAGGATTGCTCAAATCCCCTGAAAAACCACTTAAAGTGTCTGCATCTCAGGTCCGGTTGACGCCGGGATTTATTACACAAGGAAGTGCAGAGCAAACGCCTGTCATATAGCCTCACGCCGAGGTGAAACGCCATGGCATCATCTTTGTCCCAATCGACCATCATAAAAATAGTTCAAATTTTTCAAGCTGTTCGAGTTTCCTACCACGTCTGTATCAGTGGTGAGTCAATGGCGTGGCCGTCGTCTGTGTCGGCAAGTTCATAGTCCATGAGCCACCCTGTACCTCCTATTCACCCTATGAGGGAGTTTTTGGGACTAATATTGCAAGATAGCCTAGACCCTTAGCTATTCAAATCAGGTTGTCTGCACTTTATACCTGGCGCCATAAGGTCTTGGTGCACTGATGAAGTTGGGTGACGATAAAATAACGGTTCGCGCCCCAGCGTATGGATGAATGGTCTCTATTTTCAATCCTTTAAGGTTTAGAGCCAGAACACATGACGTCAAAAGGCATAAACTCATGATAACAATAATAATGATGATGATGATGATGATACTGATGACGACGACGACAACAACAACAACAACAACATAGCATTCATAAGTCGCAATCTCTTGCATCAGCTGCTCCTTACGCTGTCCTGTACCACGCATAGCAATAAAACACATGCTGCACTTCCTTATCCCCCCCCCCCTTCCCCCATCCCCCACCCAACAGCAATGCATAGACTCTTAACTGCAAAGCCTACCCCCCCCCCCCCCCCCTCCTACATTTCACATCCCTACCACTCGCACACAAAGCATAGACCATAACTCAGGGGAACGCTCTGAATAACAGATATTCCTCTTTTCTTTCATCCTTTCTTTGTTTCTTTCTGTCTGTCTGTCTGTCTGTCTGTTTGTCTGTCTTTATTTCTGCTTGCACTTTTTTTTTTTCCTAAACGAGATGAGATGTCACACGGATTACACTGTGGTGAGTTCAAGACATTTGGTGCAGGTAAACCTGCAACTGCATTCTCCAATGTCTTCATTTCAGCTTCTTGGACGTTTCAAGAGTTTTTGTGTTGTAGTGTTGTCGTCGTTATTGTTGTTGTTATTGTTGTTTTGGTTGTTGTCGTTATCATTATTGTTATCAGTATTATTATTTATAGAATGTTTTTGTTATTGTTGTTTTGATTGCTGTCGTTATCATTGTTGTTATCAGTATTATTATTATTATTATTATTATTATAAGAATGTTCACTTCTACGTCTTTCTTGTCCCTTTTCTGTATGGTTCCATTCCTTTCCCCTGAACAACTCAAGAGAAAGTATCTGTCACTACTCCTCCCACCGACACAACACAGAGCGAAATCATTCCTTTTGTCGTTCTGTCTGTTTTTTTTTTTTTTTTTTTTTTTTTTTGCATTCATTTTGTTTATTTGTTATGTCTGAAGAAAACCTACAGGTTGATGCGTGTCCCGAGTACCTTTTGTTTTAAATCTAAAACCCACTGCCCCCGCAATTGTTTGGCAGATCAGCAGCTCAGCTTTTATTCTCTGATATCAATCCTCCATCACCCACCCCAACTTGCCCCCCCCCCCCCCTCCCCAAACCCCTCCTGGTAAATCTACTTTTGAATTTCTGTGTTGTTGTGTTTTTCCTGTTACGGGTTTTTGTGTGTGTTTTTTTCCCTGTCTTATTGTCTTGTTTTGTTTAATCGGATCTTTTGTTATCGAATCGCGTCTTCCTTTTTTCTTTCAATCTTGGTTTGAATTAGCATGCTGTGTTTTGTTCTCTCTTGTCTCGTTTTTCTTTCTTTCTTTTCTTTTTTCTTTTTCTTTCTTGTTTATGGTTTTGTCTTTTTTTTGTCCTGTCACGTCATCCTTTGTTCTGTCACGTCATCCTTTGTTCTGTCACGTCATCCTTTGTTCTGTCGTCTTGTTCCTTGATCTTTTCTTCTCCAGCCATATTTTATTTCTCACATGTGCAATAAGTCAGTCTATGTTTATAGTGACATTGTTCTGGTTGTCTGTGTGTGTCTGCCACTGTGTGTGTGTGTGTGTGCGTGCGTGCGTGCGTGCGTCCGTGTGTGTGTGTGCGTGTGTACGTGCGTGCGTGCGTGCGTGCGTGCGTGCGTGCGTGCGTGTGTGTGCGTGTGTGTGTGTGTGTGTGTGTGTGGTAAACTTTAACGTGGGCATTTACTCAGCAAATACAATCAGGAGTTTTATCAAAGTTGGCAGAGAGAGGGAGTGTGTGAGAGAGAAAGAGAGTGAGAGAGAAAGAGAGAGAGAGAGTGCGCGCGCGCGCGCGCGCGCGCGCGCGTGTGTGTGTGTGTGTGTGTGTGTGTGTGTGTGTGTGTTTCGTAGCTTTCATTTGGTTTCCACGCTGCTGCCACTGTAGTAGCGCTAACCTGTGTAAAAAAAAAAAAACGTGACTCATCTGAAGCGGAAGACATCTAAATAACATTTTGACGAGAAAATGAACAAAGAGAGAGTGGGGAGGGGTGGGGTAGGGATGAGGTGGGTGGGATGAGGTGGGTGGTTGACTGAGTGAATGATGCGGGGGGGGGGGGGGGGGGGGAGGGGGGAGGAGCGAGAGTAGGCAGACAGTCAGACAGACAAAAAGAGAGATTTATGATTTAAAAAAAAGGATCGACAGACACACGGACAGACAGACAGACAGACAGATAGATAGATAGAAGGATAGATGGGTAGGTGGTTAGATAAACAGGAAGTTAGGTAGGTAGGTAGGCAGGTATGTAGGTACGTAAGTAGACAGAAGACATATTTTTTCGCCAGATAGATAGACAAGTAAGTAAGTAGGTCTGTAGCTAGGTAAATCTATCGATAGACAGAGAATAAAGAGATCACAGACAGTCAGACAGACAGACAGACAGAGATGACAGAGAGAGAGAGAGAGAGAGAGAGAGAGAGAGAGAGAGAGAGAGAGAGAGAGGGTGACAAACATAGAAAGATGGATGGTGGGGAGGGAGGGAGGGAGGATGAGAGAGATATGAGACGGCGGTAAGAAGGGAGGGAGGGAGGGAGGGAAGAAATATGGGAGGGCGTTAGGGAGGGAGGGAGGGAGGAGGGAAAGAGATGGACGGACAGATGGGAGGCACAGGTCTAGACTCGACACGGAGGCGTTGACAGGGGCGGCTATAAAAACCAGCAAGGAGAACCTGGAGTCTCAGCACTCTTGTCCTGTAGGGGCCAAACCGATAGAACGTTAATCGCATCCTTCAGCTTCAACCTCAAACGGGAATCAGGTAGACTGACTGGTGGACTTCAAGCTACGAGTCTCTGTCAATCAGTCCGTTCGCTCACTGGACATTGGTCAGCTTGGAGCGACTAACAGTTTGCTGCCATTGTCATCCATTGTCTGTGTCTTGAAGGTAAACCTTTTAGTTGTCTTCTCTCTCTCTCTCTCTCTCTCTCTCTCTCTCTCTCTCTCTCTCTCTCTCTCTCTCTCTCTCTCTGTCGCTCCCTCCCTCCCTCCCTCCCTCCCTCCCTCTCTCTCTCTCTCTGTGTATGTGTGTGTGTGTATGTGTGTGTGTGTGTGTGTGTGTGTGTGTGTGTGTGTGTGTGTGTGTGTGTGTGTGTTTGTTGGTCGCACTCTGTCTGTCTGCTGTCCGTTTAAATGTCTGTCTGTCTGTCTGACTGCTTCTCTGTCTGTCTGTCTGTCTCTCTATCTCTGTCTCTCTCCCTCCGCTGTCTGTCTCTGTCTCTCTGTCTGTCTCTCCCGCTCTCGCTCGCTCGATCGCTCAGCCGCTCCTCTACACACACACACACACACACACACACAACACACACACACACACACAAAACACACACACACACACACACAACTGAGTTTCTCGATTTTTCAAACAATTTTTTTTTTAGGGGACTGATGGTTTAATAATGAAACAAAACAAAACAAAAAAGTAATCTTTAAATTTTGAGGCTTAAAGCGTATTGTTTTAAAGCGAAGATGGATGTGCAACATTGTTTTCGACATTTTGAAAATAGAAATGTTCGGAAATGTTGACGTTTATCGCATAAATCAAGATTTAGAAGATCTAGATCATTCTTGAAAAAAGTTTCCGACGACAGAACATATGCCAGAATAAAGGCGAAAGGAAACTGGGGTCACGAAACATGGTGAGTTTACGGGAGGAGTGTGCGGGTGGGGGGTGGGGGTGGGGTGGTGGTGGGGGTGGGGTGGTGGTGGTGGTGGTGGTGGGGATTGAACCCACTCACGCACGCACACACACGCACATGCTCTAGATTCACGTTGCTCTTGATCAAAACTGCTATGTGAATGGTCTCTTGATCAAAACTGCTATGTGAAGGGTCTTTGTTATTTCTACTCCATTCCAAACAAAGTTTGTTCCGAGCAGTCGATGAATAACTCGAATTTGAAGCCGTCTTGGCATATTGTTTTGGGTTGGTTTCTTTGCTTGTGTATTCAGAGGCGGCGGGCGGCGGGCGGGGGGGGGGGGGGGGGGGGGGGCGGCAGTGTCCTAGGTAACACTACTACAGCCGATTTTCGCTCCCATTTTGAAGAACACTGTGGAGAATTGTCGTTGTCAGCAATTAGCTTAAAAAAAAGATTACATACCTTTTCACACAGAGGAAAGAGTTTCTAACTAGAGTTTTGTTCTAAGCGGAGAGTTCTCTGGAGTCGGTGTCCTAAAAGAAAACAAAAAAAAAAAAGGAGAAAAAAGGAGAAAGACAAGGAAAAAAGAAAAGGAAAGACAAAAGGAGGAGAAAGTGAAACAGAACCTTGACATCCGATGTTGCTCAAGACACATAATCTTAACAATCACAGCGGTCGTGAAGTTTCATCGCAGGGCTGAGAAGCAAATACATTTAAAAAAAAAAAAAAAAAAAAAAGCAAGAAGACTGGTGATTTCAAGGCATTTATTTATTTACGTGGATCTCTTTTTTAAATGCGATTCGTGAACAATGAAGACAGTGTGTGTGTGTGAACAAGCCGCCATGGCGTAGAGGTTACTCTTGCTGATTTCAGGTTAGGAGATCTTGGGTTCGATTTCCACCAGAGCCATTCATTTGAAGGATTTTTATCAGCCCCGACCGGCTCGTATTCAGAACTGAGCTTGCTGTGAGTTCAAACGGGAAGACTAGAACTACACTGTCGATTTTCAAGTAGTTCAACTGGTGCGTCTCTGAGAGTGTTGCTCAAACTTTCTGACCAGTACTGCAGGTGTCTGTATTTCTCGGGCCTGGATGACATCAGGGTGTATTAAGAAGGTGAGCGTCGGTTACAAGCCTGTCTCGTAGTCTCTGATCACGCTGGAATTTCACAGCATCATCTTCATCATCCTCAACGTCATCGATCAGTGTATAGTGAAAGTCTCGCGTTCTGTGACCGTTCGTGCCTTTTTCTCGTGAGGACCTCAGTTTCAATTTCTTCTCCCCATCTAAGCCTTGGCGAGCTCGCGTCGGGGCGTTCATATCGGTTACGTCACGGGCACTGACGTTGGACGTTCATGGTGGAAGCTTACTCACACTGCCTCCGTGACAAAGCTATTGCTGTCGTCAGTAGGGGGCTTAGTAGTATGGTGGGGTCCTGCAGATTTTGGATCTGAAGAGGCACCACTGAACACCAGTGAAGTGACTCGGCAGCAGTGCAGTGCTCC
>CM031609.1:41256050-41268550 GCA_018398815.1 Conus ventricosus
AGTACTGGGTACGCTTACCATAGCACATTTGACATACTCACAGACGACCAACACACTCGAACAAAACTGGAAACAGGAATCTGATGACCCTTCAGTATTCTATTCTGAGAGGTAGGTCACTCCTTAACAGACAACAGCCGATGAGAGCCTTACGTAACATGCTAAACATGAATTCATCCACGCGAATCAGCTTTTTTTTAATTTTTTATTAAAAAGCTGGAGAAGAGTGTACATGCACCCAGTGCGCTTATTTTAATCCCTCGTCGTCCTCTGAGCGACAAGGTCCTGAACAAGGCACACGCGTACGCAGTCTTACGTAACATGTTAAACATAAATTAACCACGTTAATCAGCTTTTTTTTATGCTGGAGAAGAAAGTGTGCATGCCCCCACTGTGATTATTTTAATCCCTCCTCGTCCTCTGAGCGACAAGGTCCTGAACAAGGCACATGCACAAGTAAGGCAAGCGTGAAGGCACCCGCCGTTTCCTGTTATTTATCGCCTCCCAAATTCCATAAATTTTCCCCTGGCTTCTCTCCCTTTGCCACCGTCACCGTTTCCTTGTCCCGCATTCTCAGTTGACTCCTCACATCTGTGAATCCCGTTTCACTTCCTCAAGTTGTGAAGAATCACGCTTTGTCACACACGTTTACAAAAAACAAACAAACAAAAAACAACCACACACACACACACACACACACACACACACACACACACACACACACACACACACACACACACATCTGCCCCATATCTTCTGAACCTCGGTTCGGGCCGTACAACACGTTGGTTGAAAAGAAGAAGAAAGAAAGGGGATCAAAACAGATTTTTAAAAAATTCTTCTGTCTCATCGTCTGTGCAACTTCAATGACATCACCCTCTCGCCAGTCATTCCGGCTCCTCGTCCACAACCACATCCCCGCTTGTCCCGCCTCGGTCCTAGCACCGGCAATCTGCAGGGAGCGGTCAGGATCACGTCGTCATGAGGCAGCCCAATGGACTGCACGACTGTCGAGTCACTTCGCTGGTGTTCAGTGGCGCCTGTCTTTATCCAACATACGCAGGACACCACCTACTAAACACACCCCCCCCCCCCCCCCCCCCCAATGAAGACAATAATTGCTTAGTCGCGGAGCCATAATGAATTCATGAGCGTCCCCTTCCGGAGGGCGCCACCACGGCCGTCGAACGACAGCCACCCATGAACTTGTCGACCTCGACAAGAACTTCCCAGGGCGTAGACATGGAGAAGAAATCAAAACTGATCCAGTGAGGTCACCGTGAAAAGCAGGGCTTGAAGGGCGGCAGAATTTGAGACTTACTCCGCCATGCTGATCGATGTGGATGAGGATGATGAATATGATGCTTATGAAGTTTTATTTCAGTCTGAGTCTGCATGACAAGGTTGTACTTTACTCTTTCTTTCATAATATATATCCCGGTGTCAACCAGGCCCCGAGAAATAGACATCTACAGTGTTGGACAGGGAATTTGAGCAACGCTCTCGGAGACGCATCAATTAAATGTATGAAACTCGACTGTGTGGTCCCAGTCTTCCCAGTGGAGCTCGTAGCAAACTCAACCGTGGGAAGGCGCCTGTCAGGACAGAACAATTTCGCACACACGCACGCACGCACGCACGCACGCACGCACGCACGCACGCACACACACACACACACACACACACACACACACACACACACACACACATCTCGGAACCGAAAGGTATAAAATCTCCACCCCAGTCGTCCTCCGTTTGACTGCAGATAATGGCCTGCAGGTCTGAAAGAGACGAATTGCGCGTGTTGTGTAGGCTGGACAGCCAGGCGTAACTGCTCCATCTGAGTGTATATGTCATGTGCCATGCACCACGGGACAGAACTAAGCGGGAACGTGACCAGACCACTCCAATCCATCACAAGCTGCAGTCCAAGGCCGCACGAAAGGAATGGGGGTCCGGGGTTTCTGAAGCACCCTGCTCCCACTATCGGCTGGCAAAAACTGCCTTTGGGCACGTTTTCCATCTTTCTCTACCGGGGAAAGAGCCCCAGACCTCTGACTCCTTTTGGGACCTCCCCCGTCTTCTGAGAAGTTTATCCAGCCTTGCAGTCTCTCACTGTCGCCTAGGTTTATTTATTTCTATCAGTATAACCTCAGCTACATTTATAGTCCTGTGCCCTGCATATCTCTGTAACATTCGACTGTTCAACTGATCAGCTTCAATTTAACAAATGTCACCATCTGTTATCACTTCTCTTTGATTAGATATCTAATGATAAAGAATTTTGATGTAATCAACATTCAAATCAAAAGTTCTCCGGAGTTTCCCTCTTCAATTCATACCAATTTCCATGTCAGTACAATGACGGGTGATGGTCTGAAGTGTTTACTATACCAGGACACCACAAACTGCTTTTAACGATTGTGCGGAAACTGAAATCAGCGGCGTGCATGCTTCATGGCATTTCCGTCACACAGCCAACCATACACACGTGTGAACACATACGCAAGAGAAACTTTCTTGGACAGTTAAGATCAGAAACAGCGGTTTGTTTGCCTCAACCCCACGATTTTCTGGATTACGTGTATTCTAACCTAACTTTATTTCTTTTTTCAACCATATACTGAAAACATGCTCCACGTGCACTGTCGCGTGGCCAATGACATCACCGAACAAACTGCATCCAAACTTGTTACACAACCTCTAGCACAAGACAGAAGTACATTATCAAAATTAATAGTCAATTTCCAGCCTTGTGGGTTCAAAATCTGAAGCCTTTAGCATATTAGATCATCACATGTTCATTTTTTTCCCGACTGGCTATGTAAAGCATAAGAATATTTCCAAGGTTTACGGCTATAGCCGATGTAGAATGAGTAGCTTGCAAAGTTTTGAAGGTTCATAATCATGTTATGCAAGGTTTTGAAAGCCATTTGTTTCAGTCACATGATAAGCACCAGTGATTGTACTGGAAATTTGAGAATTTTTCACGTAAGGTGAAACTGGAATAGCATTGTGTCTGGATTTATGTATTTATCTATTTGTTGCAGAGTCTTCAAACGTCGACAGTTAAGCCGTGATCATGACTTCAGAACAGGGTAACAACAGTCAGGCTCCGCCTTCTTACGAAGAAGCGATTAACTCCCCTGTTTCTCCTCATCATCTTGAGAGACCCGCTTGTCCAAGTTACGACGACATTCAGAACAATCTGGTGTGTATAATGATTCGTCATTTTTCATCACTATGCGTGTTCATATTGCCTGTTGTGTTTATAAATGGGCATGGTGTAACAGGCTGTTGTTTTGTTGTTGTTTTTTCATGTTCCTTATTTCCACAGTTTGATGCTTTCATCCATATGGTTGCTGATTCAAAAGTTTCCATGTTCGTAACAATACATGTTCTTTCATTATTCTTGCATGTATCTACACTTGTGTCCACATACAAAGTGTATTAATTTCACGCAGTTAGCGGGCTGAGAGTACAGTATAATACACAGAAGTAATTTGATCATTCATCTTCCTCGTCCTCATCCTCATTGTGGAAGTCTCACACTTTCGAGATTGTCTGTGTCTCTTTTTATACAAACTGGGGTATTTACAGTCTGTCACAGTGTTTTCTCGTTAGTCTTGGTAGTGGCAGTGAATCTCAGAGTATTTGACGAGTGGGGATGGGAGACACGGTCCTCCGGAGAAGAGACTCGGGGAGAATTTCCCCCATTAAATGTGACAGACTTACTCTGTCTTACACTTCACTTCCACCCTCTCTTTTGATAATGGTAGGAGGAGCAATTTTCTGGTTCTAGCTAAAAAAAAAAAAAGAAGATTTTTTTCTGGGTGTTGTTAAAGCTACTCCAGAATGTCTCGCGTTAATTTTCCTTGAACTTATATATTTGAAGCGCCTGTGCTTCGAACTGACCGACACATTTTGAATACAAATAGGCATAAGATTCTACGGGGTCAATAAAATTTGTATTAAAAAAAAAAAAGAAAGAAAGAAGAAAAGAAAGAAAGAAAGAAAATTGGAGACAATCTAAGTTAATTTTCATACACCAAACTTTAACTTTGGATCCGAAGTTCAAATTTCAAGATTTCAGAGATCAAAACAAAGAATGAGTTTAGTCTCAGTTGGCTGGGCTCTGTCTACACAGTATCAATCTTCATCAGCGAGAGAGGGTGCACAAAGTCACTTTTGACTTTTACTGCGGTCCCCAGTTTCGAGAGGGGGTCATCTTTTACCGGTGTCGCTCGTGTGGAAAGATAGTGGGCTCACCTCTCCTGCTTGGTGACGTCACCATGGTTGAGCCAGTTAGGTGTCGCCTGTCAGCCTTACGAATCAGGTTCTGTCACGTCCTCACATCCTGGGTCCCTGCCCACGAGTGAACTCGCCCGGTACGTGACTGAAAATCCATGCTAATAAGGGACCAGGCGAGCGGTCATTTGTTAAGCATGGATTCTCAGTCACGTATCGATCGGGCGAGTAGTCACGCGCCAGCATGGATTCTCAGTCACGTATCGGGCGAGTAGTCACGCGCCAGCATGGATTCTCAGTCACGTATCGGGCGAGTAGTCACGTGTTAGCATGGATTCTCAGTCACGTATTGGGCGAGTGGTCACGCGCCAGCATGGATTCTCAGTCACGTATCGGGCGAGTAGTCACGTGTTAGCATGGATTCTCAGTCACGTATCGGTCGAGTAGTCACGTGTTAGCATGGATTCTCAGTCACGTATTGGGCGAGGGGTCACGTGTTAGCATGGATTCTCAGTCATGTCTCGGGCGAGTGGTCACGTGCTAGCGTGGATTCTCAGTCACGTATTGGGCGAGTGGTCACGTGTTAGCATGGATTCTCAGTCACGTTCCGGGCGAGTGGTCACGGGTTGACATGGAATCTCAGTCACGCTCCATGCGAGTTCACTCGTGGGCAGGGAGCCACAGATCTGAGGAGGTGACGCAGGGAGCCACAGATCTGAGGAGGTGACGCAGGGAGCCACAGATCTGAGGAGGTGACGCAGGGAGCCACAGATCTGAGGAGGTGACGCAGGGAGCCACAGATCTGAGGAGGTGACGGAACCTGGTAGGATTGGGTTAGTGGCTGGAGCTCCCCTCTCTCGTCCTCAGGACTTTCAGAAAACTGGTGGCTGGCTGTGACAGCTATGCATAATGAGACTTGGCATAAATGTATCACACGTGATCTTAGTGTTTCCTACTGGAGCTTGGGGGGGGGGGGGGGGGGGGGGGGGGGGGGAAGGGGGGGGAAGTAATTTTTATACAGTAGACTTAGACAATGTGAAGTCAAGCTAATGAATGAATGCATGAGTAATATCTTGTAAACATGGTCTAACACTCGTTCCAGTGGATGTCTCCTTGTCTGTTCTGAGTGCTCTGTGTTGTCTTTTCTGCTGGGCGATTTGGGTGTCGTGAGCGGCATTCGTCGTGAGTTATGGGCCTGTAATTATTTCATTATGGGAGCAAGAGTGACCCTACTTGTTTGCTATGAACTTGAGTAGGTTTGTGTGTACGTTGTCACAGAGAAGGGCGACGAAGAGGTCGTTGATCGCTGGTGGGCTCTGAGTTCCCTGATTACGACGGCTTCGTCTGTGACGCATGATTTATTGTACTGTCAAGCGTAGTTTAAAAGGAGAGGGAAGGGGGAGGGGATGTCAACATGTCCTTATGACCTAAAAAGTCGGCTTGAAACACACGCACGCACGCACGCACGCACACACGCACACACACACACACACACACACACACACACACACACACACACACACACACACACACACACACACACATCAAGCCACCAGTAACGTCCTCTGGTTGATAGAAAGAGCTGAGGTTTTGCTCTCCAAACTCTCCGCAGAAAACGAAATATACAGGCAGCAAGAGTGCAGGCAGCAATGGTATTTAGGTTGTCCGTTAGGGCGAGAAGGTTACGGAAGATGGTGTGGGGGGGGGGGGGGGGGGGGGGGGGGGGGGGGGGGGGGGAGGAGGGAGGTGAAGGACACCTTGCCCTTTGTGTCTTGCTGGTGAGTGACCAGGTCACGCATTAATTTAAGCCACTATTCCCGTAACGCGTTAGTCTCGGTGCTTAAAGTGCCGCGTCAGTGTTAAGGTGTGCCAGCACAAACGGGTCATTAACTCATTGAATCACCTGCCAAACGGCGGAGTTCTATGTCTTCTTCCTAAAATGGTGGTAATGATGGTGATGATGATGATGATGATAATAGTGATGATGTTGATGATGATGATGATGATGATGATGATGATGATGATGATAATTGTGATGATGATGATGATGATGATGATGATGATGATGATGACTGCTGTTGTTGTCGTTTTGTTGTTAATATTATTATTATTTCTTTTTTTTTGCAGTTGCCGCCTCCACCATACACAGTTAACGATAGACAGGTTGGCATATCTATCATTCGCGTATAATTTCTTAACCCATGTCAGTTCCCTATCACAGATGTGTGTGTGTGTGTGTGTGTGTGTGTGTGTGTGTGTGTGCGTGTGTGTGTGTGTGTGTGTGTGTGTGTGTGTGTGTGTGTGTGTGTGTGTGTGTGTGTGTGTGTGAGTGTGTATGTGTGTGTGTGTGTGTGAGTGTGTATGTGTGTGTGTGTGTGTGTGTGTGTGTGTGTGTGTGTGTGTGTGTGTGTGTGAGTGTGTGTGTGTGTGTGTGTGTGTGTGTTGTGTGTGTGTGTGGTGTGTGTGTGTGACTGCGATTGAAAGTACGTGTGCGCGAGTGTCTGCTCTCGCATGTGTGCGACCGCACATGTGAGTGTTATGTGAGTATGCGCATTCTTTTGACCGCCCAAGAAGACTCATTCGCTAATTTTGTCTGACATAACGCTTTGCGTGTCAGAAGATAGCAATAATGATTATATCAATATGTATGTGTATTACTGCGCTGATTTTTTTTTTCGTGTCATTTTGTTGACTCTCAGTTTTTCACTCATTTCGTCGATTTTTCACGGAGGAGTCAAGCCATATGTGTATACGTGTCATCCGTACCGACTGCTCAATGGCCTTCTCTTTCGAAAACTGGTGACAGAATTTAACGCGTGTGCGAGGTGTTATACGCGCATTCACACACGAAATCTCGGCTTATAGTCTCACTCTAAGGATCTTCAGGGATACGAAGTCGGATCGGATGTTAACTCCGAGAAAGAAACCCCCCTGTACCGAAATGGCCCGACAGAGATTCGAACGCGCAGCCCCAGGATCACCAGGATCACGAATCCGGCCGCTCTTCCAACTGAGCTATACCGGTTCTCAAACATGCTTTTAGTCCCAATACGACCTCCACGGTCGGTCAGGATGTGAACAGTATGGACACGGGTGTATTTCTCCCGGTTCATAAAACCAATGAGAGAGAAAGAGAGAGAGAGAGAGAGAGAGAGAGAGAGAGAGAGAGAGAGAGAGAGAGAGAGAGAGAGAGAGAGAGAGAATAAAGTAATTCTGACAGTTTTTGCTACCAATTAGAGAATGTGACTGGAGAGAAATCAGTTTCCTCTGCCTCAAACACAACATTGATCATGTTGTTGTCCAATATGAAGTGGAGTTTAAAGGGAAAAAAGCTGAACTGGAAACTGGCTTGTTTAAAAAATTTGTCTTTCTTCGTTCCTTTGTTTGTTTGTTTCTTTGTTAGTAACTCTGTCTCTTTTCATTTGAAAACAGTACTATACATGGCTGGCTACACGATCCGTCGGCTTCTCTCTCTTTTTCCTTGTGATTAGCCGGAAGAACGGTCAGCATTCACCCATTGTGTATTCCTTCCGGTTCACAAGCGTCTTTTCCTTCACAGAGTCCTTCCGCTGAGCTCACCGGAAACGGAAACACGACCGACTGCTCCACCACCTTGTGCACGTGCACTCTGATGGAAGTGTTGGGGTACCGGGACCCTAGATGCTCAGCGCATGAACCCACCGACCGCTGCCCAAGACCTTTCACCCTGGCCTCAGACACCCAGGGCAATGACGAGGGGAGAGGTGGAGACGGCTGCACGGGGTCGACGAAAGGGTGGACGGAGGGGAACGGAGGACCCAGGGGAGGGGTCGGGCAGGAGGACGAGTCCCGGTGCTGCAGGAGAAACAAGCAGAAGCTGGTTATGGGCTATGTGTTCCCTTGCGGTGAGATCTTCCTCCTTTCGGATGTTTTGGATTGGTGGTGGGGTAGACCTTGGGAGAGGAGGGAGACAGCTGGGAAGGGGGCAGGGGATGGTTTGAGGTGGTGTGGGGGGGAAAGAGGATGACGTGACAAAGGAACTGAATCAGCATTCTGCTGGTGGAGATGAATGTTACGTTTCTTCTTTTCATTTCCTTCTTCTATCCCCACCTCCTTACACCGCCCTCTCCCTTCCCATCCCCCAGGATTGGGCTACAATGAGGCAAACCCACTAGACGAGGCACTGCACTGCTGCCGACTTACTTGGGTGGTCTCCAGCAGTGCCTGTTTCGTTCCAACACACGTTTCCTCCCCACTGCCTTCTCTCTGAAGACAATACTTACTGCTTCATGGTGAGTAGGCATTCTCCATCAGGTGGGCTGCGCCACACATGTCTGCCGACAGTGCCCACAAACTGGCTGATACTGCCGAACTGGACACGGATCCAGCTGGTCTTGGTCGTGGCCAGAGTCAAGAGGATGAGATCACCACGAAAGCAGGGCACGAAGGGTCACAGGATATCTTTTCTTGGTTTTGTTTTGTTTTGTTTTATGCACCACCATCACCCCCAATGCTCTTCTTTGTCGTTTTCTTGGCTTTTTGTTTTCAATCCTTTCTTATTTACCCCCATTCCCCATCTCTCTTCCCCTCCCCCCCCCCCCCCCTTCCACGTGCCTCCCCTCCTCCCCCTGTTCTCTTCGTTAATTTCTTCTTCGTTGCTTATCCCCCCCCCCCCTTTCATTCTCTTTGTCTCTTGTTTTTTCGCCAACTGACTACCTTTCTTCTTCACGTTCTCCTCAGCCAATCCTTTAATCTTTTCTCTTGTTTCTATTTTCTTAATTTTGTTTCTTCTTCAAGTCCACGAATCCCTACAGCATCCAGTCCTCCCCACCCCACACCCCGCCCTTCAACCACTTCACACCTCCAACCCCACTCCTTCTCTCCTTCCTTCCTTGTTACGTACTTTTCTCGTCGTTCACCCAAGAGAAGCACCAGCCAGTTGAAACCTGCGATAATCATTCGTCTGGTGAATGTTGTACTACATGTAAGGAATCGGTTGTTTGACGATGTAAACCGCCCTGATACCCCCCACCCACCCACCACACACACACACACACACACACACACACACACCACCACCACCACCACCACCAACTCCCCTTTTCTCTCCCCTTCCCCTGCTTCCCTCTCCCTCCCCCAGTTCGCCCTGCAGGTGGCCCTAACCAAGGCGTCTTGCTGCTGTTGTGCAGAGGATGATCGGGAGGGCTGTCCCTGTACAGGGGTCACGGAGGACAGCTGTCAGTGTGCCGGGGTCATCACCCGCATCTCCCCTCCCCCCTCTGCTGCCCGTGCACAGCGGCTGTCTGACAAACTGAAAAGCTGGTGAGTGAGACGGTTAGGGACAAGGTTTGATGGGGTACTGTCTGGGCCACAGGGTAGGGACAGGTTTGATGGGGTACTGTCTGGGCCACAGGGTAGGGACAGGTTTGATGGGGCTACTGTCTGGGCCACAGGGTAGGGACAGGTTTGATGGGGTACTGTCTGGGCCACAGGGTAGGGACAGGTTTGATGGGGTACTGTCTGGGCCACAGGGTAGGGACAGGTTTGATGGGGCTACTGTCTGGGCCACAGGGTAGGGACAGGTTTGATGGGGCTACTGTCTGGGCCACAGGGTTGGGACAGGTTTGATGGGGCTACTGTCTGGGCCACAGGGTAGGGACAGGTTTGATGGGGCTACTGTCTGGGCCACAGGGTAGGGACAGGTTTGATGGGGCTACTGTCTGGGCCACAGGGTTGGGACAGGTTTGATGGGGCTACTGTCTGGGCCACAGGGTAGGGACAGATTTGATGGGGCTACTGTCTGGGCCACAGGGTAGGGACAGGTTTGATGGGGCTACTGTCTGGGCCACAGGGTAGGGACAGGTTTGATGGGGCTACTGTCTGGGCCACAGGGTAGGGACAGGTTTGATGGGGCTGCTGTCTGGGCCACAGGGTAGGGACAGGTTTGATGGGGCTACTGTCTGGGCCACAGGGTAGGGACAGGTTTGATGGGGCTACTGTCTGGGCCACAGGGTAGGGACAGGTTTGATGGGGCTACTGTCTGGGCCACAGGGTAGGGACAGGTTTGATGGGGCTACTGTCTGGGCCATGGCGCTTTGGGGGCTGGAGAAAAAGGCGGAAAACAGCTTCTTTGCGACCTTGACCGTGACACTGTGCTTGGTTGACATTTTGATTGGCTGACATTTTGATTTTGATGGTTAAATTGCGGCATATATTCGTCAAAAGTTATTGCAAGAAAAACTACACGTCCATTCATAAAACGAGAAGCAAAAGCATTCAAAACTATTTTAAAATGAAGTTCAACATTATATTTGGTGATGATTTCCAGCCTCTGCAGGCTGGCAGGGGTTAGAAAGCATTCACGTTCGCAAGTGCATACGCGCACACAGATCTCCCCGCCCCCCCCCTCCCCACTGACACACACGCTCGCATGTGCACACTCATACACACACTCATTCATTCTTCCGCGACCACGTATGCATATCCAAAATCAAGTGCACATGAGCGTTTGAAAATAAATAAACAAACAAAAAAACCCATCCCCACCAACAAAAGTGAAGCCGACATAATTATGAAAGAATGAAATCAGAAAGCGGAAAAAGAGAAGAGAAGAAAAGAAAAAGGGCAAGGGAAGAAAAAGAAACGTAGTAGTAGTAGCAGTAGTAGTAGTAGTAGTAGTAGTAGTAGTAGTAGTAGTAGTAGTAGAGGAAGAAGAAGACGAAGAAGAAGAAGAAGAAGAAGAAGAAGAAGAAGAAGAAGAAGAAAGAAGAAGGAGAAGAAGAAGAAGAAGAAGAAGAAGAGAAGAAGAAGGAGAAGAAGAAGAAAGAAGAAGAAGAAGAAGAAGAAGAAGAAGAGAAGAAGAAGAAGAAGAAGAAGAAGAAGAAGAAGAAGGAGAAGAAGAAGGAGAAGAAGAAGAAGAAGAAGAAGAAGAAGAAGAAGAAGAAGAAGGAAGAACGAACGAAAAAGAAAAGGAAAGAGCGGAATGTTTGTTGACAGGCGGTGTG
Organism: Conus ventricosus; assembly: GCA_018398815.1. Lineage (NCBI taxonomy): Eukaryota > Metazoa > Mollusca > Gastropoda > Neogastropoda > Conidae > Conus > Conus ventricosus. Next base: position 41,267,282 of record CM031609.1, read on the forward strand.
TGTTTTTTCTGTTGTCAGGTGGAAGTCTTGAACTGGATCGCAAGGACGCGCTGCAACACAAAAAGGACAGTCACTGTAGGGCAATAAGGACACACACACCACACACACACACACACACACACACACACACACACACACACACACACACACACACACGCACACACACACACACACACGCACACACACACACCACACACACACACACACACACGCACACATACATACACACACACAGACACACTCACACGCACACACACACACACACACACACACACACACACACACACACACACACACACACTCCACCTTCACCCTTAGCCGCTCCACTTCCCGCCCCTTCCCCCACCTCCCCTTTCCCTTTCCCTCACGTGTACATACAGTGTATGGATTCGGAGAAATATCATGCCCCGAAGAACGTCCAAGAAATGCTGAGGAAGTAGTACCATGGATTTTCGACGCGTTCCTCCACAAAGGATCACACACCAGCATTCATCTGGAAGCTGGCACAGCGATGGGCTGAGTGCGGTTTCTTCAGAACTGTTGGTGTTGCCACTGGAGGTCATCTTTTAAGGCAGCAATGAGCAATATACAGCTAGAAGATCTCGGAAAAGACACTAAACGCCCCCCCTCTATGAGCCTTCATGGATGACACGACAGCCTTTTCCATCAAGGAGGATGAGACATTGTGGTGAGGTAGGAAGACGAGGCCGTGACCTGGATGCTGTCCGCTACGGTCCAGTTAAATTGTAGGGAATCCAGATCCTGTTTGGGGGTGTCTTCCAACAAGAGAAGTCTTTTGAGGACAGGCCCACGCGAATCTGTTTAGAGCACATGTTACAGTGTGTGTGTGTATGTGTGTGTGTGTGTGTGTGTGTGTGTGTGTGTGTGTGTGTGTGTGTGTGTGTGTGTGTGACTTATATATAATACTTCTTGGTCGTAAAACGATTATTTTCATGGGGAAATGCACAAGCTTTTGATTTAACAGCCATCTGGAAAGTATTATTTTGCGATTTTTACTTCTATCATCTGTGACGTCTGAAGGAGATACATTTTTTGAAGATTCACTTGTCTGTTTCATACTGATTATTAAATAACGCTTTGCACAATTTTGTGTGTGTGTGTTTACATGTATTTTGGCTTGCTGTGCACACATTCAAGTATGATTCAACTGTTTGCTGTTCGTGTTTCTGTCTCTCTCTCTCTCTCTCTCTCTCTCTCTTCTCTCTCTCCTCTCTCTCTCTCTCTCTCTCTCAACTTAAACTTAATTTG
>CM031609.1:41276050-41288550 GCA_018398815.1 Conus ventricosus
CGACGATTGCGCCGGTAGACTGCACCATCATCAGTCTGCACTGTGTATGAACGGGGTTCAGCACACTGGTTGGTGATGACAGCAGGTTTCCAACTGTCTCCTCTGGACAGTTGCACATGGATGCGATCACCAGACTGCATTGGTGGCAGGGGGTGTGCAGTCCTGTCATAGTACTGCATTTTGATTGGACTGGAGTTGAGCACGTCTGTCCTGAAAACGGCGGTGCTCTATTGTCTTTGGAATCAAATGCCTGTTGGTGGTAGGAAGGATGGAACGAAGTTGACGTCCCATTAGAAGTTGGGCTGGTGATGCCAAATTGTCCACAGGCGTGCTGCGGTATTCCAGAATGTTGAGCAGGGGACTTTGGTTCTCTCGCTTGGCCTTGTCGAGTATGCTTTTGACAGTTTGGACTGTTTTTTTTCTGCGAGACCGTTTGATTGAGGATATCCTGGGCTCGAAGTGATGTGATGAAAGTCCCATGTTGAGGCGAAGTTTTTGAAGTCTTCGGATATAAATTGAGGACCGTTGTCACACATGACTGTTTCAGGAATCCCATGCCGAGCGAAGTGAACAGAGAGTTTTCTGATGACCATAGCAGATGAGGTGTTGGGTAATTCATCAATCTCAAAGAATCGGCTGTAGTAGTCAACAGAAACCATGTATGATTTGTTGTTCCATGTGAATAGGTCCACTCCTATCTTTTCCCATGGGCGTGAATGAATAGGATGAGGAAGAAGGGGTTCCTTGGGATTTGACCGTGCACTTGGGGTACAGATGTGGCACTTGGCAATGTGCTTTTCAATGTCGATTGCCATACCTGGCCAAAACAAGATGTTTCTTGCTCGTTGTTTGGTTTTTTCAACTCCAAGATGACCTGTATGAATTTTTTGGATCATTTCTTCCCGGAGAACTGTTGGGATCAGGATCTTCTCCCCTTTTAGGAGAATGTAATCAATGCTTGTCAGTTCATCCCTGAAATTCCAAAATTCGAGGATGTTTTTGTTGCAGTCTTGCCGTCGGTCTGGCCAGCCATCATGGATGGTTGATCGCAATATCTGTAGTTGTTTGTCCTCTCTGGTGGCTTTCCGGATTTCTTGCATTTTATTGTCACTGATGGGCATATTGTTGAGAACACTGTGGATTTGAAATTCAGGATCATCTGGGATGTCTCTTGGTTCAGCTGGTAGAAACTTTCGAGACAGTGCATCAGCCACTGGGATGAGTTTTCCAGGAACATGGACTATGTTCAAGTCATATTTCTGTAGTTGTAAGAACATCCGTTGGAGGCGTGTTGAAGTGTTTTCAAGAGATTTTTTTGCAATGGACTCCAAAGGTTTGTGGTCTGATTCTACTGTGATCTTCTGACCATAGATTATATTGATGAAACCGTTTGCATCTAAAGACGATTGCCAGAAGCTCTTTTTCGATCTGTGCATAGTTCTGTTCAGTTTGAGTGAGAGACTTGGATGCGAAAGCGACTGGTTTTCCTTCTTGGAATACGGCTGCACCAAGTCCGAACTTGCTGGCGTCAACTTGCAGTGTTACTGGTTTGGAAGGGTCAAAATATGCAAAAACTGGCTGGCTTAGAATGGCAGACTTTGCTTTTTCCAGTGCTTCTTGCTGGGCTTGTCCCAAAGGAATTCTGCATCATCCCTGAGTAGGTCACGCATTGGCTTAGTGACGTCTGACAGCTGTGGGGCAAACTTGGCGAGGTAGTTGATCATGCCGAGTGTGGTTTGAAGTTCCTTTTTGTTGTTTGGATGAGGCATGTCCTGTACTGCCTTCACTTTGGAGGGATCTGGTTTCAGACCTTCGGCTGAAATTGCATGTCCGAAGTACTCAACTTCAGTCACTCCAACTTCCAGTTTCTCTGGGTTTAGTTTGAGGTTTTGCTCTTCGGCTCGAATCAGTGCTGCTTTCAGGTTCATGTTGTGTTCTTCTGCAGTTGTTCCACTGATGATGACATCATCGATAAGAGGTGTGACTCCTGGTAGGCCTTTGAAAACTTCATCCATTTTTCTTTGGAATTCGTCTTGGGCAGATACAATGCCGAAGGGTAAGCGTTTGAATCGATATCTGCCAAAGGGTGTGTTGAAGGTAGTAAGGTATGAAGAATTTTCATCCAGTTTGAGTTGCCAGTATCCTGACTGGGCATCCAGTTTTGAGAAGTATTTTGCGCCCGTTAGTTTTGCAAGGGCATCATCCAGTGTTGGCAGAGGGTAGTGTGGTCTTTTGATGACTTTGTTTAGGTCTCTTGGGTCTAAACATAAACGCAGTTTTCCTTTTTTTTCTTCAGTGATCACAAGTGAGTTTACCCAATCAGTAGGTTCTGTCACTTTGGTTATCACATCTTTTTTTCCCATGTTTACAAGTTCTGTTTTGAGACTTTCTTTTATCGCATGCGGAACCGGCGGGGTGCATGGACGACTGGTATGGCGTCTTCTTTCATGTGAATATGGAGTTCACCATCAAGGGATCCTAGTCCAGTGAAGGCTTCACAGTGTTCTTGAGTACTTCTTCTTTTGTCATTGGACTGGATTCAACCAGACATGATGATTTGGATGAGCTGTAGTTGTAATGATGCCTGAAGTCCGAGGATTGGTTGGGAAGAAGTATCAGCAACGTAGAATGATCCTTGGAGTGTGTTGCCTTTGTAACTTGCTTGAAGGGTTACTTTGCCAGAGATGTTCAAAGGCTGACCTGTGTAGCTGATGAGTTTTTCTTTGCATGGATTGATTTCTGGTCTGCATGACAGATTCTTGAAAGTTTCGGTTGGGATCACATTGACTTGTGCTCCAGTGTCGATTTTGAAACGAATCGTATCACTTGTTCCAATTTGTATGTCAGCACTCACAGTGTTAGGAGTTTCAATTTTGTTGGATATGGTGTTTACATAGAAATTGCTGTCGTCATCTTGTTCCTCTTCAATTGAGTGTACATTTCTTCCTTTCTTCTGTGTTTCATGCCGACGTTTTGCGAGGCATACTTTAGCCCAATGATTTTGTTTATGGCAGCAGTTGCAGGTGGAACCAAAAGTGGGCAGTCTTGTCTCCTGTGTTTACCTCCACAGTTTTTGCATGAGGTGATGTATGGAGATCTTTGAGGTTGGTGTTGTCCGAAACCAGCTCTAGTAGACGGCTTTCTGATTGCGTCTACTGGCTGTGGGTTTGATGCTGCTAACATTGATTTCAACCGCTCTTGTGTAGTTTCATGTGCAATGCCAATGTCTATGGCACTGCTCATAATAAGCTTGTCACCTTCTGTTAAGAGTTTTTCACGAATTTCTTGTGAGCGGATGCCTGCAACAATGCGGTCACGCACCATTTCGTCCTTTAGTTCTGGGGAATAACCACAGTTTTGTACGAGGTTGCGCAAATCAGTGACAAATTCAGCAAAAGTTTCATTTTCTTTCTGTATTCTTTCGTGAAAGATGTACCTTGCAAATACTTTGTTTGTTTTTGGCTCTGTGTGTTTGAATTTTTGGATGATTGTGTTGACATCCTTTGCTTCGTCTTGAGAAAGTCCCCATGAATTAAAAATGTCTCTGCCTTTTTGGCCGATCCAGATGAGGAGATAGGCTGCTCGTGCTTCTGCTGTCGTTCGCTTGAGTGGGCCTTGAAACATCAAACTTGTATGTTGTTGAAAGTTCTGCCATTCTTCTTTTAAATTTTTGGCATCCCAGTTCATTACTGGGTTATTTTGTGATGTGGCCATACTGTCAAACCTTAAATGGCTCGTGGGTCGTTGCTGTTTAGAACCTCTTTGGTTTTCGTCTGAACAACGATTGTTTGATATATATACACATATATTTTTTCCTTTCCTTTTTCTTTTTATAAAAAAGAAAAAAAAACCACGAGAGTGTCTATAAATCCAGCACAAGAGGAATAAACACTTTATATTGGCGGTGTTGTCGTTAACCGTTCGCTGCAGACATCGATGATCTACGTCACGCAGTTGACTAGATCCTAACGAAGTCTGCTGTTCCACTTGAGTCAACAGAAGGTTAATTCAGTAGTGTTACCGACCGTGGGCTTGGATTCTTCGTCGTTCTGACACCATGTTAAGTTTGTGCGTGTTTGTGATCATCGGTGATGATCTGAATGTACTAGATAAGTTTAGAACAACATCTGGATTAGATGAAGCGTTCGTTGTCGCTCACTCGTGTCTCCAAGTTCTGGCCTCATAGTTACGTCAAGGGAGATAATACTAATTGATTGTTCACCGGAAGATATTGTTTATAGTCCACTGGTACGAATGTTCGGTAATCATAACACTTACGACAATAAAAGCATGCGGGGATGTATGCGAAAATAATTGAGTTTACGAAAAAACAACTCATTTTCAGGATTCTGACCACTTGGTAAAGACCACATTATAGATTACACGCGCACGCACACACACACACACACACACACACACACACACACACACACACACACACACACACACACACACAACAACACACCACACACACACACACACACACACACACACACACACACACACACACACACACACACACACAGAAGTTGCCACAAACATGACGAATAAAACACGTACGGTCCATTTGAAACAACTCCATTGGCTATATATACATTGCATAACCACCCAAAAAAAAGATTAAGAATGAAAATCAGCGTTGTACGATTAAAACAACAAATGTCTAAAACCATGTTGCTTTGTGATGGGAAGTTTGTGCCAGTCATTCAGATGACTGTGACATCACCAAAAGACCTCAAACGTTCAAAGGCTATTCTGGATTCATCATAAGTAAATGGATTAAAATGGACATGAAAGCTGAGATGAACATAAGTTAGTTCTGCGCGTGCCCCGCTAATGAAATCGTACAAATGTACGCCGTTCGGTTCACTGAAGTGCCAGTCTCGCTTCGTGATCATCAGTTGAACTGGTTTTCTTATCCGTTCTCCGTTCTTGAGGCCTCACTGGCCAAACCATCAATCATTCCAATTTCATGATTTACCTACTATTCCATAACAAACAAAGAAAAAAAGAAAAGAAAAGACAATAAGAAGAAGAGACATAATCTTGCACTAACATGAGTTTCTGGCCACGCTGGCATTCGAAGCAAAGAGGTTGTCAGCAAACGTGCTGAAGAATACAAAACCCCAAAGTAACAAAGTGTTTCTGCCGATCGTGTATTCAGTTCTACGTCATGTTTCATTCATTTTACAGCCCAGCCGACCGCGAGTGGCTTGCTGGTCTACAACGTAACGACAGTTATATGTCGAAGACCTTTAAAAATAATTACAAAAAAAAAAACAAAAAAAAAACCCGGACTAGTTGACAGCATCGCGTTTCAGTTTCATCAAAGTGTCACTGCGCGCAGACTAGTCCATATACGCTACACCACATCTGCTAAGTTTGGAGACTACACCGCGCACAATTTACAGTCGATGGATAAATGAACTAATGACTGGGATGAGAGAATTTAGGAAGAGGCCCAGTGGCTAGTACTTCGCAGATGTCTGACCTATGCATTAGGCCAACGCGCTGGGCCGACCTTGGGCACCTACCTAACATTGGTTGTGCCTTTATCATCATTGTATATGTGTGTGGTGGGTGTACACGTGTGTGTGTGTACACGTGTGTGTGTGTGTGTGTGTGTGTGTGTGTGTGTGTGTGTGTGTGTGTGTGTGTGTGTGTGTAGTAGTAGTAGTAGTAGTGTAGTAGTAGTAGTAGTAGTAGTAGTAGTAGTAGTAATACTTTAATTTAACGTCTCTTCACCCTCAAGTGACATTAGACAAAAGAAAAAAAGGTAAATAAATGCATGTGAAAGAATCTTTTAAGTGTTGAGTGTTTTTGAGTAAATGTAACATCAATGCCATACTTAAGTTTTGAATTCTACAAACACAAATGATCTCAACATTACCAGCACTATACAAAGAAAAAATACCAACAGAACTGAATGCAAAGTTTCTGAAAACAACTTAAGAGATCAAGGTCATTAACTATTTTCTGTAATGTTATCGGATTTTGAAGGTTGAACGCAGTGCCTCCATTTTTGAGCATTTGAGCTTTGAGGGCAGAAGCCGATGATTCGTAGAAATTTAACTCCCACAAACCCCAAAAAATATCTTTACAAAATTTTGTTTTGAGAGCATTTAGACGAATCTTAAACATCAAAGACGTAATTGATCTGGATTTGATTTGACTTAAACTCTTAATATATTATATCCGAATGCAGTGTGTCACAAGCTTTTACAAAATTTTATGTGAATATTGTATATCTAAGGTCTTCAACTTGTCAACAAAATTATCCTTTGCTAACTTGTCAAAGTATTTATAATATTCATGTAGATCTAGCTTAACATTAAGTTTAATTGTCCCTGCAGCATTGCGTGCTGCACTCTTGGCTGCTTGATCTACCTGTTCATTAAGACAATTCCACAGTGAGATGGAACCCAATAAAAGTAACACTGATATCTTTGCTTGCTAAGTGATGTATTAAGTGCTTGACTTCGTGAGTCATCTCAACCCTTTGTCTTGGTATTTTGAACTTTGATGGCATATAATCCTGATTTTGAATCCACACAAAATAATATTTTGCATGCATTTAAAGGTAACTCTTTAATGTGATGTAACGCCCTTAAAATGGCTATTAATTCAGCAGTGAAAATGGAATAATGTCTGCCAATATTATAACGTTTTAATGCTTTCAAGGAAGGAATAAAAAATGCTGATCCTGCACTGCCATTTCTATTACAGAGCCGTCTGTGTAAATCTTGATATAATCAGTATACTTGTTTTCAATGCTTATGTTTACTAAATTTTTCAAGATATTTGGAGATTGATTTTTGTTTAAATTTGTATCATCAATATCAAAAGAGGTTTAATATGCTCCAGGGTGCTACTGGTGAAACAGGTGGCTTAGTGGCTATTTCTTTGTGTTTTCATTCTTTAGATTGATTATATCGGTGGCATAGGAATTGATTGATTGTAAAGAGTGTATTGTTTTAGCTCTTTTAGCAAAATCTTTCGCGGAATCAAATCTAATTTCTTCTTTACAAAATGTTTCAAAAGCAAAAGACTTTACTATAAATTTAGCGCAAGAATTTTTCCTATTGTCATCTAGAGGAAGAACACCCACTTCGTTTATAGGATCCTAGATTGGAAGCATGTATTGGTACCCAAGTGCAGTTTAACAGCTTTGCAGTCTATGCTTTTAAGTTTGGATAATAGGTGCTTGGGGGCATTAAAGAAAACTTCTTGGGCATATATTAAACGAGATCGAACAAGTGAGTTTGAAAGACATAAAAGTGCTTTAATATCCTGACCCCAACGTTGTTTACTTCTAATTTGAGACAATTTAATGCTTTCGTGCTTTATCAAGTATATGATTTATATGTTGATTCGAGGTAAGTTTGATGACAGATAAACACCTAAAAACTTAACACTTTGCACAAACGTAAGGACAATTCCATTAATGCTGAATATTGGCATTTTTTCTGGGTTATAACCTGAGTTAAGAAGGACCATGTTTGTTTTTTCTAAAGATAATGATAAACCATTTCTTTCATATAATTAGTGATTTTATTTAATTCCTTTTGGTAAACATTTTTTGTATAGTTTAATACTCTAGTGGGTGTATTGCGTTTCATTGTTTTCCTTCATCCACATGCCTATATCGTCAGCATACTGAACTAAAACTGAATCGTTTGACAATCTCTTGGAAGATTCGGCTATGAGCATATTAAATAAAACAGGAGAAATAACTGAACCTTGAGGTAATCCCATCTGAAGTTCTCTGGGGTTCGAGTCCGTGTTTCCTACCTTACTTGTATGAAACGATGTGAAAGGAAGTTTTTAATGTAGTTATACATATTACCATTAATATTGTTTTCCTTAAGCTTTTGCAATAATTTATAGTGCCATACTTGATCATAAGCTTTCTTAACGTCAAAAAAAGTTGCAAGGATATTCTTCCGCCTCGCGAACTGCTGTTTGATTTGTGTTGTTAGTTTCACTAGATGTTCTGTAGTGATCGGCCTTTCCGAAAGCCTGCTTGATTTGGGGTATAATGCACTGTTTTTCGCAGAAATGGACTAATCTGTTTAATATTATTTTCTCCATAAGTTGCAAACGTGTGACGTTAACGAGATGGGTCGATGGCTGTTTCTATCTGCTTTAGGCTTTCCTTCTTATGTATAGGAATAACAATTGATCGCTTCCCAAACTGAAGGCATTTCCCCTTTACTCCAACATCTTTGTATGAATATATGTAAAAATCGAACAACTTCTAAGGTAAGTGTTTTAACATTTCATAAGATATTCCATCTAATCCAACAGATGTTTTTGCTTTACTCAAATGTAAAATACTTTCTTTTACTTCCCCAAGTGTTATTTTAGAATTTACATAGCTTTTCCTTGTGAACTCATTATCATTATGAATTGATTTTGTTTTACTTTGCTCTTCACTTTTTCTATACTCTTTACTTTCAGTTGATAGACCTGCTTTCTACTATAACTGACAAACATCTTTGCAAATTCTTCTGCTTTTTCATTATTTGTGGGTAGATCTGAGTTCTCTAATCTTATGGGACATTGTGGTAAATTAATTCCGTTCTTCATGGTTTTCAAATTTTCCCCCCCGACTTTTTGCATGTCATTATGACTGTAGATTTCATTAATACAAAAAGAAGACCAGCATTGTTTCTTAGCCTGGGCGTTAACTCTGATTTATTTTTTGCCTTGTTTGCCTCTTGATGGTTTGGGGTAGAATTTTCTTGTATGTATATTTTAAATTTCTCCCATTTTTCGCTATTTGCCTTTTCACAGTCGTCATTCCACCAGATATTTCCAGAGTGTTTATGTGATTTTTTTTGTCTTAAGCATGGGTATAGAGTCATTTGCAGCATCTAGGACTGCCTGGTAAGTGAAAAATAAAGATCATTTATATTTTTATCGTGCATATCCTCAACATAAAACGTGGACATACTTGCTGCCAAAATTTATCCCCATTAGTAAATTTTAAATTGTACTTTGGGACTTTATCCTCAGTTAGATCTGTAATTCTTGTGCTTGCAATTTCAAAGCTTGTTTATAATCGGAATATGATCACTATTTAAACAATGAACCAGTGTGTTCCACTCACAAATGGGAGCTGATCAGGCGAAACCAGAGTTAAATCAATTGCCGTAGCTCTATGATTAGGGTTATCGGGGATTCGTGTAACTCGCCCATCGTTTAATAGATAAAATGATGAATCTACAACATTCTCTATGAAGCGATTGCTCGTGATATGGTCACAGTTCTTCTTCCAACAAGGGGCATGTGCATTAAAATCTCCTGTAATTAGCACTTTTTTGCCTTTATCTGCCTGAAGCATACGGATCCATTCAGTGTTTTTTATCATCTGGACCTTTTGGTAAATACACTGATAAGATAGTTTAGTAGAATCTTATCAAATTGTACTGTCACAGCACAAGAATGAATTGTGGAAATATCTGATGGAATAGGATTAGGGCACAGTGTGTAATTTACCCCTTCATATATATAAATAGCTGTATTGCTTTTCCCGTTTGTGCCTTCTTTTTGATAGACGGAAGGGAAGTTATAATTTTCCAACTTAGGTAGCTTATCTTTCTTTACATTTAATGACTGGAGGCATAAGACATGATATTTATGATTTGCTAGATGTTGGACTAAATGTTCATAATAGAATTATTGATCTACAGTTCCTTAAAAAGCTAAAGTTTTTCCTCGCGTCATGTTCTAAAACTAATATTCAAATTATATGGAAGGAAAAAAGAAATCACTAATAATTAAAGAGAAAAATGTCAAGAACAATCTTGCTCAGAATACAACGTATACATGGAGGTACTTAAAAATCAGTCAAATGAACAGAGATAACACAGCAGTTGCATCCGGTGGCTTAGTCGTCGTGGGCCCGTCAATAGGATTCCCAGTCCAGGGCACTGAAAGGGTTGAACCAACTGGGGACACGTGGAGCTGGAAAGTCGTAGCATGTTTCCCTGTTGCCCTGTCGTCATCGGGAGGGCCGCTTTGGCGTCTCCTACACCAGACTCCTCACGTGCCGTCCAATGTTTCTTGCAAGCAGGCTATAGCCCCTTTTTGAAAGGTGAATTTTGTCATGAAGGTGGTCAAGTCTTATGTTATCATTGTCAATGAAACTGATGTTTTTTTACTTCAAAGAGGTCAGACGTGATCTTTGCATTGAACAGCTGTCTGTTCACTTCTAATTTCTTGTCCAGCACTTTTGTTGCTTTGCTAATAACTAACTTCACTTTATGGTGTTTTTTCCGCTACTGATTTCATTGTCTGTACAAAATTCTTACTTGCTTTTTCTGCCTCTTCTACCTTCAAGTCATTGACTCCACAATGTACTACGACAGTCAGGCATTTCCTCTGTATCAATCTCTTCTAGGCATTGTTTGACAGCTGATACACTGTGCTGTTTAAGCTTGGAGACCTTGAAATCATAGGAATACCCAAGTCTTTTTCCTTGAACTCCTTTTGCAACAGAATCATGGATGACAAGTACTGTTGGATAGTCCTTGCCTTCGTCTACTTTTACTTTTTGTACTCCCAGTTCTTATAGAACAGGGATTACTTTAGAATGGGAACGAAGAAATGCTGTGTGTGTGTGTGTGTGTGTGTGTGTGTGTGTGTGTGTGTGTGTGTGTGTGTGTCTGTCTGTCTGTCTGTCTGTCTGTGTGTCCGTGGTCAAAATGTGTTCCACTCGCTCCAGACAAAACTACTGGGCCGCTCTTTCTGAAAATTTGTAGGTATGTTCATTATGGGCCACGGATGATGCCCGATGTTTTAGTTTACCGCTATAGCCGTTACTAACGGCTTTAACGGCCTGTAACGGTTTTTCTTCTTTACGGAATATCTCAGAAAGTACTAGGCCGATCTTTGTAAAAATGAGCAGTTACGTTCATTATGGGTCACGGATGATGCCCGATGTTTTAGTTTACCTCGTTATAGCCGTTACTAACGGCTGTAACGGCCTGTGACGGTTTTTCTTCTTTATGGAATATCTCAGAAAGTACTTGGCCGATCTTTCTGAAAATTTGTAGGTATGTTCATTATGGGTCACAAATAATGCCCGATGTTTTAGTTTAACGTTATAACCGTTACTAACGGCTGTAACGGCCTGTAACGGTTTTTCTTCTTTATGGAATATCTCAGAAAGTACTTGGCCGACCTTTATGAAAATTAGCAGGTATGTTCATTATGGGTCACGGATGATGCCTGATGTTTTAGTTTGCCCCGTTATAGCCGTTACTAACGGTTGTAACGATTTTTCTTCTTTACGGAATATCTCAGAAAGTACTTGGCCGATTTATAAGCGGTTTGGGTGATCTTGTGACAAATCGGAGCCTCTGTCCATATGTAAGTGATGTAATGCTGAACATGGATTAAACAACCGTTAAAAACCGTTATTTCTTATACATAGGTGGATTTTAATGAAATTTGGTATATAGAAAGGTTATCACACACAAATGGCACTTCTGTATAGTGTTTCAAAATTTGACGGGTAAAAATCGTTATTCTTGACATATTGTCCAATTTGGATGAAATTTGATATGTAGACTGGCTTTAGCCCAGTGAGGACTAAAATACCGGTTTCAAAAGTGTATATCGGTTATATAAGCGTTAAACCGTTATTTTGCCGTTATTTTTTTATATATTGGTGGGTTTTAATGAAATTTTGTATATAGAAAGGTTATCACACACAAATGACACTTCCATGTAGTGTTTCAAAATCTGACCGTTAAAACCCGTTATTCTTGACATATTGTCCGATTTGGATGAAATTTGGTATGTACACAGGCTTTAGCCCAGTGAGGACTAAAATACCGTTTCAAAAGTGTACATCGGTTATATAACCGTTAAATCGTTATTTTGCCGTTATATTTCATATATTGGTGGGTTTTAATGAAATTTTGTATATAGAAAGGTCATCAAACAAAAATGGCAATTCCATGAAAAGTTTCAAAATCTGACCGTTAAAAACCGTTATTCTTAACATATTGTCCGATTTGGATGAAATTTGGTATGTACACAGGCTTTAGCCCAGTGAGGACTAAAATACCAGTTTCAAAAGTGTACATCGGTTAAATAACCGTTAAAAACCGTTATTTTGCCTTTATTTCTTATCTCACAAAGCATTTGGCCGATTTATAAGCTGTTTGGAAAACTGGGAGTACGTTTATATGCTTCGCATCTTGTGTTTTTCTAGATTCACTGTGATCTTTTCTATTCCTCTCAGGCACTTTGCCGTCATCCTTCCTTGCGTAATTCGATCTTCCGTCATGTTGAGTAACAGGATTGACGTCATTATTTGCTTTTGGTCTGTTCTTAGGCAAAGATTTTTTACCAATTTTACTAGGCCTATGATCTGCTCTATTTTTTGCAGACGGGGGTTTAGTTTGTGAGGGATTGCTCCCTGTATCTGAAGCAAGTGCTTGAGCATAAGTTGCTGCGCCTGGAAGGTATGTTTCTGTCTGTGTGGC
>CM031609.1:41293550-41296050 GCA_018398815.1 Conus ventricosus
ACACACACACACACACACACATGTTGTGTAGCGATAAAGGATACGGCCACACTCAACGACACCTGCTCAGCACCTAAAACCGTCCCAGCATTGACAACGATCGATGGCAGACCTGATCCATTTTGCGGCGAAGAAACCATACGGAGAGTTAACGCTCCTGACGTCATGTCCTTAGTGTACACACACAATCATTAGCGTGCAAATCTGGATCGTTTTTCATATTTTCTTTTCAAAATGGGTCGCCCAGAGGCTCACTCGATGACGCATTCGGCTGTGAGTAACTGAAGTCGTTCAACGACCAGTACGCCGGTCCGGTGTGGAACAGCTTCATGACCACACATACCTGACTTGTACAGCCTACAGGGGTGGTCATTAGGAGGGAGTGGCTTTGAAAGGAGTGGGGGAGGGGTCACGATCAAGCACACAAAGTAACACTGTACGATGATCCACGACGTGACTCGCTGAATGTAGTTTTCATACGTTACTTTGACCTTTCCGTGAGGAGAGTATTTGGAGTGCTGTTGCAGATTTTGCAACTCAGGTAACGTCTGCTTTGTCTTTGTTTGTTTGTTTAGTTTGTTTCAGATGAAGCCATAAATGAGGACAGCAGTAAAACAATAGACCGAACTGAGTATAATAAACAGCTGAAAATACACAAAGAAAATGTAACTTTTGCTACCATAGTTAGGTAGCCACATGTACATGAATCCGCATTAATGCTGCTTGTGGTACGTATTCATCTAGCACACATGTAGACAAGACTTACAGGAGGCGTCATTGTTTGTCCTGTGTGCTTACTGTCTACCTGTGTTCTAGGTGAATGGATAAGAGACAGTGTTCTTCGCTGTGTACAGGTAAACAATTACCAGAAGTACCCTAGTACCTTTGTTCTACGTGCTTCTTGTCTACTTGTGTGTTAGGTAAATGACCAGAAGGCTTGTTTGTTCTGTATGCTTCCTGTCTACTTGATTACCAGGTCAATGACTATGGGGAAGCGTTCTCGTTTGTTCTACGTGCTTCTTGTTTGGCTGTGTACTAGGTAAATGACAGACAGGACCTTGTTCTGTGTGGCTCCTGTCTACCTGTGTACTAGGTGAATGACTAAGAGGAAGTGACCTTGTTTGTTCCACATGCTTTTGCCTACCTCTGTTCTTGAAGAACGACGAAAACGAAATGTCCTCGTTTGTTTTTGTATGCTTCTTGCCAACCTGCATAACAGGTGAATGACTGAAAGGGAGTTTTCTCGATTCCCGTGTGCCTTTTGTCTGCATAGCTGCGAGGTGAATGGGTGTCAATGCAGTCAACCGTTTTACCTGTGAGAGCATGAGAGCAAAAGTCATCAACTTCGTTTTTTAGTTTCAAGGCTGGATCAGTCTTTGTTGGACAGTTTTTTGTCGTCCTTTTTCCTTTCAGAATATACGACGTGTTTAGAAAATTAAAAAAAAAGTGTAGAATAACATATGGAATTTGTATTTTAAAAAAATAAATAAAAAATTTAAAAAAAAACATTCTACCGTAACTTCCGTGTAAAGGGTTTGAACACCGAGTTCTTGAAATAATTATAGATACTCTGTATCATTTTTTGTAGTCAATCTCTTTCTTCAGAAGAACAAATTTCTAATGTCCACGGGGTGACATGTCGAGAGCTAAAAAGAAATAAGCACCACCCGCCCCTTTTAGTCTGTAGATGTGCCCAAACTCTTGTTTGCTCTGTAGATCTCTCCACCATTGATTACCGCAGCAATATCCTTCCAAGTGCTCCAAATACCTGCTTCAAAAGCTGCCTAATGTCCAGGACAGCACTGCAAGGTCTAGTTTCAAGTCCCCAAATATAAGAATCTGACACATCCTTTGAGATATTTTCATCGGCTCCCTCTTCAGTCCAGAATTTGACTTCACATTTCATTCTGCGCGGTTCTGTTCAGTTCCTGGCGCTGGCTTCGAGTATTTGTCTGACATTCTTCGTCTCTATTTCCCATCACTTGAGAGCTCGTTTCTTCCGCTGATGACCTGTTTATCAGAACGAACTTCTTTGATCTGTCTTGTCCTTTCTATCAGGATCCAACAGGCTGGAATATTTTTCCGTTGATCATACGACATTTCACTGCCATAGCCCGTAAACCTTCTCTGAAGACCTATTTGTTTCGGCAGCACTGAGCCTATGATTTCCGAATCACGTTGCAGCTACTATATAGATACATCGTTTGCGCGTACATGTCTATTTTTTAGGCTGAACTGAAGGTGCCACCTAAGAAGCAAAAGAAAATCATGAAAGAGCAAAACAAGCTGCATTTTCTTTTGAAAAGTAGAAAATATAAAAAGATGACCTCTTAAGACACAAGTGCTGAGGGCCAGTTCTTGGAATGAGAAGCGTTTATTTTATTTTTCCCCATCCACCCACTCAAGCACATACTGTTAGTTAGGTAGAATTATCTACCACTGCAGATATGAATGCTTATCTCCCCCTATTTCTTCAATCTAAGACATAAGAGCAAGCTTT
>CM031609.1:41301050-41306050 GCA_018398815.1 Conus ventricosus
CAAGAGATCTTGAAAGTCGACAAATCCTCCTATCAAATCAAGGAGGCTACAGAGCAGGTAAAAGTACGTGGGAAAATGAGGCCGCTTTTGCCTATGAAGTGTACGAAGGATTCCAAAGAAAGGAAGAAACACTAGCTGTTGCAATAGATCTGGAAGATGCATACAACAAAGTCCAGTTCTCGCTTCTCATGGAACTACTCCTTGACTATGGAGTCAGTAAGACACTTACACGATGGATAGCAGCGGCACTTCGGGAGCGAACCGTCATCCTACGATTTGGAGATTGGACTTCTGAGCCTAATAAACTTTCTATGGGATTACCTCAAGGTTCTCCTCTTTCCCCTGTTTTGTACAATGTTTACACTAACAGAAACGGAATTGCTCGAGTGATGACATTTGCAGATGGCGGCCTGATCTACAAAACATCAAATAATGCTGAAGAAAGAACGAAAGCAGTTTAGCAACAGTTGAACAACATTGCTCAGTGGTGTCAGGAAACTGGATCGTCCATCAACCCTACAAAAGCCTAGACATTAGTCTGCACTCTCAACAACAAGACATCAGGACAAGTACCTTCACCAGTTTCCTTCAATAGAATACTAATTGAATCAACTAACAGCCTACGCTATTTGGGTGTAGGCTTTGACAGAATGCTAACCTTTAGAAAGCATGTTGAGAATATTGTGCTTAAATGCAAAAAAGGCTTATCTGCCATGAAAGCAATGGCATTGAACAGCGCCATCTCTACCGACTGTATCACGCACTTGTACTCAGTGTGATAGATTATGGATTAGGGCTTACAACACTGTCCAACAGCAACCTTCTTAAATTAGAAAGAATTCAAAATGAAGCAATGAGATTGATCCTACTGATAGTAGCTGTAGTCGAGCTAGATCATTCGTAAATACACACGAAGACTTCGTTAACGAATAGCAAAACTGTAATCTGTAGATATGGTAAACAAACGTTGTTTCCCCCAAATCGAGGCTGGCGGAAATGACCTTTACAATTCAAGAACGAGGCTCGTGTAGTCTGCTACACGATATCATTACACCTTCCCCTTTTACATGGACAATTACACAACGGTAAATAGATCTTATTTTATTAGTCTTCTCAACAACCTGGGGAAGTGTAACACGCTATGTTATCGTTAAAGTTCATGTCAGGTTATAATCTTGAAATCGAGCAGGCATCTTCACAGCTCGTCCTGAACGGGTAGTCAGGGTACTGGTAAGTGATGTTGATGAGTGTCCATCGCTAGTTGTCTCTGGAACTTCCAGTGGAAGCTGTCTGGACTCAAGTTGCGCTGAACTGGCGTTGGCAGCTGATGCTGGTCTTCCAACAGGTGTAGGCGTACTGGCAGCTTCCAGACCTGAAGGCGGAGAGGGGTTTGGAATGAGACAGACTGGCATGGGACATGCTGGGACAAACTGGCGAACTTAGGTGTAGCTGGATGGAGCAGGAACAAAGTTTCTGTTGATGTGACACCTCAGTGGTTTCAAATGTCTTCGGTTTCTTCGCAGAAGACCAGACGACGTTTGGATGATGTAGGATCTTGGATCACAACGTCTCTGAACTGTTGCTGGATCACTCCACTCCTTCTGGTTGTCGAGTTTATGTAGGACGACTTCTCCGGGTTTGAGTTCTGGCAAAGAACGAACCCCATGGCGTTGATCAAAGTAGCGCTTGTTTGCTTTCTTCTGTTTTCTTTCTCTGTCACGGATTTCGTCCTTTTTCTCAAGCTTTGGTTCTAAGTTTTCTGGAAGGGTAGGAAGACGAGTACGGAGACGTCGACTCATGGCAAGTTCCGATGGACTGAATCCTGTTGCTGTTGATTGTGTCGATCTGTGAATGAGTAGAGCCAGGAAAGGGTCATCCTGTGAAAGGATCTTTTTAGCTTTACGAACAGCACGTTCCGCCATCCCATTTGCCTGTGGGAAATACGGCGAGCTGGTAGTATGTCTGAATCCCCACTTACTTACTGAATGCTTGAAATGGGTAAGCAGTGAACTGACGGCCATTGTCAGTGATGAGTAGTTCGGGAATACCGTGATGAGCAAATATGTTCTTTAGTTTCCGATGACAACTTCTGTTGTGATGCGAGGAAGATGGCTGATTTCCAAGTATCTGGAGTAGTAATCAACCACAACCAGATACTGCTGGCCCTTGTGTTCACATAAGTCTGCTGCGACTTGCTGAAATGGGCGATCCGGTAGGTCTGTTGGGATGAGGGGTTCCTTTCTTTGTAACGGCTGCTTTTCTTCACAGAATTTGCAGTTTCGGACTGTCTCGGCGATAGCAGATGAAAGTCCAGGCCACCACACAGAGTTGGCTGCACGTTCACGGCATCTAGTTATGCCAGTGTGTCCTTCATGGATCCTGCTGAGAACATCTTCTCGCATTTTTTCAGGGATCACTATGCGTTGCCCTTTTATGAGAAGTCCTTGGTTCACACTCAGCTCATTTCTGACAGAGAAGAATTCTCTGACTGCTGGATCCACTTGACTGATATAGTTGGGCCATCGCGTCAAGGTGTAAGTCAATGCAGTACTCATGACTTTGTCTTGAGCAGTTTCTTTTGCAATCTCTTGTAGTTTTTTATCCGAAGCGGGCCAGGTCTCTTTGATCATGTTGATGTGGGCCCTGATGTCCTCTTCACATGATGAGACAGTGTCAACTTGCTGAACTGAAGCTTCGTTTTGTGGACTCCTGGAAAGGGTGTCAGCTACAACAAGCTTTTTTCCTGGGGTGAATTCTGCTTTCACCTTGTATTTCATGAATCTCATCAACATTCGCTGGCAGCGAAGAGGTGTTTCGTTCAGATCCTTGGTGTTGATCAGGGGTATGAGCGGTTTGTGATCAGTCTCTAATATAAATGACTCAAGCCCTATCAGGTATCTCGCGAACTTTTCACAAGCCCACACTGCTCCTATACACTCTTTTTCGATTTGAGCGTACCCACGCTCAGCAGTGTTGAGAGTTCTGGAACAGTATGCCACTGGTTTCTTCACTCCATCATGATCTTGAAGCAGCACTCCGCCGATGCCGTAGCTGCTAGCGTCTGTGCTCACAGTGGTTTTCCTGTTGAGATCAAAGAAGGCCAGTGTAGGAGTTGAAGGTAGAGCTTCCTTGATCTGATTGAATGCGTTTGATTGAGGTTCTTCCCATATCCACTCTTGGTCTTTTTCTAACAATTCCGTTACAGGACGCAGAATGGATGACATGTTTGGGATAAAACGACCAAGAAAGTTCATCATGCATCATGCCAAGAACACGTTTCAGTTCTGTCACGTTCTTGGGGTCAGGCATGTTTCTGATTGCCTTCACTTTTTCATCATCTGGGCGTATGCCATCAGCACTGATGCGATGTCCAAGAAAGGTGATTTCTGTCTTGTTGAACTCTGATTTCCCCTTGTTGAGCTTCAGACCGATGTTGAAACGTTTCTGCATCACTGAGTTGACACTCGCACTATGTTCTTCTGGGTTTTCATTGAAGACAAGTATGTCACCATAAAAGCAAATGACGTTTCTTTCTCCTTGCAAGATGTTTTCCATAGTTCGCTGAAAGATCTCGGGAGCAGATGATGTCCCAAAAGGAAGTCTCTTGTAGAAGAACCTGCCGAAAGGACTCATGAAAGTAGTCAGTTTTGAAGTACTTGGATCCAGTGGGATTTGCCAAAATCCAGATGTTGCATCCAGTTTTGTAAATATCTTGGCATCTTTCAGCTTGTGCAGGATGTCTTCAATGGTGGGTATGACATACCGCTCTCTTTTGACTGCGTTATTCAGTTTCTTGAAGTCTGTGCAGATGCGAACAGCTCCAGATTTCTTCATCACGGCAACTATTGGGGCACACCAATCCGTAGGTTCAGTTACTTCTTCGATGATATCATTTTTCTTCATTCGATCAAGCTTATCTTTCACTTTGTCGAGAAGCGGAATTGGTATCCTTCTTGCTGTTGCCACACTGTATGGCTCAGCATCCTCTTTCAGATGGATTTTGACTGGGGGGCAATTAACAGGCTTATCATCCAGTTCTCCGAATGTTGTGTTCATCATACTGTCTTTGTTGTGTTGATGGCAGCCAGGACCACCGCGACCATTTCTCTGGAACCTCTTCCTCTGACTGAGTTGAAGTGAGATGCAGGCTGCTGATGATTTCTGTTGCCTTGGAATCGAGCTTGTGTATTGCCACTTGAACTGCCCACTGCAGGACGTGAATTCACAGTATCAACTTGTGTTCTTTGTTCCAAAAGCTGTGATTTGACTTGCTCATATTGACGGGCTCGCATGATTGCTTGCTGCAAGGTGAGGTCAGCTTGAAGTTGTAGCTTTTCTGAGAGTTCTTTATCTCTTAATCCTACTACAAGGCGATCTCTAATTGCGCTATCTTTGTCAGCAAAGTCTGCATGTTCAGCTAAGTCATAGAGTGAGCGAATGAAAGTTTCCACATTCTCTCCAGCACCTTGATATCTTTGATGAAACACAGTTCTTTCATGAATGACGTTGACTTTGGGATTGAAGTGCCTATTGAACATTTCAATTATGTCTTCAAATGTGTGATTAGGATTGTTTCTGTCTTCACCTTCGTTTCTACGAACATTGAAAGTTCCAAAAACCTTCTCAGCTTCTTCCCCCATCGAATAGATTAGTGCACTCACTTGTACATCGAAGTCCTCAGTCGTAAGTTTCGCTACAGTTCGATAACGAAGAAATCGTTGTCTCCATGTTGGCCACACTTCAGGCCTTGAATTGAATTCTTCTGGAGGAAAGTTCTTTACCGCTGCCACCAACTGATAGTAGCTGTAGTCGAGCTAGATCATTCGTACATACACACGAAGACTTCGTTAACGAACAGCAAAACTGTAATCTGTAGATATGGTAAACAAACGTTGTTTCCCCCAAATCGAGGCTGGCGGAAATGACCTTTACAATTCAAGAACGAGGCTCGTGTAGTCTGCTACAGAATATCATTACAATCCTGGGAGCCACAAAGGACA
>CM031609.1:41313550-41317925 GCA_018398815.1 Conus ventricosus
TATATATATATAATTATATTATATATATATATATATATATATATATATATATATATGTGTGTGTGTGTGTGTGTGTGTGTGTGTGTGTGTGTGTGTGTGTGTCTATCTATCTATCTATATATATAATAATAATAATAATAATATAATAATAATAATAATAATAAATAATAAATAATCAATACTTATATAGCGCCTATTCTCCGCTAGAGGCCAAGCTCTAAGCGCTTTACAATTAACACTCGTTTACACAACGGGCTGCCTACCTGGGTAGTGCCGACTGAAGAGCTGCCAGCTGGCGCGTCATTTAGTCGTTTCCCGTGTCATCCATTCAGTATCGTTCAATATCGATCACTCATTTTCCTTACTTCCTTCATTCTTTTCATTTCTCACGCAGGGTGCATGCTATGTGTAACGTGTCATCCATACCAACGGCCAAACTGGCCTACTCTTCCGAAAGTTGATGATGGGATTTTACGTGTGTGCAAGATGCTATGCATGCGTTCACACACGGAACCTCGGTTTATAGTCTCATTCTAAGGACTATATATATATATATATATTATATATATATATATATAGAGATATATATATATATATATATATATATATATATATATATATATATATATAGTTAAAACAAGTTAAAAGAGGAATCTTAAAACTATCTACAAATTTGTTTCGAGCGTGTTTCGCTGTCATCAGGATGGCCCTCGGTTTGCCATAGTAGACTTTTACCCATCCATAGATGAGGAACTACTCACCAAAGCCCTGAAGTTTGCCAGTAACCACACAGACATAACAGGGTCAGAAATGGAAATCATTCTCCACACCAAGAAAACATTATTACACAGCAGAAATGAAACCTGGATCAGGAAAACCAACAGAAACTCAACATTCGACGTAACCATGGGTTCACATGATGGTGCAGAAACATGTGAACTGGTCGGACTATTCATGCTGTCCAACATCAAGAAAAAACTCGGAAAACAAGTCGGACTATACAGAGACGATGGCCTTGCTGCACTAACCAACAACCCAAGAACCATCGAAAACAAGAAGAAAGAACTATGCAAAATCTTCCAAAACCACAACTTAAAGATTACCATTGAAGCAAACAAAAAGGTAGTGAACTACTTAGACATAACACTGGATCTCAACAATCATATATACAAACCATACAAGAAACCCAACGATACACCTCTTTATGTACACACCAAAAGTAACCATCCACCATCTGTATTGAAGACCATACCCCATGGCATAAACAAGAGACTATCAAACCTGTCATGCAGTGAGAGTGTTCAACAATGCAGCAGTAGAATACCAGGAGGCACTACAAACAAGTGGATACAATTACAAATTACAATACAACCCAGACAACAACACAAATAAAAGCAAGAAAAATAGGAAAAGAAAAATCATATGGTATAACCCCCCATACGACGGGAAAGTCAAAACGAACATAGGGAAAGAATTCTTTAGAATCCTAACAACTTCATTTCCAAAAGAACACAAATTGTCCAAAATATTTAACAAAAACACTGTCAAACTATCGTACTCATGTATGCCCAACCTCAAAAACCTGATTGACGCATCTAACAAAATGAAAATCAACACAGCAAAGAAGGGGTGAAGAAAGGAAATCTTGCAATTGCACCAGAAAGGAGCAGTGCCCACTAAACAACAAATGTCTTCACAGCAACATTGTATACCAGGCTAACTGTGACATCAGAAAATGAAAAAGAAACATACATAGGGATCACTGAAAACCACTTCAAAACCAGATATGCAAAACCACAAACAGTCATTTAATAAAGAAAAATATAAAAACCAAACAGAACTGAGCAAATATATCTGGAAACTTAAAGACGCAAAAACAAGCTACAATTTATCCTGGAAAATCATAAAAAGAGCATCACCATACAGCAATGTTTCAAAAAGGTGCAACCTATGTTTAACTGAAAAATGGTTAATACTATGCAAACCATATTTAGCAACTTTAAACACCAAAACAGAAATAGTAAACAACTGCAGGCATAAATGGAAAATCGTTGTTAGTGAACACATCCAAAACAAAAACCTGAAAGCCCCCCAAAAACACGTGCAGCCAACCCGCACGTGCAAACAACCGCAAGCGGGAGCCCACACGCTATATAACATCGGCGGTGGGCAAAACGAGGGCCATCCTGATGACAGCGAAACACGCTCGAAACAAATTTGTAGATAGTTTTAAGATTCCTCTTTTAACTTGTTTTAACTAATGTTGCTCCCCAAGGGGTCGAGCACTTTTAAAGTCATTTAGGCTTTTTAATCATATTCATCTATATATATATATATAATATATATATATATTAAATATATATATATATATACACATAGACGAATATGTAAAATTTCATAATGCACTAGACTTGCTTCATGTGCTCTCTCTCTCTCTCTCTCCTCTCTCTCTCCTCCTCTCTCTCTCTCTCTCTCTCTCTACCACGTAAAGACGCTGTAACCGTGTCTTAAAAATATAGAATGGTATTGTAGTTGTGTTTAATGTGTTGATTTCCTCTTTATCTATCGTTTCTTTGGATTTGTTCTTTTTTATTTTATGTTCTGATGTGTTGTACTGTATGAACTTATTTGAATTTTTTTAAAAATTATTTTAAAAAATATTTGCCAGAAAGGCGAGGCCTGACCAGCGCATTGGGCAAATCAGTAGGTAGGCATCAGCTAAGCCTGTCCCTGAGACCCTCTTCTTCATCTCATTTTCCTTTCAGTGATTCACTTTTGATTCAGATATCTCATCCCTGTGCTCCGTAGTATGATGGCTCGGCAGAAGTTGCTCAGCGCATATGGACTAGCCACACATGCTGCATGTGTAGGGTTAATACTCTCACTTGAGCAGAAGGAAGAGGTTGACAGAAGAGGCTCAGCGAAGGAGAACCCCCCTCCCCCCACCCCCTCTCCCCTCATACTCCACTTTCAGACAAAACTTTCGGCTCTGAATTCTTTATTCTAGAAGAGGGCGGGACGCGTTCGTGTCATGCATGACCATGACCCATGAATGTCCTGTTGCTTCGAGAATAAAAACAGCCACTTTCTTCTTGTGTTGTCCTTGTTCTTTTTCTTCTCTTCTTTTAAAAAGAAATATGGTAAGTCATGTTCATGACAACCGAGAAATTGTTCACATGCAGAAAGAAAGAAGAAAGAAACAAGAACGAAATGCACAAACCTATTTTCCCAAGACACCAGTTAGCTGTCAGCATGATTTTTCTCATTTACACCTTCTTTTGTGTGTTGTATTTCGCTTCGTTTTCAGAGTCGTTACAATGGTTTTGTTGTTGTTTTTTCTCCTTCAATGGTGCCCAACCTCCCCCATGCTCCTTTTCTCTGGGTTTTATTTGTCATATATATATATATATATATATATATATATATTAATATATATATATATATATATATATATATATATATATATATATGTGTGTGTGTGTGTGTGTGTGTGTGTGTGTGTGTGTGTGTGTGTGTGTGTAACGAAGATAAAAACAACAGACTCATGTAATTCTTCTCAATATTTCGGCTTGCAACAGTCTTACTCAGAGGACTTTAATGACAACAATAAAGCCAGGTATCCAGTCATCAACTAATGAAAGCAAGTCACATATATTCTCACTCTCTCACCCTTAGCCCCCACCCAACACATATGAGTGTGTGTGGGCTGTGTGTGTGTGTATACATACATATATCTATGTGTGTGTATATGTATTTATACATATATATATATATATATATATATATATATATATATATATATATACTAGCAGGGGCACCCGGCGTTGCCCGGTGATATGAACATTCTTTGCGGCACTCACGTGACGGCAAACATGTATTAATTGTTTTGATTTACAATCACCCCCCCCCCCCCCCCCCACATCTTCCCACCCCCTCTCCCCACACAAATACACATTCTCTCTGTCTCTGTCTCTGCTCTCTCTCTCCCCTCTCTCTCTCTCTCTCTCTCTCTTACATTCTATTGTTTTCACACACGCATGCCCCAAACCCACTGAATCAAGATGGATTCTGACCAAATATTACCGTTACTGGACATACGCATACCGAATTTGATCAATAACGGAGAAGAAAATGGTGGAAGAGTGCACTCACCAGGGGTTTTAGTATGGTGATCGGGGAACAAGAAGGAAAGCAAGCTTTCTGCTCATAGAGCTGTCATCGGGCTTAGAGTTAGTGGGTGACAGAGACAGATCTTATATGAGGACTAACAATAAAAAGAAGAAGGAATGAACAGAGCTCAGAGACAAAAGGAAGTTAACTGGGGTTAAGGGAGTGTAGGAATCATGGAACTTAAGTGAAGCAAGAAGCCTGTTCA